>CM074122.1:38898313-39498313 GCA_037177725.1 Cyamopsis tetragonoloba | reverse complement strand
TGCACTTATTTCCCTAGGAAAATCAACTAAACACAAAATTCAAGTCCTAATAATCCTCTTAGCATCTATTACAAGTCTTGGATCATTTTTCAAACTCATGATCCCTATTTTCTTCACTAGGAACCCTAAAAACTAATATCTTCAGATATCATTGTGCAATGCTTTAGTTTGGTCCTTCTAAACGATATTTTATATTGATCCTTCTAGTAGAGCTAGGTATATAAGGGTTGGCTTGCCCCGCACCGCAAGGCCAGTGGATAAATGGACAAATCCACCAAAGCTCATTTTGCAATGCTATAGTTTGATCCTTCTAAACTATATTTTATTTTGATCTATTGCTCGCATTCTAAAATATTTTAAACTAGTGGGTAACAATATTTTTGGAAATAAGTCCTTGAATTTTTGTCATTGTCACACAGCTCATTTCTCTTATGAATCACGTAAATAGAGGCATGAATTGAGTTGGTAATAAGGTTCAAGTAATTTAATTGTTTTTTTTATCTGAGTTGGCTGATCCACAAAATATAATAACTTAATGCAACACATACCTCACTTGTTTTCTCAATCTTGATACTAAAGGCATGACTTGAGTGGGCGGTGGAGTCTGCACAATTCAATACCTTCTTTCTCAGTTTTTGTGGTATGTGAATAAAAGAAATGAACAAAATTTTCAAAGTAGTTTAATAGCAAAAAAAATTCAAAATAGTTTTTATTTTGATCTACTCTCTGCATGCAAAAAGATTCCAACTAATAGGAGCCAATGTTATAGGGAGATTGGTCTGTGCATTTTTTCAAGCATGAAGCACACTACTCATTTCTCTTCTCAAGTGTCATATAGAGATATGACTCTAGTAGGCTATGTGGTCCACATAATTTAACAGATGTGATGTGAGTTGGTTGTGTAGTCCACATAATGTAGTAACTTCATACAACACACAACTCATTTCTCTTCTCAATCTCGCTAATAGAGGTATGATTCGTGTAGGCTGTCACGACCCGCCTAAAGGACGTGGTCGAGGCACATACTAATGCTAACTAAACACCCATTAACCTGGCAAGCCTATGAAATAAGTCATATTCTCTCATTAGAAACACAAGAGTCTATTGAAAATTTGGCCAGAGTGTCCTCTAAAATTTGATCAAACCACAAATTTCATATCAACCTGTTCAACAATCATATTCATATAAACTTTTAGGCAAAATGACACTTTTAGTCCCTTAACTCTTCCTGCCAATTTACTTTGGTCCCTTAACTTTTTTTCGATCCCTTTTAGTATCTTAACTTTTATTTTGCATTCAATTTGGTCCCTACCGTTACATTCGTCAAGAATGTTAATGGATCAAAAACCATTTCTAAAGGGACTAATATAAATTAAATCCAAAATAAAAGTTAAGGAATTAAAACAGATAAAAAAAGTTAAGGGACCAAACTGAATTGGTGCAAAGAGTTAAGGGATCAAAAATGTCATTTTGCCAAACTTTTACCTCCATCATTCTAAATCAATACCCAGATGTTATATGTATAAGTACAAAATAGCACATATATCCTCCTAAAGAACAAACTAGATAACACTATAATTCCTATAGCTGCAACCACTAGATTCAAAATACTAGCCTCCTCTAGCATAGAGGACTACCAAAAAGATCAAATCGTGGGTGTCTGCAAATCCCAAGAGACTGGTACACAAAAGCCTACAAATCCGAAAGAAAAGGAATGGGATGAGTCTCATAGACTTAGCGAGGGTCAAATAAACAAAGTGAACATGAAGGAGAAACAAGAGATTGCACGAGTATTCAAATTAAAATGGAACGATTTCAATGTAGTCTAAAAGATAATTTATTTCACAAATCAATTATTTCTCAGTAGTCAGTCATGAATCAATATACTTGAAAGCATTTATTGTTGGAATTATCTTAATTTCAACTAATTGTTAGGTGTGAGCCGACTATTAATTAGATAAAATTATTATTGGCTACTCAAATTATTTTATTAAAACCGCTTAGTGATCGGCACGAATCATTCCAGATATCGTAAGAGAAATCTGTTTTAGATATGCTTACAAGATAAAGATTAAGATGTGGACTCGTGATTGGAAACCTGGGTCTGCAATGAGCATGATGGAAATTCCAGTAGGCGGTTATTATAAATAGACCTGTCAAGAGGTGATGGTCCACAACACATCAAACTGCTGATTAGCCACATACTCTTCCTCATTTGGAGTGAGGCATCCTGGATTGGGACTAAGAGGTTTGGTTGAGGAAGGCCACAACACCACACCTTCTCTAACACTTTTTTTATCTCTGTGTTGATGATGTAGACGAATCGTGACATTCGTGATCAATAAGGCTTCCGCTGCATCTCATGGTAACGAGCGCTAAAGATTCAGGTAATTCTTAAAATGCTAACTCTATAACTCTTACGCAACGGCCTCCTAAAATTATTGGATGTTTTAGTATTTGGTTTAAGTAAATTCCTACTGGTGGTATCAGGGCCCCGTTGCCGTTAGGATATGCAGTCTTTCGTTTTAAAATCGTTTAAGACAGATTTCTTAAAGTTTTTAGAAATATGTTAAATTGTGTCTTTGAGTTGAATTTATTTCTTTGTTCTTATCTTGCTTTTCGTGTTCTATGAGAAATTGAGAATGTGTTTAAAGTTATAATGTGAATTGACTAAATCAGACCAAGATTTCCAAATATTCTTTAAAGTCACTTAGCTATTTTTAATTGGTAACCACATCAACTAAAAGTTTCGTTTTTTGACCTTTTTTTTTAAAAAAGAAAAAACTTTAATTTAGATGTTGCTATGGTTGATGTTCCAGTATTATCAATTATTATTTTTTGAAATTATTGTTCCAAAATCATAGCTAATTAAGTTTCTAGGGTTGATATAATCATATATTATCATCTCAGGCTTTTCCTTAATTCATTCATGTATATAAATTATTGTTGAATTGAGTTTTGTACCTAATAAAGAAATTTTGAGTTTGAGATAAGGATTAATTAGTTACTATTTGTCTTGTAATTAATTTATGATTGGATTATCATTGTTTAAATTTGGAATTCAAATGGCTTGATTACTTGATAAACTTGATTTTGTGGAGTTCAATAAAAAAAATGTGGACTTGATAACTCATTTGGAGGCGTGGTACAACGCAAGAGTTTATTTGAGAATTGTGTAATCTTATTATCTGATTGAGTCTTCTTTTATTTAAAATTAAGATAGTTAGTTATAATTTATTTTGTAACTAATTTGGTTATGATTTAGATAAGGATATATTAAAGGAATTAGTTATAATTTATTTTGCAACTAATTGAAAATTGTATGATCACATGATAATTATTTTATCTTCTTTCAGTTATTTTCATGGAGATAATATTCAAATTTAAAATTACATAATTCCATGATAAAGTTGAACTTGTTATTGAAACTGTTTATTAATTTGCATAATTAAAAGACTGAAATTCAGTTTGTGAAATTTTATCTCCTCATAACGTTTCAGAGTTTGACTTTTGGTCAAACGTTTCATGGTTTGACATTCGCCCAAACGCTTCGGAGTTTGACTTTCAATCAAATGCTTCAGAGTTTAACTTTCTATCAACATTTTAGGGGGTTAACTTTTTGTCAAACCATTTTGCTTGACTTTTGGTCAAACCATTTGGGGTTTGACTTTTGGTCAAACGATTAGGAGTCTTTTATCCCTCTATTTGAGTTCACGTAAAGTATGGTGTATGAATGTTATATTTAAAAATGTTCTGGCTTGGAAAGACTTGGTTATTAAGTGTGTCCGTTGTGACGCCGCCTCTCTTTCCTATGAACTAATTCGGTGAACATTCTACAGTTTACTCGATTGACTCGAATATTCACTATTCTAAGTGAAATAAGGATGAATTATTGATCCCTAACCATGTTGCCTGGTAAAATTAATCAAATCATCGAAACAAACATGTTGCCTTTGTAACCTCTGTTGTCAAGATCGATTTTCTTAATGTTACAAAAATGAGTTTTGGGGTTATTACAAGTTGCCTCTGTAACCTCTGTTGTCAAGATCGATTTTCTTAATGTTACAAAAAGGAGTTTTGGGGTTATTACAGTGGGTTATACTTCCACCCTTCGGTGTGACACAACTTGACCAAGCAGTGCCAAGCTTGCGATAATAAATGCATTACAGTCATAAAGTAAAAGTATAAATATTTTCCTTAGGGTGTAATCTCAACCCACTAATATATCCGGAACACTCTACGTGCACCTAAGCCATTTATTCTCTTCACTATGGCAAAGCGATATTTATAACACTTTATTCTATTTGCTACGACAAAGCAATATCTATAGCCGTTTATTCTCTTCCCTTAAAAAAAAAACGATCATAGCCGTTTAATCTCTTCCCTTCAACAACTGCGGTCATAGCCGTTTAATTCTCTTTGCTTCGGCAAAAGCGGTCATAACCATTTATTCTCTTCGCTTCGGAAAAAGCAGTATTCAAATAGGTAATCCTTATCAAATAAAAGAAAACAAACATACTAACTAGGCATACGTAACAATCTTAAAAAAATCCAATCCACAAGCAAATCATTTTCTTGGAAAATAAAATCAAATAAACCATTCTTCAAAAGAACACCCTTAGAAAAAATTATATAGTCTTCTAAATCATCAATAGAGAATTTCAAAGTCAACATTTAAAGTGATCTAAAAAATTGAACTATGTATTATGAAATTTCAAGTCTACATCAAAATATTGAGAAAGATTAAATTGGAATATCAAATAAATTAAAAAAAGAGGTGATTTAAATGTTTTTCGTCAAACAAATTATCCCATCGGTAAATAAATGTGTTTCCCCATGAAAACGGTTAAATAAAATTGTCAGTTAGAATATTTAACCACTCACTTCAATGAAGAACCAACTCAATTACTTTTGGAGATACCTGAGGATGCAATCGGCGTATGCTCAGAAGGATGTGAATACAAAGGATAAATTTAAAAGATTAGTCAAAGTCCCCAAATAATAGAGTTAGTTTTCTTTTTATTTTTAAAAAAAGCCATAAAAGAGCTCTAAAATACTATTCCTCTACTTCTATTTGTCAATACCCATTCTTTGAAACAACCATTTTGTACTAAGAGCTACAAAATATATCAATCCTACTAATATTTTTTTTTAAAAAAGATTAAGCCCTAAGTTGTGAGAGTTAGTCTTTTTTTTCTTTTTTTTGAGCACTCTGTCTCTCTCTTTTTTTTTTAAATAAGCACCTGATGGTGCTTTGAGTTTTTCTTTTCTTTTTTATTTATTAAAACAGTGTGTTTCTTAAGTTATGGGTCCACTTATGAATTTCTGATTGTCTCATATCAAATTTTTAATTTGATTGATAAGAGGACACGGTGTCATCCTGATAGAGATGGCACCATAGAAATCACCAATAAAAAAACATTTTTAGTTAAGTTATTTAATATGGTGGTTTCTATGGTGCCATCTTGTGATCAATATAGCACAATGTATTCTTATTCAATCAAATCAAAAATTTGATAGAAGACAATAAGAATTTCAATTAAGTCATATTCTCCATTAATTTATATAGATTTGAATAGATATAAACTTGATTTGATCATAAATTAATTTTATTTTTAATTTGAATTCAACATTTAGTTTTTATTTTTAATCTAAACTATATGTCTCTGATTACAAAAAAATATGTCTCTTTTTTTAATTAAATATTTATATTTTTGTTATATTACTAAATGTGTATTTTGAGCTTTAATTAGTTCAAAAAAAATTTAATTTTAGTTTGATTCTTTTATTTTTGTTCATTTTAGCTCTTTTACTTATTTTTGCTTCATTTTATATTATCAAATAATTAATAAAAATATCTATAGTTGTTGCTGGATGTGAGAAAAAAGACGACAATGATAAAAAATTATTATTGGGGGTATTAATTATTTATCAACAAAAATTAATATAAATGATAATATTATATTGAAAAGATAAATTACTAATATGAAACAAAATGAAAGGACCAAATTAAAATTTAAAATAAAGTTATGACACTAAAATTCAAATTTGGTTATAAAAAATATAATGATATTATTGTACAAAGTTTCCAAGTGAAAATTTATAAAATAACGCAAAAACCATAAATGATTGATAGATAAATTTTATAAATCTAACACGAATAAGTCTCACTTAAATAATATAATTGTGTTTTAATTTTCATATAATTTTTAATTCAAATTTTAGTTAGGAAATGTAAAATTTAAATATTATTTTCATATAAATAACTAGTACACTCATCATTATATTGTTATCCCTATGCTCAATAATTAGTTACTTGTGTCACGTTCTTTTAAGTTTTATAATTTGTTTCAGACACAATTATCAATTATTTATATGTTCTATTATTTTGGAAATACAATTTGCTTCAAGTTTATGTATTAATTCATCATGTATTTTTCTTCTAGGTCTTCTCACTGGAGTATAAGTTACCTAGGTCATGTTCTCACGGGGCCTAACATAAGACTCATGTATTAGTTATTTGTATTATCTTGATTTACGTCTACCCTTTACATCAAGCCCCCCATGATACAATTAATTAAAGCAAACTGCATTTCCAAAATAATAGAACGTAAATAATTGATAATTTGATTGGATACAAATGATGAGACTTAAAGAATGTAACACAAGTAGTTAATACTTCAGCATAGATAAAATTAATACTTAAAAGAATATTAAATTTTACATTTCCTAACTAAAATTTTAATTAAATTTAACAGTTAAGATAAAATTAAAATAAAATTATATTATTTATGTTAGATTTATTCGTGTCACATTTATAAAATTTATCAGTGAATAATTTCTTGTTATTTTATGAATTTTTAGTTGGAAAATTTGTAGAATATTATTATTATTATTTTTATGCATAAATTCATATTTTAGTACTATAACTTTATCTCAAATTTTAATTTGGTCCTTTTATTTTTTTCTTCATATTAGTAATTTATCTTTTCAATATAATATGATCATTTTTTATTAATTTTTTATGATAAATAATTAACATGAATGCCCACAATTATTTGTTTTTATCCTTGACTTCTTCTTTTCCACATCCAACAACTATTTTAGATATTTTTATTAATTATTTAATGAAATAAAATGAAGCAAAAATAAATAAAGGAGCCAAACTAAAAAAAAAATTAAACTAAAATATGGTATGAAGTTTAAGGATCAAAAATAATATTTTTGCTATACTATATTATTTTAATATTCACCGTTAATTTATTTATCTCTTAACTAATAAAAGCTCATTTAAGATGTTCAAGGCAAAATAATGTTGGAGGGTAATATAACACTGATGCAAGTAATTGAGCGACAATTCAAAAATAATTGTCACCGCCAAATCAAAAATTGGGAAATTAAAATTGTGTTATTTCTTTTCTTTTTTCGTAACATGATCTTCTATATGGTGTGTTTTTCATATATTTGAGATTTTAATTATTCTTTAACTTTTAGGTGTTCGACTAATGCTGTTTAGTTTTCTTCTACTTGTGAAGTGTATCTTTTTTCTTGGAAATTAATGATTGAAAACAAATATAAATTGTGACGAGATCTTCACTTAAAGATTTCAATTTTTGTATAATAAAATAATCAATTTTAGTTAAGTTATATCGTATATGGATCATTGACACCATGGATATTGGCTTAGCTCTTAGTACGAAAACATGTGAACAAGTTTTAGAAAGAAGCGAGGGTGTATCATAGCCAAACCATAAAAAACAAATCAAGGCCATATATTTCGAGTGTCAATTGAAAATGAAGGGGGTGAAACTTTGACAATCACGACATGAAAAAGAATAATAACCATATTTTGAATTTCGCGTTTGTTAAAAAGGTTATGCTTCTTTCACTGCCAAGCCATGGAAAAAAATGACGACCGTATTTGAAGTCAAGGTTTAGGTTTACTTATATTTTTCTAAATGAAAAAATTATTATTAGTCATTAGTTAGACAAAATCATAGTGCTATTAAATATTTGTACTATAATAATATATTGGCATTAGATAGTTAATTAGATGGACCTACGGTCACTTTGGTCTAGAAGTGTCAAAATGGGCCGAGCCCAACGGACCGGTTCGAATAACTCGCTCAATGAATTGGACTAGATTTTAAAAATATAGGTGTGATCTTAATCGAGCTTGGCCCAAACCAACTCAAATTTTGGTTGGCCCATGGGGGCCGAGCCCGAAATGGGTTGGCCTCATTTCTTCTTATTTTTATTATTTTTATTATTTTTATTATTTTTATCATTATTATTGTTATTTTATTCTTGTTATCATTTTAAAATAGATTTTAATGATTAATAAATATTAATAATATTAAAAAATAAACTTAATATATTAAAAATGGTTAGCATCAAATGACACCAATTGGTTTGACACCAATTGTTACACCAATCAATAATGATAGATCGAAGTTTTTTTTCTTTAGAAAACTTACCGTTAGATTGAAACTACTTATTATATAGATCATATGTACAAAACTTCACATCAATCCAAGATTGTTTAATACTCCATCAACACATTTGTTATTTTCACAATTTTTAAAACTATATTTTACGTTAATTTTTTAGTACATTGATGAAGTACTAAACGATCTCGGATTGATGTCAAATTTTGTACACATCATCTATACGATAAGTTGTTTTAATCAAACAGTAGGTTTCGTGAAAAAAAAAACTTCGACATGTCGTTATCGATTGGTGTAAGAATTGGTGTCATTTCATCCTAACTCTATTAAAAATATTATTTAACTATAAAATTTATTAGAATTTTGTAATTTTACTAATTATAATATTATTAATGGAGTTTTAAATTAAATTTTTAAAATTGAAAAAATAAATAAAGAAGTGTAATTAAAAATAATACAAGCTAAAAAGGACAAGATATAAAAAGCTTAATTTAACATCACAATAAAATTATCTAATTGAAATCGTATTCAAATTAATGAGAAAAAAATGCTTAACAAGAAAATCTTACGTGGATGATTTTAGATAGATATGAGATAAAGCCATTAACAACACGAAATAAATAAAGAACAAGTAATGTTTTCTCAAATCTGCATGAGCATTGTAGTCGAATTATAGATGTATTCAACAATTACACGAAAATTATTAAAAACACAAGTGACGTTTGTCTCTTATTCATATGAAAGATTCCAACGGATTTAAGATAATATCAAATCTGCATGAGCAATCCAAATGGATTTGAGACGGGTTTAGTAATAACACAAATTTGTTAAAACACAAGTGAAGTTTGTCTCTGATTTGTATGAACGCTTCTTGTGAATTTGAGACAATGTCAAATCTGTACGAGCAATCTAAATAGATTTTAGAGAGATTCAATAAGAACACAAATTTGTTAAAACACATGTGAAGTTTGTCTTTAATTTGTATGGACGATTCTTGCAAATATGAGATAAAGCAAATATGTATGAGCAATCCGAATGGATTTGAGAGGGATTAAGTAATAATACCATATTGTCAAAGCACAAGGGAAATTTGTCTCTAATTTATATTAATGATTCCCACGGATTTTAGACAAAATTAAATTTGTATGAGCAAGTCACAAATATTTGTGACGATTTTAACAATAACAAAAAATCATTAAAGCACAAGTATAGTAAGTCTCTAATTCGTATGAATGATTTCCACGGATTTGAGGCAAAGTCAAATCTGTATGATTATTCTTCAAATATTTGAGATGTATTCAGCAATAAGACAAAATTATAAAAGCACAAGTGAAGTTCGTCTTTTATTTCGATGAACGATTCACACAAATTTGAGACAAAGAACCAATAGTACAAAATAATTGAAGAGAAAATATAATCATTAAGTGTGGTGTGTCTAAAATATGTAGGAAACTAGAGATGAATTTCACATGAATTTTATTTTAAAATATCAATGATATGTCATTTATTTAAATTTGTGCAAAATGCGTCCCAAATTTGTTGGTGATATTTTGGCGGCAAGATGGCGGGAAAAGTTGGGACGTAAAAGTGATATATATTGGACGAAATATTTTTTTACATAAATTGTCTCAAAACCGTGGAAAATCCATCCCAAATTCTAAGGCGTTTTGGACAAAAATTAATTCGTCCCAAATTTCCGTCTCTAAAAGGCATTTTTTTAGTAGTGGATGCATGTTCGTTCTTGGCTTTAGAAGTAAATTGGGGTTGTTTTGAGTTGGAATATGTTGTTTGTGTGTGTCAATTGCCAAATGCATAGAGTATGTTGAGTGTATAGCATGTTGAGTCCATGATTGGCAAATTGATTTGGTTAGTCATGGAATTAGGAATGGAAATTAGGAATGCATGTAATTTTGGTGTCAAATGTGAGACTTATTGTGTATTTATTGCGTATTAACGAGTCATTTGAAGTGGAAATAATTTGGGATGAATTTTGTATTGTTCATAGGTGAAATTCTAGGTTTCTAGATTAGTTCATTGATTAAAATGTAAGAGTCACTACAAAGAAAAGGGAATTTAGTGGCAGGCATCTCGTGGCGGTTGCAAGAAAACCACCGCCGCTTACATGAGACATGCGGTTACTGCGGCGTTTTAATGCACAACTTTTAAATTATAGTAATTACCAGCTGTTTAGTTCCTTTTTTTTTGTGGTTTTAAGCAATTTTCCCTTAAAACTTAAAAAATCACTAATATCCATATTTTTTATTTCATTTTCGCTCTTCCCCTCTTTGATAATTGGAGACTTCTCCCTCTTCGACAACTCTTCCCTATCTTCACCTCGGTTTCATTTGCCTCCGCCCCCTCTTCATTCGTCGTCCGCCACCTCAATCTGTCTTCTCCTTCCCCTTTTCGTTCGCCTTTGCTGGTTTATCCGTTCGCCTCTGCCCGTTTGTCCATTCACCTCCGTCCGTTTGTCCGTTCGCCTCCATCTGCTACATTTCGCTAGCGCTGTATAGGTTCGTTTCTGCTCACTTTTGCATTGTTATTGTTCTTTATTTCACTAGCGCTCCTCTTTATTACTCGCTGATTCTTCTAGAGAATGTAATCTCCCATCAATTTTCATGTGCTTTGTGAACCTTAAACCCTATTTTCCCCTTTCTTGTGCTATGTGAACGCTAGCCCCTAATTTGTTTCCTTTCTTGTTCCATGTGAACCATTGAATGCCAATTGCTTGGACTTTATTTTTGATTCTCCGTTCACCCTCCTAGCTCCCACTTGTGTTTCGAACCCTAGCCCCTAATATATTTCTTTTTTTTTTGTTTTTTTGAATTTTCTCTGATTATGTTGTCACTGTAAGTGGAGGTTCTCTTTTTTATTTCTATTTTTTTTTGTTTTAAAATTTCTCCTTGTGGTGGATTGTCGAAGAATTGAAACTTCTTTTTCTTGATATTTAATTTGTTTAGGAATTTGGTGTTTTAGTTACAGAGAGAAACAGAGCTGGCCTCAATTGCTAGTGGTGAACTTGTAGATGGTGATGATTGCAAGGTAGAGTAGCTACTATAATCCTCAATTTCATTGAATAACTTCTCTTTTTATTTATAAAAAGCTTTTGGATATTGCAATGTGGATTTGTTCCAGGAACATTTGTTTATCTTTTTTATGCTTTCTTCTTGTTTTTTGGTTTTCATTGTATTTATGATTTATGAAGAGTAAATGAACATTTACTTGCTGGCTTGAATTGACAGTATCAGTGAGTATTATTCAGTTTCTCAAAAATAAAAATAAAAAATTGCATTTTTCAACATTTTTTTTACTACATTTGACTTCTTAAATAGTGTCCTTAAGCCACTAGATATTGTTTGAAGCTCTAATTTATAATTTATAAGGTATTATAAAATACATAAGTTTTTGTTCCCTACAAAATTGTCATTTTTTGTTTTCGTCCCTACAAAGTATTCTTTATTATTTTGGTCAAACTTAATTCAAAACTTTTTATTCTAGTCCCTACAACTTCATTTCACAATAAGTATAACTTTTTAGTTCCTATAGTTACGAATATTTGTTTTTAGTTCCTTTAAGTTAATTTTTTATTATTTTGATCTTTGAAATTTCAATTTTTTTATTTTGGTCCCTTGTAAATATTTGTTAAAAAATAAAAAAAGCTTAACATTAGGGACTAAAAAGAAAAGTTATGAAATAAGTTGGATTAAAATGAAAAAAATATTTTTTATGAATTAAAACGAAATAGTGTCAATTTTGTAGGGACTAAAATTTTATTTAAGCCTAAATTAAATATGTTAATTTACTAAATATATTAAATTTCTAAATAAACTTAATTTATATTTTTTTCTCAGGTGCCGGATAAGCTATTGAGCTGCTGGTTTTGCCACCCACAGGTTAATTTTTCATTACTGGTTTTAATTTCTTCCCTCCCCTATCTAGTTCTGCAAGTAGTTTTTCAGCCCACAGAATAGCTGTTCATTACTGGACTTCCCTCCCCTATATATATCATAAAAAAGAATATCAGGTCCCCAAACACGAGCAAACAAGTATTTCACACGAAGAGCATAACACTCTATCGGAAGTTTCCCAAATTCAAAATGAGTTGCCGGAAATCCTTCATAAATGCATCGCTATGAGTAAACCAAGCTTCTCTCCTAATTTTTGCAGCTCATTACAATATTTTTTAGAGGATTTCGGTATATAACTGCAAATATTAATATCTGACACAGAAATCATTGGAAGAATTCGGCAAGCTACAACATCAAGAGAAAAAAGCAGCAACGGTTAACCCTCCCCCACTTCGTTATGCTCATGTCTTAATCTTAAATTAATTTAAAATTAATTTAATATGCACCAATTTGGTTATTTTGTGAATATTGCATCCTCATATAATGGTTTAATTTGACAGGATCTACGATCCGACAGAAAGAAGAAGAAGAACAACAAAGTCATAGCAGAAATAGATGTTTCTTTTCAACTTGAAGAAACCCCTAAAATTTCAAGTTTCACCAATATTAACAAGGTGATACCTAAACTGAAAGACTGGAAGATCCAACGCCGTGTACCAAGTACAAAAACATTTGATACGGTAATTAAATTATGCTATTGAAAAGCTTGCCTTTATCCTATTATTTTATTATGGGTATACCAATTGTGCTGATATATCCTTTTTTTGCATGAAGAAAAATTTTCAATCTTTGAATTTAGCTTGACTCATTAAGTTCACAAGACAACAAGCTAGAATTATGATAAAATTTGTGTATATAGATAATCCCTAACATACAATAATAATATTTTTTTAAAACAAAAGGCAAAAAAGAAAACTTAATAAGACAGTAGAATGGATATTTTATCCCTTGTTACGGTCAACAACTTCGTAACTTCGTCACAAGTTTTATGCTCTGAATAGGATATTAATATCAATATGAAAAAGTGTTTAACTACACATATAACATCTAAGCTTAATGAGACCAATAAAATGGACTATAAACTATCTAGGAGTTGGCTTTAATTATTATTTAGGTTTTGTTTGAACTAAACTTGAGCGGTTTGTATCATATAATTGGTGTAATGGCATAAGCTAGGAAAACTATTTGCTCCCTCATTTTTTCTCCCCTCTCCTTCAAAATTTAAAATAAATAAGTAGTTTCAAAAAAATCTCCTGAGACTTTTCTATGATCAAATATATGATGATAAGCTAATTCCTTATCAACCTTATTAATCAAGTTTATTCATTTGCAAATTGTTATTGACAATCTATTTAGTAAAGTTATTGAACTTATAAAAATTATTTGCTTGTTTGTTGATTTTCCAGTACTTCTATCACAATTCTTCAAAGCGAGCATTACGGTCAATCATAGAAGTTGTTAATCATATACTTCCTGAGAACTATCCTAGGCTAGCAATCAAGAGAAAAAGCCAGGTAATACTACTAACTATTGACCCATTGCTTGCGGCCATCGAAATGCATTTGACAAATTGATTCTTGAGAAATTTAGGGAACACAATAGATAATAGAAAAAAAAGTCTCAATATAGGTCCCACAGACTAAAGTTTAAACATTTTATTTAGTCCCTTTAATTGTCGGCATGTATCAAGGCAACACTGAGTACTGAGGTATTGTCTGTTTTGGGTTCTTTGGCCTCAAGGTAATTAAACATGGTCCATAACAGATGTCCTCATGTCGGTAAACAGTGGCGTGACCCTTCGTATAGTGCCATCTGTTCAGACACAATCAAGGCAACACTAAGTATTGCAATTGAGGTATTCTCCACCTTGGGTTGTTGGGTGTCACGATAACATGGTCCAAAACAGATACCCCGATAGGCAAGCCTAACCCTCCTTATAGCGCCATTTGTGCCGACATGTGTTAGGGCAATATCGAGTACCACAACTGAGGGATTGTCTGCTTTGGTTGCTAGACCCTCACGATATAAGACTTCAATATGGTTTGGAACAATGTTATCTTTGGATGTCAAATGATGATTGGACATCTAGCGTGAACGACAAGCTATGTCATCACTTAATAATAATAAAATTAACAAAATATAGGGAGATGACTAAACAAAAGTATTTAAACTTTATGAAGATTAAGTCTAGATTTGTTTTCAAATTAGGGACCAAATAAAAAAGTATGAGATAGTCTTAGGGATTAAAACATATGTTATCCAACTGAATTTTAATTGACTATTTTTGTTGTTGTATCATTTGTAGAATGAAGCAGGGATGTCAAAAAGATCAAAGAATGATGATTCTGGCAATACTTCTGAGAGCATGGATAACAAAGAAGCTACAATTGTTGAAAGGGGAAATGTTTCGGGGGAGATTGTCCAAAATGAACAAAAAGAAGTGCAGGAAATTGAACAACAGGTTCAACAAGTCCAAGAAGTTGATCAACAGAAGGCTGCAAATGTTGAAAGAGCAAATGTTTCGGAGGAGATTGTCCAAAATGATCAACAAATGCAATTACCCCTACCGTTCAAGAAGAGGTTGAAAATGAGGATGTTATGTTCGACAAAGAATAGTGATCAATTTAATTATGAGGTTAATGTGACAGATTCCATTTATAATATTGTTTAGAAGAATATTTAGTTTGATTGTGAGGTTAATGCAATTACTCCTCCTCCATGTTTACAAGGATATTTAGTTTAATTTTTAGCAGTTTGACTATAGTTTGACCCAATTTAATCTATAATTATGCTTTTTACTGATTGGACCATCTTGATTTTTAAAGTATTAGTAAGATATATAATACTCTTATACATTAAATTTGATTCCTTATACTAACTCTTGGACTTATTTTTCTAAAACAGTTTTGAAAATCCAATCATAGTTCAAATCCCATTTTCGTCACATTACAGTCTGGAATCTCTTTCTCATACAATTCTATGATTTTAACATTATTCAAATTTTCCAAACAAATCCTAATCATGCATCATCTACTAGCATGTTTAATCAATACAAACATCATTCAAACATAGCATTCAAATCTCAAACATACACATAATCCTAAATCAAACAATCTGTTGAAGTCCTTTCTTTTTCTTTTTTTCCCCTAAATGCAAAATGATGTCGATTTGCTCGATAACTTTTTTGGTTTATATAGCACCCATTTGGTTTGCATTTTCATTCAATGTTTTCATTCTGCTTCAGTGTTCTAAAAGTTTACAAAAAAACGTTTGTCCATTTCAGTAAATCATGCAGCTCCACCATCGTAACCACCACACCCACCGCCATTGCACAAAGTCAGACATAGGTCAACAAGTGGAGATCGACGATGCCAATACCGAGAGGAAGAATTAGCACGTGGCAAAGCGTCTCTAGTTTGGTAGCCACCAAGCTTTGGGGATAGTCCTATCTTGGTAAGACACAATCGATGCAGGCAGTGGTGGTAAGAGAAAGGAGCAATGACAGTAGTGGCTGTGATGGTGGAGTTACGAGATTTAACGACAAAAAATGAAGGCAGGGACTCGAATGAAAAGAACAACATTGTAGGAACTAAAAGGATTTTTTTTGGATAGGACTAAAACGAAAATGAGGTGTAACTATAGAGTTTTGGAATTTCTTAAAAACCAAATAGAAATATCCAATAACGTTAGGAGGCCTTTTTGTTAAAGTTATAGAGTTAGGATTTTAAGAACTACCTGATTCTTTAGCGCTCGTAACCACGAGATACATTGGAAGCCATTTTGATCACGAACATCACGAAATCATCGATAACATAAAAGGGTTAGAAAAGGTGTGGTGTTGTGGCCTTCCTCAACCAAACCTCTATAGTCCCAATCCGGGATGCCTCACTCCGAAAGGGAAGAGTATGTGGCTAATCGGTAGTTTGATGTGTTGGCGACCATCACCTCTTGACAGGTTTATTTATAATAACCGCCTATCGGGTTCCCATCGTGCCAACTATAGGCTAGACCCAGGTTTCCACTCATAAAAGTCCACATCATAATCTTTATCTTTTAGTTGTAATCTAAAACAAATTTCTGTTATGGTATCTGAACCGATTTGTCCCGATCGCTAAGCAGTTAAATCAAATAAGTTGAATAGCTGATAATAATCCTATCTAATTAATAGTCGGCCCACACATAATAATTAGTTGAAATTAAGATAATTCCAACAATCTCCCACTTGGGCTTAATATTAACTTGAATGATTATATCACAAGAAAACTTTTGACGCGCAATTGTACGCTATTAAATTTAGATTACCCGTACAATCTGGTCCATCTTATGTACAAACAAGGAACCATAACAGCTTTCGCCACTTGTGTAGTTGTGGCTAAACCCCAATGATCACAGTAGTTAGTACACTCAATGACATAGATCAAATGTGGATGAATGGCATGAAAATTACATGTTTCGTGATCTATTACATGCCTATTTCCAACTGGTCCATACTTTAGTTTGTCCTTATGAGATCAATAGTTCATAGTAATTATATTATAAACTTAATTGTCATGAACAAGTAATGAGCTACAAAAGACGTTACAATATACTCCCACTGTTCCAGGAATACTAATGACACCCATGCCAAATGCATAATCACATAGACCCTAATGATGCCAAAACCTTAGTGAGTGGACTCGTAACTTTGGAGTTAATTCCTTAATATCTCAATACTTTTTAAAATAACACTCTAAACCTCATTCCGTAGGAAATCGTTACCTGTAATTTTACATACTAAAAAACTCCTATCTATATAAGACCACACCTTCATTGTCAATAAGAATCTCTAGTACCTTACTTGACTTTATTGACAACTAGCGGTCCTTTAGCAAAAATTACATAAACTTTATGGTTGAAGAGACAACAAATGACCACGTGGCACTTTACTAAATGTTGTTCTCTTAAAACCAACTTAGAAAAAAAGGTATCCCAATATCAACTCGCGATTAACCCAACACTTATTGAAGTCAGAGTGAAAAACCTTATGATCTCAAGTTCATCTGACTTCCTGTATGTGAGCCAACAACACTTTGTCCTTTGAAATTAATCAAAGACCTTTATGGCTGTAACTCAAAAGATCTCCCCAGGAGAATCCTAGTATCTACCCTGTATTCTCACTATGAAAGCAAGACATAGACGGGTCATGACTTGAAAACACGTGAGGTATCCCTTTGCCTAAGCATAGGGAATTTACTTTAAGAATTCAGGATTTGATCCCGTTCAAAATATTCTTTGAGATTAAATATCTCATTTTTAAGAATCACGATCTTTACTCCCACTGAACTCAAGGTACGTAAAGTACCATTGACAAAAAACTTTAACTAAGTCCACAAATGGATTCCTGAAGTTTATGAACCAATTGACTATCTTCTTCCGAAGTATGTCCCAACAATTCTTCTATATAGACGTTTTCCTCAATGTCCTTATTGAGGTAAGTGGTCTTTAACTCCATTTGTGTGACTTAAGGCTTAACTTGCAATGTGAATCTTTCCAAGTAAGTCCTTCCACATATGACATGGCTTGTTCCTTATGTCACCCTATGAATCCAAATTGGTTTCGCTTCCTAGGTAACTTTACAATGCCCTAAATGTCATTTTATTTATGGTATGGAGTTCACCCCCATGGCCTTAACTAACTTCATGAGAGTTGAAATTACTAATAACTCCTTGAAGATGAACAAGTCATATCCGAAGAATCAACAGTATCCTCATGTGCGATATAATCCTCTAGATTTGCACTTTTCCATTCTCTTGTAGACCTACTTGATGCAACTTGACGAGGTTGTTGAGTTTGACCCTATTGCTCCTCCCAAACCATATGAAGAGAAGTTGGGGGTCCCTGATGATCTATAGGTATAACCTGTTGACCTTGTCCATATGGGAGAGTCATGTCCTTATGAGGAGGTGTATCCGAATCCTCTTCAAGACCAATGTCTGTTAACATCTCTCTCCCCCAAACTCAACACCCTCGGAGAATTAGAGGCTCCAAAAAAAGATACTTTATGCTAGTGGGATCAACTTTAAGTCTCGCGACTTTCTAAATAGCCAACCATACTGCAGCTAACATTTCTTGAATCCATCATTCCTTTATCAGGACCACAAGGCCCTACTTAGTTGAATCAACCTTAAACACTTAATGCTCTGCATAGGCCTTCCGCCTATCTCAAGCTCTTAATGAGTTTTTTTAGTTGCCTTTGTCGGTATTCTCTTGAAATAATCTAGACTATATTCTTTAAAGCATATCCTCATAGTGATCTTGGGCAAGTAAACAATTTGAGAATCAAACACTTCTTACCCTTTGGGCAAGAAAGCAATTTGAGAATCAAACACTTCTTTATGCTTAGGGCATTATTCCTTCCTTTATCCACATCTTTATGCTTAGAAAACCTTGCATTGTGAACTACTGGAACTGCCCCACACCGATGAGGAATTGCATAAATAGGTTAGGATGTCATCACCAGATCAATCGTACCTTATGAATATCTATCATTACGATTATATCTTGTGAACCGAATAGTCTTATCAAGTTGACTTTCAACTATATTCATAAGAGACTTGTTAGCGTCTAACCCCTTAGATTATTCCTTATATCTTTAGATCCTTAAATACCTTATATGTCTTTATGACAATATTACAAAGTTTGTAGATACAGGCTTAGTAACTTACATTACTAACCTAGAGAACTTTGCTCACTATTTTAAAAACCTTTATGAAAACAGTTCACATAACGAATAGCAAGAATCCGTCAAGGAATGATTGCGCAACATTATGCAACCAACCTCCTTTAGTAACCACAAAGCACCTTTAGAAGTCTTTTCTCAGCAACCTTCACAGTGAAGATCACGTAAGTGACCGTCCTATTTTCATAAGCTGAGAAAAGAATTCAAGGAAACTTTGAGACTATCTTTAAATTGCTATTCAACTTAACAATTGCTTTCTGAATAGTCGCATAACCCTAGTCCAATGATCCTATGGCATAGAAGACAAGAGCCTTCTACCAACACCATCGTGCTCGGAGGATACATGATTGTACCATAAAAAATTAGGATATAGAATTAACGACTAGCTTACTCATAAAATTGGAATAATTCATACACATATATATAAATATGTAGATAATTTGATAATTATGGACAAGATGCCAAAGTACTCCACCAACCCCAAATACCGGAGGGTACGCATGTTGGCTTGTAAGTGGTACTCTCACGTAACAATCAAACATGGACAGTCAGTTCTAGTCAAGTGAAAGTCCATCGGAGGATGACAAACAATCACCCACATAAACAATTGCTTTATGTCTGTCACATGCTTATTATCACAGGCTTGACATTGTTCAATCAAGATGTGTCACACCGGAGGGTGGAAGCACAACCCACAGTAACAATCCCAAGCTCATCTTTTGTAACCTTAATCAAACAGATCTCCACAACAGAGGCTACGAAGGTAACATGTTTGCTTCAATTGTTTGATTAACATTACAAGACAACATGGTTTGGATCCATAATTCTTCTTTATTTCACTTGAAAAAAGTAATGAATGAAATCACATCAAACCGTCATGCAATTGCATTAAAACATACTTTATCACGTCACACGACTTGATATTGCTTAGTCAAGTTTTGTCACGCCGGAGGGTGGAAGCAAAACTCACAATAGCAACAACAAGCTCATCCTTATAACTTTAATCAAATTAATTTCCATGACAAAGGTTACAAAGGTAATATGTTTGCTTTAATTATATGATTATTGTTACATGATATGGTTTGAAAAATACTTTATCAGACTCTGTCACACCGCGCGACCATGCTAAGCCAACAGGTGGCATCACCGTAACAAGTGGAAAAATCACCAAAAGAGTCGAGTCGCCTAGAAGGCCCCAAATACCCGTGTCTAGGTACCACACGGTTGTGCATGTTGCAGAAACTTCCAAGCACATTCGTAATGAGTTGCACAACCATGCCTACAAGGAGCATGGTCATGCTCCGCTGCACTTCTAACAATGATCTAAAATAATGCACTTTCGAGCGTTTTAAGTGAGGAAAAATTGTTTGACCAAGTCAAACTCCAAATGTTGACTAAAGTCAAACCCCAAATGTTGACCAAAGTCAACTCTGAATATTGACCAAGCCAAACTCTAAATGTTCACTAAAATCAACTCTAAATATTGACCAAAGTCAAATGCCAAATTTTGACCGTAGTCGAACTCCAAATTTTGACCATAGTCAAACTCTAAATGTTGACCAAGTCAAACTACAATATATTTGACCAAAGAGTCAAACTCTAAATGTTTGACTAAAGTCAAATCCCGAAACTTTTGACCGAAGTCAAACACCAAAACATTTGACCGAATTCAAACACCGAAATATTTGATCGAAGTCAAACACCGAAATATTTGACCAAAGTCAAACACCAAAATATTTCACCAAAAAATAAACTCTGAAATATTTTTTTTGATAACGCAAAGGTTAAAATAAAAAAAAAATTAAATAATTGCATACGTTTAATCTTATCTCCATAAAATTAAGTTTATGACGAGATAAAACTTCACAACCTGAATTTCAATCGAATAATAGTAAACAATTTCAATAACAAATTCAACTTTATCATGTATGTTGTTATCGTACTTGAGGAATCTGGGATGAGGCCTGATAGAGTGTAACTGCTCCTCCGCGGCGGTGTGGCCACCTGCAAATACTCCAATGCCCAAGTCAATATGGGAATTAGGTTATTTGTGATGTGTTACATTAGAAAAATGTACTTTGCATGGAGTATGCATGTGGGTATTTATATTTAGTGCATTAGGGTTGCGCCTGTTCCATTCTGGGCTGGGCCTTCTTAACAATAGCCCACTATGGGGTCCATACTATGGCACACATCCCGCCTAGAGATTTCTCGGTGGCTCGGCGAGTTATAATCGTTAAAGTACAGACGACATCCTTCATGTCATCAGGTTACGCTTATCCCAGGCCATAACAGTTGCCCCCCAAGTCGTCGGCTTTCTTTGTGATTAAGTCGGCGAATTGTGCTTTAACATATGTCACCTTGGTTCTACGTTTTGGAACCGCATTTCCTGCGTACGGTTGATCTTCCTCGGCGAGCGTGTGTCCACGCGCCATTATGCGGTGTCGTGCGTTATGATTGAGGGGTTTCTCGACCCGCTCACTTCATTAAATTGACGAGACGGTTACTATTCCTTCCTTCTCTCCACTTCGTCATTTCTGTCATCCGTTGCGTGCTTTCCTCTTTCTCAGTCTTAATTCAAAAGAGAATGATGCTTAGTGCACTTTCTTATTCTTGTTGCAATTTTTACCTCTTTCGAAGTCTCCTTCTTTGTAAAGAAGACATTATCCTCCAGCCTTCTTCGTTTGTTGCATTCAGGTACCTTTCTTCTTCCCCTAGTCCATTTTTTGCTTCCTTTCGCCTGCTTTCTCCTACAATAGGGGTATAGATTATTCTTAGGTTTTTTTCTTCGACTCTTTTGTTGGTTTTTCCTAGTGTGACCATTTCTTCCCATGGATGAGAGAATCATTGTCATTACCAGCAGCTCTTCTTCTTCTGACTCCTGTGACACTGAAGTCCTTATGGCTTTCGCAAAAGGACTCAAGAATCCTTCCAAACCTCCAAATTATGACCTCGTGAGAGGTATGTGTTCTGTCAACAATCCTCATTTCTCCCAGCCTCATTTCATTTGGGCTTATTCGCCTCAAAGTTCTGAGAGTGGAGAATCCATTATCCAGCCTATGAATGATTCCTCTAGAGTTCTGAATCATGAACCCCCAATGTATGTAGAAATAGTTAGGGAATCTCCAGAAAAGGCCCTTAGTTCATCCAAAAGGGAATCCCTCCCCAGGCGTAAACTAATGAGAAATCATCTTCTTCGTCTTGATCTCGGAGATTAGGGGCATTCAGAATTTATTATGGGTCCCTTCTACCTGGCTTAGCCAGCCTTGTTCCATCTCATCTCCAGAACAACTAGAAGCTGTAGAGGTGGAATGGAAAAAGTGTTTTCATTATGGGCCTAACTCGCTTGACAGCTCCTATAATTCTGATCCCGCCACGGATTATCAACTTGAGATTCCTGGAGAAGACGAGCGGATCTGCTGTTATGCCGCCGACGGGAAATAACCTTTTTTTATGGCTTATACTGTGTTATTCGATCAGCTTCGAGTTCGCTTTCCTTTCTCCGACCTACAAATAGAAGTCCTTCACCATCTTCATCTCGCCCCTTCTCAACTCCATCCCAACAGCTGGGCCTTCTTACAAGCCTTTGAAGTTTTCTGCTGGGCCAATGAGTGGAAATACTCTTCCAACTTATTTTTGTATTTATTTGGCCCCTACCGGGGGTCTTCTGTCTGGTCCTGGGTATCCCTTCGACACAGGAAGAACGTCACGCAGATGTTCATTCCATGGGATGACTCGGTTAAAGTTCGTTGGGACCTATTCGTGAAGGTGACAACCCGGGATGAAGACTTCGTGGCTTTTTGGGAAATGGCTGATCGTGAACTGCTCTTTCCTTTGTATTGGTCGGCCGAACATTATTCCAAGTCGCTCACCTGTGAAGAGTTGGAGTGTGGTTTCCTTGATGACGATGATGCAAAAACTTTTAACAACTTGCATGACTTCGTCACTAGTCAAGGGATGGCCATCCATTGCAGGGATGTGCTTGGGTCCTCGCGTGCCAATCCCGCCGCTTGCTTATGTATTGACTTACTTTTTTACCTCTTTTATTCTTGAACATTTCATTTGGTGAACTGACATATCTTTTGGTTTTGCAGCCGAGATCATGACAAAATTTTCTGCTCGGTTTGACGCCAAGGCGGCCAAGGATGCCAAGGGCAAGGGTAATGTCAACCCGCCCACGTCCCAATCTCAAGGCGGAGCTGTGGCCGCGGCGGGTAGTAATCCTGGTGGGGGTACTATGGCGGCTCCCCTGCCCGTGGTTCTCCCATGGGGGACAAGAATCCCGTTGCCTCGAGAGTCCAAGCCGGAGGCGAGGTTCGTCGGACTAAGAGAGCTCGAATCTCCCAAGGTAAAACTGCTTCTTACTCCTTCTGCATATGTCGTGTTTTTATTGCTACTTTGTTTTCATTTCATGCCTTTGGTGTATTATGCGGAGCTGGACCTGCCGTAGCTGAAGGCGGTTCTTCTACGACTATCATCCCGGCTGTGCGTTCTCAGCCTCAAGTTTGGGAGGGTTTTCAACCCCCCAAAATCCAATTTAGGCATGGGGAATTTTTCCAAAAAGGGAATGTAGATACCCGCAAGGTAATTTTCCTTTCCTGTCATAGGTGACTTTTTCTTGTGCTGAAAAACTACATTCATGTTTTCTTGTTTCTATCTACTGCAGGGATAGATCCAATCTCTTATGGGTTGGATGTCCATGGGTTTGTCTATGCTTCAAGCTGTCTAGGAGGAGGCTGATCATTCAGAGGCACTATCTTAGTTGAAGGGGGACCTCCGGGATGCCCGAGACGACCTTGAGGTAAAGGAGTCATTGCTCAAGAGTTCTCGAGAGAATGTCGTCCTTCTGGAGGGTCAATTGGCCACCTCCAAAGAGGAGATTGCAAAAAAGGACCGGGTTCTAGCCGAGCGAGATGAGCTTCTGGATGTCAAGAAGAAAAAGGCGGAGTTTAATGCTATCAAGCTGAAGAAGTCAGAAGCAAAAGTTGCCCAGCTCAAAGCTTAGACTATCGAGCTTAACAGTGCCCTGGATGCCAAGCATGATGAAATGATGGCTGAGCTGAAAAAGGCCGGGTACGACGCCTATCGTGAGGCCGTGAAGTAAATCATCTTTCTGAATCCCGGCGTAGAACTTAATCTCCGCGGGTTAGATCCTTTTCATGGGGTGAAAGATGGACAATTTTGGGATTTTCATGATCATCAGCATCCCGTTCTTTTGGATCCCGCCTTGATGGAGCCGTTTAACTGTGATTCTCCTCCTCCTCCAGAAGATGGTGCAGAAGCTGCTCCTTTGACTACGGATGGAGCGGAAGTTTAGTGTTTTGTTTTGACTTTGCAACATTCTTATGTCTGCTTTTGTTTATGCCCCTGGCTTGTAATTCCTTATGACTTGTAACTATGGCTATTTTCAAATTTCAAATTACATATTTCGGATTTTTACTTGAGTTAATCACTTATTGTTCACCTCTCGAGTAGCTTTAAGTTCTGATGCCAGAGTTTCTTTATTTGCCGGTATGGTCTTTGTCCCCTTCTTTGAAGGGGCCTTCACCTTCGGCTTGGTGATCCGTTTAAATGTTATTGTGGCCTTTGTCGCCTTCTTTGAAGGGACCTTGGCCTTCGACTTTATAAGCCTTTAAATATCATCGTGGCCTTTATCGCCTTCTTTGAAGGGACCTTGACCTTCGGCTTTATAAGCCGTTTTAATGTCGTCATGGCCTTTATCGCCTTCTTTGAAGGGACCTTGACCTTCGGCTTTATAAGCCGTTTTAATGTCGTCATGGCCTTTATCACCTTCTTTGAAGGGACGTTGACCTTCGGCTTTATAAGCCATTTTAATGTCATCATGGCCTTTATCACCTTCTTTGAAGGGACCTTGACCTTCGGCTTTATAGGCCGTTTTAATGTCATCTTGTACATCTTCCAGGATATTACTACGATTCCTGCGCTTAATTTAACATAGTGGTAATGACGGAGATAAATAAACCACTTTATTGCACGGGAATTGACAGTTGAGGCCTCGTTAAAACCTCCAGCAGAAAAACCCTCCTTAGGGATAAAACCTGCTGCAGGAAAAAGAGTACCCCTTATTATATAATCAAAGTTACATGCTTATTTAACTATAGTATCGCCGCAGATCGGCGACATTCAATGTTCTTGGTAACTCTTTGCCTTTCAAAGTTTCTAGGTGGTAGGCTCCCTTCTCATTTGCTTGCTTCACCCGGTATGGACCTTCCCAATTCGCCTTGAGCTTGCCATCCTTAGCATTTCGATTGCCAATGCTGGCTCTTCTCATGACTAAGTCTCCCACCAGAAAATTTCTTTTAACTACCTTGAGGTTGTATCTCTGTGCTATCTGTTGTTTCCTTGACAATTCTCGAATCCTGGCGACTTCTCGCACTTCATCTATCATATCCGAATCTTCTTGAAGTAACTGTTCATTGTTCTCGGCGGGATACATAACTCTCCAAGACGGTTGACCGATCTCTACCGGTATAACTGCATCTGATCCGTATACCATTCTGAAAGGAGTTTCCCCGTTAGTACTGTGATTGTAGTTCTGTAACTCCAAAGCACTTGGTATAAATTTTCTGTCCAACTTGCTCCTTCTTTTTCAAACCTCTTTCTTAGGCCATTTAATATGACCTTGTTTGCTGACTCCGCCTGGCCATTAGATTGGGGATGCTCCACACTGGCAAAATACTGTTTGATATGCAGTACTGCTAACATTTCTCGAAATTCCTTATCTGTGAATTGAGTCCCATTATCGCAGATACCCTCTGCTAGGATACCGAAGCGACATATAATTTGTTTGAAAACAAAGTTTTGTACTTTTATAGATGCTATGCTAGCCAAAGGTTTCAATTCAATCCATTTAGTATAATAATCAACAGCAACAATTAAATGCTTTAACTGACCTGCCGCGGGCGTGAATGGTCCCAAGAGATCCAAGCCCCAATTATGAAAGGGCCAAGGTTTTGAAATGCTGTGCAGATTTTCGACGGGAATGTGAGTGAGGGGACTGTGTACTTGACATTTCCGAAATCTCTTAACATATTCCGCCGAGTCTGAGTTCATTGTGGGCCAAAAATATCCCGCCCGTAGAGACTTTCTTGCTAACGATTTTCCGCCAAGATGGTGTCCGCAGATGCCTTGATGTACTTCTACTAGTATATACCAGACTTCAGTGGGTCCGATGCATTTGAGTAACGGGGTGGACAACCCGTTTCTGAAGAGATGACCTTCAATTACGGCATATCTGGTTGACTTTTGGACGATCCGTTTAGCTTCCTTCTGATCTTAGGGCAATATCCCTTTAGTGATATAACTCTTCAACGGAGTTCTCCAATCTTCGCTTTCGACCTGGAGAATGGCCCTCGGTGCCGGGATGACCTCTTCAATTACTGAACGTAGGACCGAGGCCGACTTTGTACTTGCTAGTTTAGATAACAAATCTGCCCTACTGTTTTATGAACATGGGACATGTTTGATCTCAAATCTTGAGAACCCCACTAAGTTCTCTCTGACCAGGGCAAGATACTTCTGCATCAATGGTTCTTTTGCCTGGTAATCTCCTCTGATTTGAGATACCACCAACTGAGAATCTGAACATAGTGTTACCGCTGTGGCTCCCAATTCCTTGGTTGCTCTTATTCTTGCCAGGCATGCTTCGTATTCTGCTTGATTGTTTGAAGTCGGGAATTCGAATTTAAGGGAATATTCAATCACTACTCCTTGATCATTTTCAATGAGTATCCCGGCTCCGGATCCTTTAAGATTTGAGGAACCATCTACATATATCGTCCAAGATCCTTGATTCTGGTCCCCAAGATGAGTCATTTCAGCTACAAACTCTGCTAAGACCTAAGCTTTTATTGCTTGTTATTGCTCATAGGTGATGTCATACTGTGAAAGCTCAATTGCCCAGGCCATCATTCTTCCAGTGAGATCTGGTTTGTGCAGGACTTGCCTAATTGGTTGATTAGTGCGAACCGTGATAGGATGGCACTGGAAATATGGACGTAGGCGTCTTGATGCTAATAATAAAGAGTACGCCACTTTTTCTTGCCTTTGATAATTTACCTCCGATCCTTGCAAGGCTTTGGAAACGAATTATATCAGACTCTGAGACCGGGAATCCTCCTTGATCAGAACGGCGCTTACTGCTTCATCAGATACCGCCAAGTATACATACAAGTTTTGGCCGGGATCTGGTTTTGATAATACTGGAGGCGAGGCTAAAACTTCCTTTAGCTCTTGAAAAGCATGCTCACAATTTGCATTCCATTCAAAGTTCTTCTTGCTACGAAGCATCTTGAAGAAAGGCAAGCATCTTTTGGCAGAGTCCGGCAAGAAACGGGTTAACGCCGCTATTCTTCCCGTCAATTGCTGAACTTCTTTTACGGTTCTTGGACTCTGCATTTTTAGAATAGCACTAAACTTGTCCGGTTTGACCTCAATCCCCCGGTTAGTTAACATAAATCCAAAAAATTTACCGGCTTCTAGTCAAAAGTACATTTGTTTGGATTTAATCTGAGATCATACCTGCGTATCTGGCCGAAGGTTTCCTCCAAATCCGCCACTGGGTCCCCATGTTCTGGAGTTTTGACTATCATATGATCAATGTAGACTTCCAAGACCCGGCAAATTTGTTCTTTAAAGACTCTACTCATCATTCTTTGATATGTTGCGGCAGCATTCTTCAGACCTAATGGCATCATGTTGTAACAATATACCCCCATGTCGGTGATGAAGGCAGTTTTCTCCTGATCATCAGGATACATTGGTATTTGATTGTACCTCGAGTAAGCATCCATAAAGGAGAGATACCTATATCCCACCGAATTGTCTACCAACTTGTCAATGCATGGTAATGGGAAGGGGTCTTTCGCGCAAGTTTTATTCAGGTCCGTGGAATCTGTACACATTCGCCACTTCCCATTTGCCTTTTTCACCATTACGACATTTGAAAGCCATTCCGCATAGCATATTTCCCGGATAAACCCGGCTTCTAGGAGCTCCTTGACCTGTTTCTCAATGGCTTCTGTCCTCTCAAGCCCCATCTTTCGTTTTTTCTGAGCTACCGATTTGCATCCCAGTTTAATAGACAAGCGATGGAATGCTAGTTCTGGCTTTACTCTTGGCATGTCAGATGAGACCTAAGCAAATAAATTGATATTTCTTTTGAGAAGCTCAATAAGTCGCCCCCCGATGGGTGGGGGCAAATTTGCTCCTACCTTCACCGTTTGATCTGTATTCTGGCTGATTTGGACCAGAATCTGTTCTCCCTCTAGTTGAGGCCTCTGTTCTTCGAAGTCGGCGTGGGGATCAAGATTTGTCATCATTACCCCCGCCCCTTGCGTCGAATCCCGGCGCTCCATCTTCTTCTTACCTTTTCCCTCAGGAACCTCAACGGGTTGTGTGGGTGTCTTCATAATTTTCATGCTCTCCTGGTAACATCGCCTAGCGTCACTGCCTTTTCCTCCTACCGTAATGACGGATCCCTTTTCTCCAGGGAACTTCATAGCCAAATGTACAGTTGAGACAATTGTGCCCAAGTAATTCAAAGTTGGGCGACCCAGTATGGCGTTATAGGTCGAGGGACAATCCACGACGATGAATCTGATCATTAACGCCTTGATGTCTGGCTTTTGCCCGAATGAGACTTTCAGATCAACATATCCCTTTGGCTTGACAGTGTCTCCAGTGAAACCGATCAAGCTTCCTTTATGGGGAGTTAGGTCTTTGGTCCCCAAGCCTAGCTTGTCAAATAAGCTCCAAAACATAATGTTCGCTGAACCTCCTTGGTCTACGAAGATATGGTGGACTTCGAATCCCGCCATACTTGCGGCTATCACCAAAGGCTCATTATCTCTGACCTGCTCCTGTGGCAAATCATCGTCAGAAAAAGATAAAACCGGGTTTTTCACCTGGGTTATCTGTGAACATGAGTCCCTAGTGTCATGAGTTCGTTTTTTGCCTACTAATCCCTTCCAGCTGGTTCCCCCTACTATAACTTGTATCACCCCCCTTTGTGGGGATCCCTGGTTGCGCCTAGGACTCTGGGATCTATTCCGGGTTTCGGGCATCAGATGTTGGTTGGCTGGCGGTGATCTCGGTCGACGCTCCCGAGGATTGGGGCTTTTCTTGCGGCCTCTTCTATCGTTGGACTCTTGAGTATAATTCCCCAACCTTCCCTGGTGAATTAGTTTTTCAATGGCATCTCTCAGCTGAACGCATTCGTTTGTTGAATGCCCTTTGTCTCTTTGATAATGACAATATCGGTTCTGAAACCGCCCTGGGTTCCTGAGAGGGGGAGGCCTATCTCTGATCTCCGAATTCATCACCTCCTTGTACACCGTGGTTGGAGATACGGTCAATGGAGTGTAAGTATTGAAATTCCTCGGGGACCCTTTGACGGCTTGTCTTGAGCCTTGTCCTCCTTTCCCCGTGCTTGAGGGTTTTGCTGGTTCTTCCCTTTGTAGTCTTTCTTAGCGGCTTGAGCTGCTTGAGCCCTTTCCCATTCTTCAATTCTGATCCATTTCTCGGCTCTGGCCTTCAAATCATCCATGGATGTTGGCTTTTTGCCGGCTAGGGCTTTGGCAAAAGCGCCTGGTTTCAGACCTTTAACACATAAATACAACACTAAGTTAGGTTCAACGTTCCTAACTTCCAGTACCTCATTATTAAACCGGGTAATGTATTCTCTTAAAGATTCATCTTTCATTTGTTTAATTGTCTCTATATGAAATTCAGACTTAAACTGTCTTTTACTACTAGTAAAATGTAAGACAAACTTATCTTTAAGAGTCTTCCAACTGTTGATAGATTGCGGTGGCAGGTCGGAAAACCAACGACTTGCTGCTTCTGACAAAGTCAAAGGGAATGTCCGGCATACAATGGCCTCGTTGACCCCCTGGAAATACATGGCTCTTTCAAATGTGCTCACATGTAGGGTCGGGTCTTTAGTCCCGGCATATTCTTTCAGCTGTTTGGCGAACTGGAATGCATGGGGTAATGCGTGAGATATGATCCCTGGGGTGAACGGGTTGTCAATGTAGCCAAACTCTGGGATGTTCTCCGCTATGTGTTCTTGTGGGCCGACCGAGTGTGCTGGTGGCGGGTTGGCACCACCTATCCGTGATGCCGCCCGTAAATCTTGCTGAGCCGCATCTTCTTTCTGGTGGTTAGCCCTGATCTCCAACTGTCGCTCCGCGTTACGCGGACCCGGATTGCCATCAATCTCCGGATTATCAAGGATATTCTGTTGCCCCTCTTCGCCGTTTCCCCCAGCGTGTTGAGGCTGTTTCTCAATCTCTTGTGCAGGGCCTGCTTCTGCCATCTTCTCCTTTCCCAGCCGAACCTGCTCTCGTTTCTTCAAAGTTTCAATCTCCTTCGCCTGCGCTTGCACCAATTTCTGGAGCTTAAGGAATTCTACTTCTAAGTTAAAGGACGGTTGCTGCTCCGGTTGCTGATTAGATCCTTCACCTTGCTGGCCATCCCCCAGATCTTCAAGTTCTAGATCGTTATAGTCTCTTTTGCGTGTTGAATATACCATCGCTGATAATGAAGAGAACACGACTTTTTGTCCCGTTCCCCACAGACGGCGCCAATGTTGTTATTGTACCTGAGGAATCTGGGATGAGGCCTGATAGAGTGTAACTGCTCCTCCGCGGCGGTGTGGCCACCTGCAAATACTCCAACGCCCAAGTCAATATGGGAATTAGATTATTTGTGATGTGTTAGGTGAGAAAAATGTACCTTGCATGGAGTATGCATGTGGGTATTTATATTTAGTGCATTAGGGTTGCGCCTGTTCCATTCTGGGCCGGGCCTTCTTAACAATAGCCCACTATGGGGTCCATACTATGGCACACATCCCGCCTAGAAATTTCTCGGTGGCTCGACGAGTTATAATCGTTAAAGTATAGACGACATCCTTCATGTCATCAGGTTACGCTAATCCTGGGCCATAACAATGTACCCATGGAATTTTATGATATAATCTTGAATTAGTTAAAAAAAATAATTCCTTTAATCCTTATCGCAATTTCAGTCTCATCTTTCAACTTTTACCAAGCAATTTTGCGAAATTAAATATTAAATAAAAAAATAATATTTCAATCTCAAATTAGTTACTAAACAAAACATAACCAATCTTGAGATAGATATATCCTTATCTGAATTGTATTACTTTATAAGATAACACAAAAATAAAGGAAAAAGAGGTCCCTTAATCCAAGCAAATAATATTATAATATTATGCTTAAAAAAAACTGTCAAAAAAAGATAACATTATTGCCTCAGCTGAAAAAATAATATATGGATATATCTATATGATATCATTGAAATAAAGAAATAAAAATAATATATGAGTAGTCTCTTTGTCAAATTGTTTTTCAATTAAAACAAAAAGGAAAGGTACAAGGATTAACGCTAACGTTCGTTCTCCCTCATTAGCAAGTGCTTTACATGGAGAATACACAAAGAATGAGGGAGAAAAGTAAATAGAGAAATTAACTTTAGACAAAAAAAAAGATAAATTAACTTTTTTATTTTATTTCCTTATTTCACTACTGTTTAACCAATACTCTAATTCCCGCATAAATTAGTATTACTTTGAAGTGTGGTTTGCAAAATTTAATAGGCCATGTTAACATTAATGAACTTTGTTACCATGGTTCAAATTTTCTTTTAAACCTAAATGTGATTTATTCGAACTTATTATTGAATGTAAAAAAATTTTAAAAAGTAAATAACATGTTTAATAATATAATCAGCTGGATTAAAATGAAAAAAAATGTCCCTTATGATTTTCTCTTCTGTCTGTCTCTTCTTTGCTACCATTTCGGCCTCTTTTTTCTTTATTTCCTCCTCTTTCTTTCTCGTCTCCAGCTCTTTTTGCATTAGGTTTTGTTGCTCCATTCTTTGCTGCTCAAGTCTCAATGCTTCCCTTTTCATCTTGTGCTCATTCTCTTTCTTTTTAGCCATAAGCTTGGCAGCCTCACCAACCTCCAAGGCCTTCACTTTAATGTCTCTTCCTTGCTATTAAGAACCACTACAAGAAAACATGAAATTAGGTGCGCAAAGTTTGTCAGGAAGCCGATGCTAACTTTGATGATAGCACCACTAGTGCAAAATTAGCTTTTAACATCAGAGTTTCAACATCGGGTAATTAAAACCCGTTGTCAAAAGTGGCACGGTGGCAATTTTGTAAATTTTATTACTAATTAGGATACCCGATTACAAAGCACTCTCTTTGACATCACTTTATCTCAACTCGGATTACAAATCCTTTTTGAAAAATATAATTAAATTTAAAAAAAAAGAGTTAATATTTTGCAATTTCTCGAAGAATAGATTGAGATTTATTTTCCTTTCATAAAGAAAAAGAATAGATAGAGACTTCATCTCACAAAACCTACCCTCAAAAAATAGAGACTTCAACGACCCAGCCTCTCCTCCTAGCTACTGTTGACGTCGCTGCCTATCCTCCTCATCACAATTGATGCCGCTACCTCTCCTCCTCGCCGTTGTTGATGTCGCTGCCTCTCCTCCTCGACACCGGAGCTATCTCTTGCTCGTCGTGTGTTACAGGAAATATACTTAGTTATGATTGTAATTTGAATTAGTGGCATTATGTTATTCTGTTTCATTCCATCAAATTCTCAGTGGGGAACATTCATTCATTGATTGTAAAAGAACTTCTGTGTACTCTAGCTCTATTCAATATAGTCTATCGATTTTCATTCTTTCTCTGGAAATCCTTTGTTCTATGTTCTTCGAATCTCCTTCTTCCTAGAACTTATGTATCAATTGGTATCAACCTGTTCTTTCCAATGGCCGAAACTACTAGTCATCAAGCTGCGATGAGGGAAATTGAAATAAAAAATTGATGCGCAGGTAAATGCACGGGTTGAGGAGCATCTAATCGAGCTCGTGAGATTGTTGCAAGTGAACCTAGATTCGACAATGCAACAAATTCAGGATGCGATCAAGAACGACTCCATTCGTGATGGAGGCTCTGTGGGTATTTCGTATACAGCGTGGTAATTCTTCTTATTACTATGGCACCAGACTAGCACGAATTAATTTTCCCAATTTGAATGGTGATAATGTCAAACAGTGGATTTATCAATGTGAAACGTATTTTTCAATTGATCGGACTTGTGAGGAATTCCGCTAAAAATTAGCGATTGTGCATATGGAGGGAAAAGTATTACAGTGGCACACAACTTTTGCTAAGTCTATTATGGTTAAACCTTTACCTTCTTGGTTTGATTACTATGTTGTACTGTTAGCGTGATTTGGTGAGGTTTGTGAGGATCCAATGGTGGAGTTGATGCACTTACAACAACAATCTTGAATATCATAAACAGTTTGATGCCATCATTTCACGACTCAATCTGTCTAAGGAGTATATGCTTAGCTATTTTTTAGGTGGGTTGAAACAGGATATACAAATGACGGTTTGGACGTTTACACCTACTACAGTGCCGAAGGCTTTTACATTAGCCAAACTTTATGAATCTGGATGTACATGTTACAAAATACAGACTAGAAAAGGTAGTAGGGAATTAAGAATGAAAGGAAAGTAATGAAAGAGGAAAGGTGGAAAAAATGGTATTAATGGTAGTATAAAACACTGATAACAATGAAGGATGAAAGGGAAACAAAACAAAAAAGGCACTAGAAGGAAGAACCCTCTAATACCCCAGAGCCAAGCTCTGTTATAGAGAGCATGTAGCTACTCTATACCAAAATTAAGAAAAATGAACAATGATGATCCCCGTTTCTCTCTCACACATGTATATAACATAAAAAATTACACTCTTTCTAAAATGCGCTCCTCACAATATAGTTGATGCTGTGACAAATAATCCCATGGCCTGTTAGGGGTTGGGTCATAACAATGCCGCCTTCTTAAAATTAGTCTGTTACTCAAGTCTGGGAGATGGGAATTGACTATAGATCCAACTTCGTCTTCCCCAACTAGTTTCATCAGGAATATTCCCAGCTCAATGGGTTAAACATGGTAAATTTGCTCGTTCTGCGTATGAATACTGACACGAACTGACACGAAACAACACCTCTAGATATTGCAGTAGTATTTTCGGTGTCTCTTATAAGTGCAAATTAGTGTGTTTATTTAATAAAGGATTTGCACTTAAATTCTCTATAAATTACATGTTCTATACATAATTTCACCCTTTTTTCTTACTTTGTGAGTTTAAGAGTAAATAAGTGGTAATAATAAGTTTTTTAACTATAGAAATGTATTTTTAGGTGTTTTTGGAAGCAAAATAAGAAAGTCAAGTTGCTGGAGCATAGAAGGGACCAGCACTCGAGCGCCATACCAAGGCTCGAGCGCTGGAAGCTGAGGAACCTAGGATTCTTTCTGTCATTGTAAATGCTCTGGCGCTCGAGCGCCACACCAGGGCTCGAGCGCCAGTAACCGTTGAGTATTGGATCCTCTCTGCCAGAGTTATGAGCCTGGCGCTCGAGCGCCACACCAGGGCTCGAGCGCCAGAATATATTGAGCATTGGATCCTCTCTGCCAGAGTTATGAGCCTGGTACTTGAGCGCCACACCAGGGCTCGAGCGCCAGACGCATTAACCAGGCAATTAAGCTCATTAACCAGCACGTGTTAGGCCAGCGCTCAAGCGCCAGGAGGGCGCTCGAGCGCCAAACCCCTGCCCAAAACACCTATAAATACAGCCTTTCATAAGTTAGGAGATATCATATTGAATTGTATAGAAATAAACCACAAAGTATATGCTTTAGTCATAGTTCTAATACTCTTAGGTTTAGTTCTTGAAGTTCATGGCCTTGCTAGGCTAAGCTTTCCGCTGGGATTGAATGTAATTACTTCGTCTATTGTTTCTTTCAATGATTAGTTTATATTATATATGAATTGGATTTCTTCTTCTGTTCTTCTTTTCTTGGTTTAAGCTTGATCACCTTTTCCATGTGTTAGTTTATTTGCACAGTTGAGAAACTAATTTATAAATGGATTTGGAGAAAAACTCATAAAATTTTCTAGTTTAGAGACAGATGGAAGTGCTTATGATTGCTTTAGTGCTCTGCTTAATGCAAGACTTGGTAGCTAGAGTGCCAAGAGATTGGGCTCTAGAGGCTAGTGTCTTAGAATCAAGTTATCCAAGAGATTTGCACTTGTGACATTGAGTACGCATCTTTTCTTATAATATTTAACTAAAATAGAAAGAAACAAGGTGAAGTAATGAAACTCAATCCGAGGTGAATTGTTATCTTATTTGTTTATCTCTTTATCTAGTGTTTATTTTATTTGCCAGTCACAATCTTGATATGTTTTTGAACAATTCGTCAACTTAATTCTTAATCGAATTAATCCAAGTGCTCCCTGTGGACGATATACGTATAGTCACTCTACTGAAACGAGTTAATCATTTCCAGCACCATTAAAATGTTAACAAAATTTCTGGCGCCGTTGCCGGGGAGCACGGTTGTTTATTTCTTTTATGTTTTGAGTTGATTTGTAAAAACTGTGAATAGTTTTCTTTTTCTAAGTATCTGTATATTTGTACCTAACTCTCACCATTGTTCCAGTATTGTTGTATGCTTACTCGCAGGAAAAGCCAAAGAGAAAAGTTAATATTTATTGACAAAATTGAGGCATTTGCTAGACGACAGTCTGCAATTAAATACCATGAACAAAAAGAGGGAGAGAGTTCCTCAGATTTCTCTAGTAATTCTACACATTCTGTTACTTTTGATATGGCTGCAGAAGGTCCTAATCCGACGAGGGTTGTAGTCCTTGGTGACTATGTGATTCCGCAAGGTCCAAGGAATCGATCCGCTATTGTCTTATCCCCTACTGCTCGTTTTGACTAATTAGTTTACGGGGAAAGATCATGAGGATCCACATAATTTCTTGGAGACCTTTTATGATCTTGTAACGACTATGGGATGCCTATATGAAATTATTTCATTTAGCATTAATTGGAGATGCTAAGGAATGGTTCAAGACTCTTCTGAGTCAAAGTTTGAACACATGGAGTGAGGTTGAAGAAGCCTTTTTAACAAGGTTCTTTCCTCCTTCTAAAATGATCCAAGTGCAATTTGAAATATCTGCTTTTAAGCAGGGGCAAGATGAAGCATTTCATGAGGCTTGGGAAAGGTATCAAAGGTTATTGAGAAAATGCCCAAATCATGGGTTGACCGATGTTGCGAAGCTTAATATATTTTGTGCAAGATTGAACCATCAATGGACAATCCATCTCACTGCAACTGCTGGACGGTCATTGAAAACCATTGATGTGCCTACTGCAATGGAAATTATCACTTTTATGGCAGCAAGTGATAGAGCTGGGCATCAACCCAGAAGCCAAGTCTCAAAGCCCAAGGGTGTCCTGGAATTAAATTCTTCTGATGCTATTTTGGCACAGAATAAGCTTATGACTCAGCAAATTGAGCTCTTGAGTCAAGCTATTACACAATTGGTGCCAAAGCCACAGCAAGTTCAAGTAGTGAACCAACAAGCTCAAATAGGAGCATGTGAATTGTGTGGTGAATCTCATTCATACACTCAATGTCCGCATGCCTCTAGTCAAAAAGATGAGGAGTTGAATTTTGTAAATAATTAGTCAAGAGGAAATTTCTTTTCTTCACCCTTTAAGTCTAATGTTTCCAATGCGGGAATGCAAGGGTGGAAGAATCCTCAAGGAAAAGGTCAAATGAACTGAAAAAATTCAACGAATTCATCTAATAGGCCGCCATTTGTTCCATTGGTAAAGAGGACCATCAAATTGGAAGACACCTTGGATAAATTTATCCAAGCTTCATTGGCTAACCACCAAAGTAATGAAGCTTTCCAGAAAAACACCGAGGCGTCTATCCGGAATCTTGAAACGCAAGTGGGTCAAATCTCTAAACAATTGGCAGAGCTTACCACTACTCCATTTTCCGCTAATATCACCACAAACCCGAAAGAGCAATGCAAGTCCATTTTAACAATGAGTGGTAAGGAGATTGGTAAAGGAATAGGGGATCATTTGCATGAACCCGAGGAGGTGGAAGGAAGAATTGAAAAGGTAGCTATAGAGGAGGTACAGAAGGAAAGTGGAAGTGAAAGGAGTGAGGAGAAAAATAATGTAAATATTGAAAAAGAAAAAAATCAAAAAATCAAAAAGAAGGTTGAGGTCAAAGAGAAGATGGATGGAGTACCTCAGGTGAAGGAGGTTCCTTATGTTGTTCATCCATCAAAGAAGACAAAGGAGAGACAATATGCTAGGTTTCTAGACATTTTCAAACGACTTCAAATAAATGTACCATTTATGGAAGCTATGGAGGAAATGCCCACATATGCCAAGTTCATGAAGGACTTGTTGACGAAAAAGAGAAAGTTCAAAGATGAAATTGTGGAACTAGAAGCCGGGTGTAGTGCCATAATTCAAAAGTCCTTGCCTCATAAGACCAAAGATCCGAGTAGTTTTACTATCCCTGTTACTATTGGTGCTCTTCTTGTAGGGAAGGCATTATTGGATCTTGGCGCAAGCATAAACCTCATGTCGTTGTCTAAGTTAAAACGGATCGGTGATCTGAAAGTGAAACCCACTAGAATGACCCTCCAACTGGCAGATAGGTCATTAAAATTCCCCTATGGAGTAGCGAAGGATGTTCTAGTGAAGGTTGATAAATTTGTCTTTCCGGTTGACTTTGTCATTATAGATATAGAGGAAGACTTAGAGGTGCCTTTAATCCTAGGGTGACCTTTCATGAAAACGGCAAGAGTCATCATTGACGTGGATAATGGGCAACTCAAGGTTCGAGTTGAGGATGATGAGGTAAAATTTGATGTGTTGGAAGCCATGAAACACCCGAATGAAAAACAATCAGCCTTTAGGGTTGATGTCATGGAAGAGGTATTTCTATTAGGGAAGCAAGAAATGTATAGTGCTAGCCCTTTAGAAAAAGCTCTAGTGCAGTCTCGTGCAAATTTATATGACTTGGAGGAAGTCGAAATTGAAAAATATTTGAGGGACCTAGATACTCTGAAAGAGGACCCCATGATAACATTTGTCCCGGAAGACTTATCCAAGGAGGAAAAGTCAGAAAAAGATAAGTTGGAACTGAAAGTGTTGCCATCCCATCTGAAATATGCATTTTTAGATGAAGGGGGAGGCAAGCCAGTGATAATTAATAGTTCACTATCTTCTAACCAAGAGGCACAACTCTTGGAGGTTTTGAAAGCCAATGAAGGGGCAATCAGATGAGCACTGAGAGATCTCAAAGGAATAAGTCCTTCTTTCTGTATGCACAAGATACATATGGAAGAGGATTTTAAACCTGTGGCCCAGCCTCAAAGGCGATTAAATCCAACAATGAAAGAAGTAGTGAGAAAAGAAGTCCTTAAGTTACTTGAAGCTGGTATGATTTATCCCATCTCCGATAGCGAATGGGTAAGTCCAGTTCAAGTGGTTCCAAAGAAAGGGGGAATGACGGTCATTGAGAACGAGAAAAATGAATTAATCCGTACAAGGACAGTGACAGGGTGGCGAATGTGCATTGATTATAGAAGATTAAATCAAGCCACCAGGAAAGATCATTTTCACTTGCCTTTTATGGACCAAATGCTTGAGAGACTAGCTGGCCAGCCATATTACTTTTTCTTGGATGGATATTTTGGGTATAACCAAATTTTGGTAAACCCAGAAGCTCAAGAAAAGACAGCCTTCACATGTCCATTTGGAGTATTTGCTTATAAACGTATGTCGTTTGGACTGTGTAACGCGCCTGCAACCTTTCAAAGATGCATGCTCGCCATTTTTTCGGATTTGGTTGAGAAATGTATCGAGGTTTTCATGGATGACTTTTCTGTCTGTGGGAAAAGTTTTGAAGAATGTTTGAACAATCTGAATATTGTGCTAGGAAGATGTGTTAAAATAAATCTAGTACTTAATTGGGAGAAGTGTCATTTCATGGTAGAGGAAGGGGCGGTGCTTGGTCATAAGATCTCGTCCAGAGGGATCGAAGTTGACAAAACAAAAGTGGAAGCCATTGAAAAACTTCCACCACCCATGAATGTCAAAGGAATACGGAGTTTTCTAAGACATGCCGGTTTTTACCGGAGATTTATTAAGGACTTCTCCAAGATTGCCAAGCCACTTAGTAATCTTTTGGTAAATGATGTAGACTTCAATTTTGATGCTAAGTGCTTGGATGCATTTGAGAGACTGAAGGAAAAACTGATTAGGGCCCCAATCATAGTTGGTCCAAATTGGTCTTTGGACTTTGAGGTTAATTGTGATGCGAGTGACTATGCAGTGGGTGCCGTATTAGGCCAAAGAAAAGACAAAATTTTTCATCCAATACATTACGCTAGTAGAGTACTTAATGATGCACAGGTGAACTATGCAACTACAGAAAAAGAAATGCTAGCAATTGTATATGGGTTGGAAAATTTTAGGTCTTATCTTATAGGGTCGAGAGTAATTGTCTACACTTACCATGCAGCCATTAAATACTTGGTGACTAAGAAAGAGTCGAAGCCAAGATTGCTTCATTGGATTCTATTGCTGCAGGAATTCAATCTAGTCATCAAGGATAAAAAGTGATGTGAAAATTTTGTGGCTGATCATCTTTCCCGACTTCATAACATAGAGGGGACCAGTGAAACATAAGAGATTGTCGAGGAATTCCCAGATGAACGATTGTTGCTCATTCAAGAAAGGCCATGGTTTGCTGATATGGCAAATTTTAAAGCAGCAGGAATCATTCCGGATGGATTTTCTTGGCAACAAAAAAAGAAGTTCTTAAAGGACTCTTCTTACTTCGTTTGGGATTTAAAATTGGAGGAGATGGTCTTCTGAGACGATGTGTTTCCCGTGGAGAATCTAAAAGCATATTGTGGCATTGTCACAATTCACCTTATGGGGGGCATTTTAATGGGGAATGCACTGCAGCCAATGTATTGCAGTCCGATTTCTATTGGCCAACAATCTTCAAAGATGCTCACATCTATGTGAAGCAGTGTGATAAGTGCCAAAGAACCGGAGGAGTCACAAGGAGAAATGAGATGCCTCTGACAGTTATGCAGGAGGTAGAGGTATTTGACTACTGGGGAATTGATTTTGTTGGTCCATTTCCACCCTCTTTCACCAATGAATATATATTGGTGGGAGTGGACTATGTTTCAAAATGGGTAGAAGCAATTCCCTGTGCAAGAGCTGATGCAAAGATGGTAGTGACATTCTTGAAAAAGAATATATTCTCAAGGTTTGGTTCCCCGAGAGTACTCATCAGTGATGGAGGTTCGCACTTTTGCAACTCCCAACTAAAGAAGGTCTTGGAACATTATGGGGTGAGACATAAAATTGCTAGTCCATACCATCCCCAAACTAATGGTCAAGCTGAAGTCTCGAATAGAGAAATCAAGCGAATTCTGGAAAAGACCATTAGTGTTTCAAGGAAAGATTGGGCCATGAAACTGGATGATGTTCTGTGGGCGTACCGGACAACTTTTAAAGCTCAAATAGGATTGACTCCTTTCAAGTTAGTCTATGGGAAGTCCTGTCACTTACCGGTCGAACTAGAACATAAGGCATATTGGGCTTTAAAGTATTTTAATTTTGACCAGACATCTGCTGGAGAAAAACGAAAAATACAACTTCATGAATTGGAAGAATTGAGACTTCAAGCTTATGAGTCTTCAAGGTTATACAAGGAAAGAATGAAGTTGTTTCATGATAAAAAGTTGGTCACAAAGGTTTTTAGTCCAGGGCAATATGTTTTACTCTTCAATTCTAGAGTGAAATCATTCCTAGGAAAATTAAAGTCCAAGTGGTCCGGACCCTTTAGGGTTAAGGAAGTAAGGCCTTATGGAGTTGTGGAGATTGAAGACCCAGTGAAAAATGAAAGTTGGGTAGTCAATGGTCAGAGATTGAAGTTATACCTTGGTGGTGATGTCGAGCGGCTAACCACCATAATGGATTTGAAGGAAGCATAACCATGCTACAGGCGTCGAGCTAATGACGTTAAACAAGCGCTGATTGGGAGGCAACCCAATTTTGTGTGTTTATTTTTATGTTTTGTGTAAATAGAATAAATAAATTTCATGAATTTTGAAAGAATTTTTGTGAGAAAGTTGAAAACTTGAGCACTTGAAGCAGGCTTCTTCATTGTCCAGTTTTTGGACCTGGCGCTGTAGCGTCAGGGACATTTAATTGGCGCTATTTTCAAAAATTTTGGGTCAGATGTTGGCGATCAAGCGCCAATATCAGCGCTCAAGCGCCAGAGACAGCTGAAAGGTCTTTCTTCACTGCCATGCATTTTGGGTTGGTGCTCGAGCGCCAGAAAAAGCGAAATGGTTGATCTGCTCATCATTGCACTAGCGCTCGAGCGCCTAAAGCAGTGCTCGAGCGCCAGTCACGCGTTGGCTTTTAAAAACAGCGCAGTGGCAGTTTTCTTTTCACAAAATTTCTTTTTCTCTCAACTATTACACGCACATTTCCCTCTCTCTCACACGAATCTCTCTAAATTCATCAAGTTTTGCAAATTTTTGGGATTTTTGTTCATCATCATCATCAACATGTTTAGGTAATGTATTGCATTTCTATTTCTTCATGTTTCTCCATACCAATTTATGATGATTTTCTGATTTGGGAAGGTTCATAACATGAAGAGTAGCAATTTTTGTGTTTGAATACATGTATGTTTGGGTTGTTTACTGACATTGCTTTGATTTTATGGACTGTTTTCATTGATTAATATCATGTTGAGGCAAAATTTTCTGAACCTACATTCTCCACAAATTTTTTTCTAAAATATGAAGTTTGGAGTTGTTGTGTTCTTGAGGTTATAAGGATTTTCGGTGAAAATAGTCCCTATTTTGTTAGAACCCAAATATACATTGTATTAGTGAATGTGATGATGATGATGATGATTTTGTGTGTTTGTTACTAATTTTAGAGTTTTTTTTGGATAATGTACAGAAACCGAGGAAAGGCACCCGCCCATGAGCCAGAACGTGCCTCTAAAAAGAGGAAGGAAGGCCCCCAAAGGAGAAGAGGAGGTTCCTCATCACAAGGCGGTGGTTCTGACCACCCCCAACGGTTCATTGACCGGGAGAGGGCTGAAGGGTTCCGGGTCATTGATGATTGGAACTTCATCGCGGAGCGTCGAGTGGAGTTGCGAGATGGGGAATGCCAAGAGTTCACTGGGATGCTCACTCTCCGCAACTAGTGGTCTATTGCATCACTACCGGAGAAGTTCGACCTGGAGATTTTCAAGGAATTCTATGCGAACGCCTTTGGAGGTAAAGACACCAAGAGCCATGAGAAGGTGTCCACTGTCCGCGGGATACGGGTACCGTACGATGCCGACTGGATAAATGAAAAGATCGGCGGCGGAGTCATTTCACCTATCTCAGCTTATGAGAGAAGTGAAGGAGTGGTTGATGACTTCATAAGAATGAGGAATTAGGGAGATTTGGACCTCCAAACGACTTTGGAGTGGATTTGCTATGAGGACCGGAGGATTGTGGAGACGAATCGGAACGGGGTTCCTCACAAGGTTCTTTGGGGTAATATGACTGTGGTCTCCAAATTGTGGATGACCTTTATTCTCGCCAACCTCCGGCCAAAGTCCCATCCCTCTGATCTTCCACTTGAAAAGTGCCATCTCCTGGGTTGTATCAAGACTCTCGGCATCACGGCCGACCTGACACGGGTTATTTCTGACATGATTTGGGCACTTGTGCACAAGGGTGGCACGAAACAAAGCTTGGCATTCCCGTCTCTCATCACTAGCTTATGTGAAGATGCGGGGGTTCCAGTCGTTCATAGCTAGAAGATTAGAGAGCCCATTGACAAGAAATATTTCTGCAACCATTGTGCGGACAGTGATCCAAATGCACCACCTGCACCACCACCGCAAGTTCCCCCGAGAAAAATGGAGGATTTGTGGGGCCATATCAGCACGAGGCTTGATCACCATGACAAGTAATTTGCTGCCCTACATCGGGGGATGACTAGTTTTCACCTCTCCCACTACTCGATGGCCCAGCACTCTATGCCGGGCCAAACATTTTTCCAGCCCCCGGAGGCTTTTGCTACCCATTTGGATTGGCCTGAGGACCAGCCAATTCCACCGGGGGAGGCAGCTGGAGAGGGAGGTGAAGGAAGTGGTGGTAGTAGTGGTAGCGGGGAAGAGGATGGGTCTGGTGGCGATGGGGACATCGACATCAATGATTTCTTGGAGGATGACCCATTAATCTGATTCGATAGGGAAGTTTCTGTTGGTTTCTGTTGGTTTCTTGTTTTTGACTTGTTTTATTTTTCTTGTTGTTTTTTTTTTGTTATTGTAGTTTTTGTTTCTTTTTATGAAAACAAAATATGAAAAATATATATATTAAATAAAAAGTTTGTTTTGTTTCAATGACAAGTGTTGGTTTTTTGTTGTGTGAAAAATGCTGATTTGAAAGTTAACCGATCATGAGATGATTTTTGTGCATTGGGAGTTGTGAAAAATTATTTTCAAGTTTAAAGCCTTTTTAGCCTTGTATGTTGAGTGAATCCCCCAAAAATGTATGAGAGTCTTCTTTGTTATCTTGAATGGATTTTGTTTGATTTTGTAATTGCCATCATCAATTGAGACTTAAAAACGATAGAGGCATAGTTTTCTTGATTGAGTTTGAGCCAAAAAACTTACTTGTGAAGTTACATCTTTTGTTGGTACCCACTTTGAGCCATGAATTCTTTCTTAAACCCTAAGAAACCTATGTGAATGTTTTATCCTTACCTTTGAGTTGGAGAAAAATATTTATATGTTCAGGGGGGAAATAATGGGTATTGAAATGATGTATAATCCTGTTGGCTTAGACAAAGGAATCAAGTGTTTCTAGTGAAAAGCCTTGGGCAGCCTTGTGTATATATGTGAAAAAGAAAAAGAAAAAGAAAAGAAAAGAAAAAGTAAATTAATAAAGAAAAGAGAAGGTGCCTTGGAAAATAAGAAAGAGAAATACTTGAAAGGAAGTATGAGGTGAGAATAGGTTGGGGGGAAATTTGTAAATATATGAAAATATTTTCTCCAACTCGTTTTGCATAAGCAGAAAAAGAAAGATTCTTTGTAGCCCAACCTCATTACAACCTTTTGAAAAGACCTCTTCATTTATTGTTTGATTTTGTGAAATGGTTTGATGGCAAATGAAAAACAAAATTCAAGTTAAGTGACATTGAGGAATGAGCGAAATTGACAACATGTAAGGTTTGAGAGTAAACCTTTGTTAATGGTTGATCACAATTTCCTTTGCACTTAAGTCATAAATTGGTCTGTTGCTTTTGTAAATTGGATGATCACAAGTCTCTCTCTTAACTCTTACCATGCATATCATGAGGATTGAAGTTTGATACACATGCTCTAACCCATACTTGCTATGTTTTCTTTTGTTGTTTTTCTTTGTTTTAGTATACATTGCTTGAGGACAAGCAAAGTCTTAGGTTGGGGGGAGTTTGATAAGTGCAAATTAGTGTGTTTATTTAATAAAGGATTTGCACTTATCTTCTCTAGAAATTACATGTTCTATACATAATTTCATCCTTTTTTCTACTTTGTGAGTTTAAGAGTAAATAAGTGGTAATAATAAGTTTTCTAACTTTAGAAATGTATTTTTAGGTGTTTTTGGAAGCAAAATAAGAAAGTCAAGTTGCTGGAGCATATAAGGGACCAGCGCTCGAGCGCCACACCAAGGCTCGAGTGCTGGAAGCTGAGGATCATAGGATCCTTTCTTCTAGTGTAAATGCTCTGGCACTCGAGCGCCACACCAGGGCTCGAGCGCCAAAATACGTTGAGTATTGGATCCTCTCTGCCAGAGTTATGAGCCTGGCGCTCGAGCGCCACACATGGGCTCGAGCGCTAGACGCATTAACCAGGCAATTAAGCTCATTAACCAGCACATGTTTGGCCAGCGCTCAAGCGCCAGGAGGGCACTCGAGCGCCAAACCCCTATCCAAAACACCTATAAATACAGCCTTTCAAAAGTTAGGAGATATCATATTGAATTGTATAGACATAAAACACAAAGTATAGGCTTTAGTCAGAGTTCTAATACTCTTAGGTTTAGTTCTTGAAGTTCATGGCCTTGCTAGGCTAAGCTTTCCACCGGGATTGAATGTAATTACTTCGTCTCTTGTTTCTTTCAATTATTAGTTTATATTATATATGAATTGGAGTTCTTCTTCTGTTCTTCTTTTCTTTGTTTAAGCTTGATCACCTTTTCCATGTGTTAGTTTATTTGCGCAGTTGAGAAACTGGTTTATAAATGGATTTGGAGAAAAACTCTCATAAAATCTTCTAGTCTAGAGATAGATGGAAGTGCTTATGATTGCTTTAGTGCTCTGCTTAATGCAAGACTTGGTAGCTAGAGTGCCAAGAGATTGGGCTCTAGAGGCTAGTGTCTTAGAATCAAGTTTTCAAAGAGATTTGAACTTGTGACATTGAGTATGCATATTTTCTTATAATATTTAACTAAAATACAAAAAAACAAGGTGAAGTAATGAAACTCAATCCCAGGTGAATTGTTATCTTATTTGTTTATCTCTTTATCTAGTTTTTATTATATTTTCCAGTCACAATCTTAATATGTTTTTGAACAATTCGTCAATTTAATTCTTAATCGAATTAATCCAAGTGCTCCCTGTGGACGATACACGTATAGTCACTATACTGAAATGAGCTAACCATTTTCAGCACCATTAAAAGGTTAATAGTCTCCTCCTTAAGAGCCTGTGTTCTTCATTGTATATTTATTCTCAATGTCTGAAACTTCCAACTTGCTATTGTTTCTCCGAAAATACCCAGCCATAAATTTTCAAGGATCATATGCATGTCACTTAATTCAAACATGTAAGAATCAAGACCTTCTAACATAGAACCATGTAAATTTAATGCTTCGTAAACCTCATTGTTTCTAATTTCAGCGTGCAAAAGCTTATGATTATCACTCTCACTATGCCATTCAAAACCAAATAGGCCATCCTCGTCTTGATTGCAAGTTTATCCAACTACAACACTAGAGGCATTCCTATATTCCTATCTTTGCCCTAATCAACAACTTGTGAATTATTATTTGCTCCAATAGTAAGAAAATTTTGAAACCCAGGCCAATAGATTATCCACCTTTTAACACTCTCCCCTTGCTTAAACGTGTTATTGGAGATTAGCATTTCAAGTTTACCACTACTAGAATAAGCCATTTTAGCAGGAAAAAATTAGCGTCGGCCACGACACCGACGCTATTAGCGTCGGAAAGGCCAATGCAAATCCGACGCAACCCTTGACATTCTCGAATTAATGAAATAGCGACAAGATAGCACGGGCTTGGCCGACGCTAATTATAGCGACGACTATTTTAGCTGGAAAAATTAACTTTGAAGTTATGGCGCGCTTTAAATGTGGCACGTTAGCGTCAGCCTATGACCGCCGCTACGTTTTAAATTTATAGTGACACGTGTTAAATTTCAAGTTAGCGTCGGCTATGGCCGACGCTACCGTTAATAACAGACACAGTTTGGATCCTTCTTCCTCACTTCGCCTCTTCTCTCTCTTTCCTCTCCTCTCTCCCTCTCTATCTCCTTGCCGTCGGAGCCACTATCCACCGCCGTTTTGCCCTTCTCCGGCCACCCAAATCAAATTTCCCACCGTACAAGCCCTCCTCACCCTTCCCTCTACGTTTTGGTCCGATTATTTTTCAATTTAACCCACCCTACCTAAAACCCTAACCTGAAATCCTCCCCTCCTCACCTTTCACACCACCGCGCGCAGCTCTCGGCCACCGTCACCATAGCTTGCAGTTGTTGATTTAGAGGTATGTATATTCTTGATTATTTAGGGCTCGTCGCTAGATATAGAATATAATTGTTCACATGTTGTTAGGATTTTTTTTGTTGTTTGTTAGTGGATAATAGGTGAGACCCCGATGAAAATATTGGATATACCGGGGTGCTGGTTTACTTTATTATGTCGTTGCTTGTGTTTGTTGTGTGTTAGTGGATAGATGAGACCCCGATGAAAATACTGGATATACCGGGGTGCTGGTTTACTTTATTATGTTGTTGCTTGTGTTTGTTGTGTGTTAGTGGATAGATGAGACCCCGATGAAAATACTGGATATACCGGGGTGCTGGTTTACTTTATGTCATTGCATATTGTTAGATTTTAAATTTGGGAAATTCTTGTATAGTAGGGGTTATGCTGCCAAATTTTTTGTAAATCAGTTTATTACACGTTTAGTGCAGAATATGGAGGATCGTAATTGGATGTATGATAGGGTTAATCCAGATAGGAGAGGGTTGAAACATGAGTTTATTGAGGGAGTTGATGAGTTTGTGAGGAAAGCTAAGGAACTTCCTTACTATGCTTCTGATGGAGGGATTAGATATCCATGTACGAGGTGTAGGTGCATGAAATTGGTTACGGAGTCAGAGGTGAAACTGCACTTGTACAAAAGAGGCTTTAAACCTGATTATTGGGTTTGGATAGAACACCGGGAAGTTGAGCTAGAGGGTTATTGGGAAGGATTAAGAGGCCTGTCAACTAGTGTTGTAGATGATTAGGGGGATCAGAATGACTTTCAAATGATGGACCATATTGTGACAGATGCTTTTAGGTCAGTCATTAATTCATCTGCAAATAGGATTACTGACACCGAAGATGTGGAGGAGGAGATTCCTAACCCAAGTTGTCAGAGGTTTTTTGATTTGTTGAAAGCTGCTAATGAACCAATTTACGAAGGGTGTTCTCAATCCAAGCTATCGATTTCAGTTAGGATGTTGGCAGCGAGAGCTAATTGGCACATACCTTAGAGGTGTGTTGACTTTTTTGCAGAGTTATTTACAGATTTGTCCCCCTCTAAGGATAATTTGCCTAGGAATTATTTTGAAGCAACAAGGCTAGCATATAAATTAGGCTTGGAGTATCAGATGATTGATTGTTGTAAGAAGGGGTGTATGCTTTACTATAAGGAAGATGCCGAGCTGAAAGAATGCAAATTTTGTGGTATGTTGCGGTTTAAACCTAAAAGGGACGAGATAGGGAAATACAAGGATGTTCCTGAGAGCCGAATGATCTATTTTCCAATAATTCCTAGGTTGCAGAGGTTATACGCGTCCACTAAAACAACAAGGCACATGAGATGGCATAAGGAGAAAAGGAGTGAAGATGGTGTTCTCCGTCATCCAGCCGATGGCTTGGCATGGAAACACTTTGACAACTGTTATCCTGATTTTGCCAATGAATCTAGAAATGTTAGATTGGGTCTATGTGCTGATGGGTTTACACCCTTTATTCAAGCATCTACTTCCCCGTACTCGTGTTGGCCTATGATTGTTGTTCCATATAATCTGCCTCCTGAAATGTGTATGACTAAGCCTTACATGTTCCTATCTTGTCTTATACCTGGTCTTAGAAGTCCTAATGTTAGAATAGACGTTTTCTTACAACCGTTGATAGATGATCTTCAACAATTGTGGTACCATGGTGCTTGGACGTATGATATATCTAGGAAGCAAAATTTTGTAATGAAAGCCTGTTTGATGTTGACAATTAATGATTTTCCTGCCTACGGGATGTTATCTGGATGGAGCACACATGGTAGGTTAGCATGTCCATATTGCATGGAAGAGACAAAGTCATTTTGGTTAGACAATAGTAGGAAGCATTCATGGTTTGACTGCCATCGCCGTTTTTTACCAGGGGATCATAAATTCAGGAGGAGTAAGTTGGGTTTCAGAGCGGATGTCAAAGAAAAGAGTGGACAACCTGCTATGTTGAGTGGAGATAATGTTTGGGAGTTTGTTCATGATTTTCCTAATGTAACCAAGCATGAACCTTCAAAAATACCGAGTTTTGGGACGTTGCATAATTGGACAAAGAGGAGTGTTTTTTGGGATCTTCCGTATTGAAAGATAACTTATTAAGACACAACCTTGATGTTATGCATATTGAAAATAATTTTTTCGATAATGTATTTCACACTGTTATGAATGATCCTGACAAAACAAAGGATCATCAAAAGGCAAGGATGGACATGAAGAAGCACTGTAGACGTGGGGACATGGAATTGCAACCGTTGAATAACGGAAAAATGGGGATGCCAAAGGAAAAATATTCATTCACTAAATTTGATGCAAAATTAGTTTGTCAATGGGTGAAAGAGTTGAAGATGCTGGATGGGTATGCATCGAACATCGCTCGGTGTAGTGATGTGAAAAAAGGAACGATGTCTGGGATGAAGAGTCATGATTGTCACATTTTCATGCAAAATCCTCTCCCAATTGCATTCCGTTCTTTGCCCGACGAAGTCTGGAAATCTTTGACTGAGATAAGTCAGTTCTTCAAAGATCTTTGTTGTCATTCTGTGAAGAAGAGCGACTTGGATAGAATGGAGCAGAGCATTCCTCTAATCCTATGCAAGCTAGAAAGGATATCTTGAGTAAGTATATGCTTAACTCTTCTTCTTGCAATCCATTATGAATGAATTCACTTATGTACTAACCTTAAATTTTCCATGTAGCATATACTTACAATTATACGGTCCTAGTCGAATGCATGAAGAGTTCCCGATTTGGTTTAAGTCACATGTAAGTCTTATAACTTAAAAGCAACCAATTACAACAACTTTTCTTAAATGCACAATTCCAACATATTTAATCTATAGGTTCATGGTGAGGGAAGTCACGTAGCTAGTGATGACTTAAAGGCATTATCATGGCATCCCACAACAAGGGTTAATTCTTATAATGTATACTTTATAAACGGATACAAGTTTCATACTAAGGCTTGAAGTCAAGGAAGGAAAACAACAAATTGTGGTGTTATGGTGAAGGGTGTGATGGAGAACGGTGAGGACAACTACTATGGTGTTATAACACATATATGAGGTGGAATATGCTTTATTGCCTAAACCTGTTGTTGTTTTTTATTGTGAATGGTTTGATCCATCAACTCGAGGCACAAGAGTTCATCCTCAATATAAGATACTAGAAATCAATATGAGTAGACGTTATGGACATTATGATCCATTCATTCTTGCTCAAAATGCAAGACAAGTTTACTACGTTAGTTATCCCTCCATGTGCAAGTCCTTGCATGGTTGGAGCGTTGCAATTGCGACAAAGCCCAGGGGTTCTGTTGAGGTCGATAACACTGAGGCTGAATCCGATAAACAACCTTATCAAGCTGATGAAACTGTACTTCCACATTTAGAGGTTGAAAAAATTCGTTGCTTGGTAGATGAAACGGTTGATAATTATCAACAAATTGTCAATCCTCTTTCGAAACCATTACGTGAAGATGAAGTCGTTGAAGAAGAAGTTCAGAATAATAATGACAACGAAGAAGAACAAGGAGATGAGGAAGATAGTGAAGATGACGATGGTGAAGATTGAGATGGGTATTATGAAAACGAATAGGTTAGGAGTACTTTAGTCACTATTGATTAATTGTTTGAATTAACTTTAGTTAACCTTTCTACGTTAGTTGTTTGATAAAATTGTATTTGATAGATGTCTTCACACGGATCTAATCGAGGAGGAGGGAAGTTGCCTCCCACTAGGGGTCGTGGTAGGGGTAGTCGGGGTGCTATTCAGCTAGGTGAGCTGGCTAGACAGTCTGATCATCGACGTAGATAGCATGATGCTGAGGTACAACATGTCCAGCGCCAAAGACCAGCTCCAGCAGCACCGACCCTAGAACCAGTAGCAACGACACCCGCACCAGCAGCATCGACACCAGCACCACCAGCACCGATACCAGCACCACCAGCATCGATACCTGCACCATCATCACAGGGGTTTGTCATGATCTCTACGCCACAGTATGACCCACAACAGCATACGAAGGTCCACCCGAGCCATATGAATGTGGGTCATGCGGACGTACATGACCATCAGGATCAGGAGCCTGTTCCAGACACTGAGGGGGGTCTTGAGGACCTCGACTATTAGCATGACATGGAGGATACTGAGCGAGATGATACTCCATCCACTGCAGCTGCTCCACCACGTAGACGTGTACGACATTCAGCTACTGACCGTCCCATTGAGCGTGATGAGGAGGGACGGGTGATTATACGTGTTGGCCAGACATCAAGGTATGTATTCTTAACTCTTTTTTAAATTAAGTTATTTATAAACTCATATTTGTAATTTGATCACAAAGAATTTCACCGAGCCGTGGCACAGTTGGGGGGTGATCCCGTCAACTGTAAAGGATCACTGGTTTGACATCTGGGGGGTAAGTATATAATTTAATTAGCTTTTTATCTAATATTGGTTTGTAAACTTTTATTTTTTGAATTCATGTTGTGCAGAGGAGTATAGCGTATAGTCCCAACTAGGCTGCTCGTGTCAAACGTATTTGGAACCATTATGGGAGCAAGCGGCTTTCTGATATGCTTCAAAAGGCCCGAGAGAGGAATAGGAGAGAGGTCTGGATCGGAGAGGGGGTGTGGGAGAGTTTGCAGGCATATTGGCGCAGTCCTGAGTTTCTGGCCCAATCGGGTCGGAACAAGACGAACCGCCATTCTGCTAGGGGCGGAGTGGTCCACATCTCAGGCAAGACCTCTTTCATACAGGTTGCAGATGACATGGTACGTAATTTTAAGTGTTAACTAACAAATGTGGTAGATAATTGAATATTTTTTAACTTTATTTTTTATTTTTTTTTATAGGCACTTGAGATCGGCCGACCCGTTGCGCCGGATGAGCTCTTCCTCGAGACACACACGAGGGTGGACGGGACGTGGGTGGAGCCCAGGGCCAAGCAGACCTACGTAAGCATCTTCAAATATTTCATATCAATTACTATTAGTTATTTATTAGTTAGCTTATCAAATTACTTGATCTTTTTTTTTTACAGACTCGGTATCAGGAGCAGATACGCGAGATTGAGTCCCAGCCTGACGAGGGATCGCCCAGTGGGACTCGTGTGGCCGACAACACGACGAAGACTTCCACTTGGGTTGATAGTGCCGGGGTAAAGTCGCGGGGTCGTGTTTATGGGTGTGGGACCCCTGGCTGCCCATGTTAGGAGCGGGGCCACCTCCTTCTACACTCAGGAGTCCATGTGTGGACCGTCCACCTCCTCATCAAGTGCAGATACGCAGAGGCTCCACCAACAGATGGAGGAGATGCGCCAGCATCAGGAGGCAGTGATGGAGGAGATGCGTCGACGGCATCAGCAGCAGATCGAGGAGATATGTCGGAAGAATCAAGAGGATATGGCTCTGGTGTTGGCTCGAATTTCGGCGATAGAGTCTTAGAGGCCTCCTCTCTCCCAGTCCATCAGGATTATGATGAGGAGGAGGACGAAGATTAGGATTAATTTCTTATTTTTATGTCTTTGACTTTATGTACTATATGGATTTTTTATTTATTCATTATCGTTCCTTTGTATATATTTATTTATATTGCTATTTGTATTTATGGTATTTATATATATTATGGTATTTTTATTCTATAGGTGATTTTAATAGTATCAATATACAGGAAAAAAAAAACTCAAAATTAAATATTAACGTCGGCCTAGTCCGACGTTACCTTGTTATGCTTTAGCGGCTGCTACTGGCCGCCACTAACTAGCGTACGCTATGGCCGACGCTAGTTTGCGAGGGACATATACATTAGCGCGGGCGCAAGCCGCCGCTAGTTAGCGTCGGCATCAACGGACGCTAATTAGCGTGGGCTAAAGCCGACGCTATTTAGCGTCGGCCTCAACAAACGCTAGTTAGCATTGGCCCCACGATGGGGTGTCGAGTCCTTTTTGCGTGGGGGTAGCGGCGGCCAGGCCGTCGCTAATTAGCGGCGGTCTCTAAGGGGCGACACTAACTGTTAACGTCTAGTAATTTAGCATCGGCTTGTGGCCGACGCTAACATGGTTTAGCGGCAGCTTTTTCTGACTTAGAGACGGCTTTTTGGCCGCTGCTCATGGTAATCACCAACTGCCTTTCGAAAAAGAAACTGAACCTGTGCTAAGGGCCACTAGAGAAAACAATTTTCTGTGTCAAATCTGCCTTTTGGATCTCGAGAAGCTGTAATTACGTTGGCACCCGATGCTCCTATTATTGCCACCTTCTTAAAATTAGTCATTCCTTCAAGACTGAGCTTTGGATACTGATTACGAATCACAACCTCCTGCTTCCATATCTCTGGGAGTGGATCACCATACAGGGAGGGAGCTTGACAATTCAGCAGTTGAGATCTTATGGGAAAAATCTGGTGGTGGGGGTGTAATATTATGGGTTAATTGGGCAAGCATGTGCTCGGGATAGAGACAGAGCTGTAGTGTGAGTGATAAGTTTAGATAAATAAGTGAGAAAAAACTTTGTCGGTGGACCCTTGTCTTTTCAGCAATGTGGTAAAAATATGTGATGAGAGAGCATGCTTAAAAGTAGCCTTCCTTACCATTGCATGATGGAGAGAAAACATGTGATAGTGGAGCAGGGTGCTCGTCACAACCCTTAGGCATTGTGCATGAATACAAATCTTCTCTCTTCGAATGAGCGATTCAGATCTTATCTCAAGTAGTCTTTGAAGATTGAGTGGTTGAGATTTATTGCAGATTTCAAATGGGTTGAACTTTGCCACCTGCCCATCATATTCCACCTGATGGGACTCTCAAAAGGCGTATTTAAGAATTTTCTTATTCAATGGTTCTAGGAAAAGATAAGAAATCTGTTGTATATCCAAGAGTGAAGATGAGATGTTCTTGGGTTGGTGATACACTATTGAGATAGTAGGAGAAACTCCTGCTACAGACAGTGTCACTTATGTAAACAGTTTGTTGTGCCAATTGCTTCAAACTTCTCACGGGACCATTTTCGTCCAACTTCTATGACTCCTTCACCGATTGATGGCATTAGTCAAGCACATGTGTCTTTGTTGCTGGCTTGAATATTGAAAGTTGCCCTGCCTTCAAAATTCTCCCGATACTTTGTCTTGTAGTTTGTTCAAATCAAGATCTCTACCAGAGATCAGTTTTGTTGATGTCACCTCTTTTCTGTTGACGGAAGTTCCGTCCAAATACTCAGTTATCAAAGCGAAGATCTTCACTTGACTCTCCTCCACTTGCTTTAACTAGACGTCTTTGCACCTCCACATCACTTCCATGGCTGATTTCAGGTTTAAAATCTCATTCCCGATCAAGCTCACATTCAACCTTGCATGAATGACTGCGTGGGTTGTTGGTTCACTTTTTCTTGATTTTATTCTCTTCTTCGTAGTTGTTGGAATTCACCACCGAAGGTATCCGACAGGTCGGATCAATTTTTACATACGAGAAAATGCAATAGGGAATTAAGAATGAAAGGAAAGTAATTAAAGAGGAAAGGTGGCAGAAATGGTATTAATGGTAGTATAGAATAGTGATAAGAATGAAGGATTAAAGGGAAACAAAACAAAAAAGGCACTAGAAGGAAGAACCCTTTAATACCCTGGAGCCAAATTAAGCAAAATGAACAATGATGATCCCCCTTTCTCTCTTACACATATATATAACATAAAAAATAACACTCTCCCTAAAATGCCCTCCTCCCAATATAATCGATGTTGTGACAAATAATCCCATGGCCCATTAAGGGTTCGGTCCTAATAGTACACCAATTAACCACTCAACCCTTCCCTTTATCTAAAAAATGTCCAGTAATCCACCTAAACCTACAATAACATTCAAACCTGACAAACCAGTTTCCTTACCACCCTTGTTGCCTAAGCCACCAACACAAACCAGAAAAATATTAACTTCGACCTATATGAGTGAGAGAAGAGCAAATGGCTTATGCTATTTTCGTGAGGAACCCTTTACACCTAAACATGCCTTGACAGATAAGAAGCTCCAAACTGTGAAGTTGTTCAACAGGAGGATGTGTTGCCTGATCAGGAGGAGGATGTGGAACCCCTGATTTCAGTACATGCTATGACTGGAATTTCTAGTTTCAAAACTATGCAAGTAACATGTTATTGTAGGAAAAAACCCTTGCATATTCTAATTGAAAATGACAACACCCATAATTTCTTGGATGTTGATGTTGACGAAAAAATTGGGTGCAGAATTGATGGTATTAGCTATCTCAAGGTAGCTGTAGCGGATGGTTCTAAAGTGTCCATTTCTTCTGTGGTCAAGGGTTTTACTTGGTCTATACAGCACACTCAATTTACAACAGACATGATGGTTATTCCTCTAGGTTGTTGCGATTTGGTGCTAGGAATTGAGTGGCTTGTGACCTTGGGACATATCACTTTGAATTTTGATAAGTTCTCTATGCAGTTTTTTTTACAATGAAGGAAACATGTATTGATAGGGGCTACTTCTCCTAATGTGAAAGCAATTAGAAGGCAGCAATTGAATAAAGCATTGGTAAATGGTGTTCATTTTTCAATGCTTTAGTTATGTGATCACGAGGTTGGTCTCCTGCACTGATTGACTACTCATGCAACTGAGCAACACTTGCCTGTTGGCATGGAACAATTACTTAAGGAGTTCGACAATAATATTTTTCAAGAGCATCAAGGATTACCTCTAAGGAGGGATAGACATGACCATAGGATTCCTTTGATACAAGGAAATACTATTATTAGTAAGAGACCATATAGATATGGTAAATAGCATAAAGATGAAATAGATAAATCGGTGCAGGAGTATTTAGCTTATGGAGTTTTTCAGCACAGTACTAGTCTGTACGCTAGACCTGTTGTTTTGGTGGACAAAAAGGATGACTCATGGAGGCTATGTATGGATTACCAGGAGTTAAACCGGTCTACCGTGAAGGAAATATTTCCCATAATTAAAGTTCATATGCATGCTACATCCCATAAGGACAAATGGAGAATTTTTGCCCCCCCACCCCACCCCACCCCAATATCCCCTGTTCCAAGTTTATTTGTTTCTAATGGTTTGTTAATCTTGAATAATACTAATCTATATTTTTTCATCTTCTTTTCACCTGAGCAGAGCCCAGGAAAAACTTTTGTGTATGCATGTGAGTAGAATCCCTAGGTCGTAGAAGCACTCATGCATAATCTTGAAGCAAATTCTGTTGCTGATAGTGTGTTGGTAATTTTATGTTGATACTTTTATCTATAGGGTGTGGATGATAGTGTGTCTTGGTCTCCTTCCATCTATTGAGTGATCTACCGTTGTAAGCAATTTAAATGTCGTGTCTTAATTTCAAGAGTTCAGACAAATATTGTGCAACCCTCAAATTTGTGCTTCATTCTGAGTGCTGCATATTTTTTTTGAACTCAATATTTCTATCTAGAGTTAAAAAATACCTTCATCATGAATTAAAAACTATTTTATTCCAAGTTATCTGAACTGTGTGTTTGGTTTGAATTTTACACTCTAAACTGTTATTGTTGTTGCTTGTAGCCTTTTTCCTCTTATTTTTTCTACTGAAAGGTGTTAATTTTGATTATGGTTTTCCTTAAACTATATAGTTGTTACCTTGCCATCATAATTTGGAGTGATTATTGTCTAATATGAATTGCAGGAAAAGATAACTTAGTGAATGAAAATATCTATTCACTGTTATTCTTTCTGCTATTTTTACCTAAAGTTTAAGCCTTATTAAAATTTTATGGTGCAATGCAACAAGGAACTTGGTGAGTTCCCTCTTTTTCATCAACTCAAGACTCCATATTTTGCTCACTTGTGCCCTATTCTTGCTTCAAGTTTGCTATTATTGTAACATAAATGTTGAGAAAGGCTTAAAGAATAGCCTTTAAAGAACCCTCTTTGAAAGACTAGTAGAAGTACCACCATATGCATAAACTTTCCATGGATTGGTCCTCTAAAGAGCTTTATAACAATAAGGTGCTCTTAATTGTCATTTCTAGCCATTCCATTTTGTTGATATATATTAATAAAGCAAGGTTTTACGAACCCCTGAACCCAAACTAGATTATTTTTAATTCCATTTTGATTTTGATTTTGTTGATATATATAAGGTCCTTACAAGTGTGATGAATTATTTTTGAATATATTTTTAATGTGTACACAGATTTGAAGACAATGACTAAGAGGGTGGAGTTTGAGCAATATTATGTCACGTTTGAGATGTTTATTGCGGATATTAGAAGTCCTGTGTAGTTATTATTATAAGCTACCATTATCTATGGTTCTCCTAGTGATTTTAGTTAAGCTATACTTCTTTAGGAAATGAGTTAAAAGATCTAAACTTCCTTCACTTTCTCATTTAGTTTGTTTCCATCTGGCCCTCTAAAAATTTTGACAATTTTGCTTTTTATATTCTGAATGCAGGCAAGTTCTTCATAAAAATTTTCATTTCATTGGTGCATGTACAAAGAGTGTGGATTTGTGCATAGCAAAAGGTATAGATCTATTTATTTGGTTCTGCTATATAAGCTCAGGAACACATAAATTGATTGCTATGAAAACTGTACCTTCGCGGTCTTGTTTGTTGTTTTCATTCTAATCTATAGAAATTCAAAATATATTTTGAAATTACTATTCTCTCTAGTATAGTTTATGTCTGGCGGAAGTCTATGTATGTTTACAAATTATGCTTCAAAGTTACGGTTGCTCCTAATATTTAGATTAATTTTATGTTTACGATGTCTTGAAGAAAAGGATTCATGATTATCATGATCATGAGGACTTGCTGAAGGAGTTATGTGAACTACAAGATCTAAAGAGAAATGGATCTGAGCGCAATATTAGGAATTAATTCAAATTTTTAAGGATTGCAAGAAGGCCCCGACCCTCTCTTTACAGTTTCCGTTATTTTCTGTTGGTAGTTAAAATCTGTTAGCTTTCACATTCTGTTTTATTTTCTCTCATTTCCTAATTTTTTGTATTTTTCCCTAGCTATGCCTACAAAAGCCTTGTAATTCTGTCAATCAAATACCAATGCATGAATAATATTTCTGGGAATCTATGTTTCTTTTGTTCCTTTTTTTTTGTCTCCAATTCGTCTTCTTCCCTGCACATATGCTTCCGCGTTTATAAGCAGAAATTCAACATGGTATCTAGAGCCCTGGTTCAATAGAAGATCCTACTCGTGCTGATTTTGTTTCTCGTCTCCCTCTTTTCTTATCTCGTTTGATCTCTTTTGCTTTCTTTCTATCTTGTTCTGTTGTTCTGGTTTTAAGATATGGCAAAAACTACCATATATGCCTCAAACCCCTTGTTCATTCATCCTAATAAGAATCCTGGAACTCCTTTGATTCCCGCGGTTTTGAATGGACCAAACTACCATTTTTGGTCTAGAACAATGTGTGTTGTCCTTAAGCACAAGAACAAGTTGCAGCTTACTAATGGAGGCTTGCCCAACCCCAATGCTGCTGATCCGAGTTTTAAAGCATGGGATACGTGCAACTCTTTGTTTATGGCTTGGATTAACCAGACCCTGAACCCTTCATCTCAGAAAGTGTAATCCGGTGGGATAAATCAAAAAAGATATGGAAGAATTTGAAGAAAAAATTTCATCAGATAGATGCTTTCCGTATTGATGCTATACAAGGAGATTTGTACAATCTTCATCTAGGAGAACAAAGCATTGCATAATATTTCAATAGTATGGAAAAACTTCGTCTTGAATTGGATAGTTTTAGACCGATTCCCATGTGTGTTTGTGAAGTAATGTGTTCTTGTACTCTCATCCCTGCAATCATTGCTCATAATGTGAGCGACTATGTGATCATGTTCCTAAGAGGATTAAATGATTCCTTAGTCAACATCAGATCTCAGATTATGATGATGACACCATTGCTTGACGTGGAAAAGGACTTCAATCTCTTAACTCAACAAGAGAGGCAGATGAGTCAAGATCTCGATGAATCCAAGATACTTGTTAATAACAGTGTTAGTTACAAGAAAAAAATTCGAAAAAAAACTTCAAGGGACAGTCTTCAGGAAGTTCCAAAAGTCAGAAGAGTAGAGGCCAGTCCTACAAAGTTTGCACTAATTTTCATCGCAATGGACATACAATGGACACATGCTTCAAGATACATGGCTTCCCTGCTCACTTTAAGAAGGTAAATACTGTAAACAATTGTTTTGCAGATGAAGAGAAATCATTAAACAGAGATGATGACTGATTCACAAGAAAGTGGACAAGGAACAAATGTTGAAGAAGCAAATTTTGACTTCACACCTGACCAGAAAAGAGCCCTTCTTGCTATCCTTCAAGTGAGTGGCAGCTCTGATTCTCATCATCTCAATCATGTGAAGACTAAGGTGAACCACAGTAAGCATGCTACCTCTAAATCTGGCAACCAAACAAGGAAGATCAAGGTACTTGTGGTACTTTGTCATCTATTTATAACAGGTCAAGGTGGATTATAGACACAGGAGCTACAGACCATGTGTGTCACTCCTTAAAAGACTTCCAATCCATCATAAATATAAGACTATTGTCAGTTAAGTTACCATATTTTTTCAAAGGATTTCTTCCTATACATTGTTTTCAAAAATCTTCAAATAATTTGTTGATGTTCTATTTATTTCGTCATTCAAATTTAATGTTATTGCTGTCTCAAAGATAACAGCAGACTTGTGCAGGACGAAATTACATTGAAGAAGATTGGTGCTGCTAGAATAAAGGGTGGCTTGTATGCTTTAAGTGGACCTATTAAGACTTTAAAAACATGTATTGTAAATTTTGTATCTGTGAACAAGAGGAATGTATGGCATGTTAGACTAGCTCATCCCCTTTTAAGAGAATGAACAATATAAAGGAATACTACAGCTACATTGATATTGATAAAAATCATATGCCATGTGATGTTTGTCATTCTTCTAGGCAAAGAAAAATTCCATATAAAAGTATCATAAGTGTTGCATCTGCTGTTTTTGTTTTAATTCTTATTGATATATGGGGACCCCTTTCAATTCCTTCTATTTAGGGTCACAGATTCTTCCTTACAATAGTAGATGATCATTTATCATAGTAGACATTCTTGGTTATATTTCATGAAATCAAAGTCTGAAGCATCTAACTTGGTTAATTGTTTTTTTGTTATTATTCAAACTCAATACATGACCATTGTAAAGTGCATTTGGAGTGACAATGGAACCGAGTTCAAAATGAGAGATTTCTTACATGACAAAAGAAGAATTCACCGTGTCTCATGTGTGGAGTCACCAGAACAGAATGGAAGTGTAGAGAGAAAGCATCAACACATTCTGTGTGTTGCAAGATCTCTCATACATCAATCAATTGCTCCAAAAATCTTCTGGACATATGCAGTGGCACATGCTACTTTCATAATAAACAGGTTACCTAGTAAGAATATAAATTAATTGTCTCCATATCATATATTAAATAACAATATTGTTGATATAAGAAATCTGAAAGAGTTTGGTTGTTTGACCTATGCCTTTACATTGTGTAATAATAGAAAAAAGCTACACATCAAAGCTAGGAAATGTATTTTGCTTGGTTACAAGCATGGTATCAAAGGTTTCATATTGTTTGACTTGAATAATAGGGTAATTTTTCATAGTAGGAATGTGAAATTTTATGGAAATGTTTTCCCTTTTGAAAGTAGTCGCATAAGCCGGATTTGGAAACACCTCAAATATTCAACGTAGATCCTTTGGCAGTGTTAAGTAATAGATACCTTGGAATTGATGAAGAGGAAGGTCTTGCAAGCAAAGACATCATTGAAGAGAGCAGATCACAAAACTTGAGAAGATCGTGAAGACAAAGAAGGCTACCAGGACATCTAGAAGATTATGAATGCAATATAGAGTCAAATGAAGAAGGTACCTCGGCAAACACCATTCTCTAGCAGAAGGAAAAAAGAAACAAGTTCTGATGATGAAGAGAATAAAGTTGAAAATGCCACTATAAATCAAGATGAATCTAAGAAGATCAAGTATCCTTTAACCAATTATGTGTCATATGATAACGTATCATCTAACCATAAAAACTTATGTCTAACCTTCGAGTTATGCAGCTGCCATTGAAAAACCTTGGTGGAGAAAAGCTATCCAATCTAAATTTGATGCCCACAAGAAGAATCAAACATGGGAACTTACCAAACATCCTAATGATAAGAAAGCAGTAACATGCAAATGGATCTTCAAATGAAAAGGAGAGCTGATGGAACTATAGAAAGGTACAAAGCTCATTTGGTTACAAGAGGTTTTACTCAAACACAAGGGTTGGATTACACATGAAACCTTTAGCAAGGTTGTGAGAATGTCCACTGTTAGGATATTCTTGAATCTTGTAGCCTCAAAGGGATGGAACTTGCAGTAATTGAACGTAAACACAACATTCCTTCATTGTAAACTCAAAGAAGAGGTCTACCTAAAAGTTCCTCAAGGCTTGACAGTTGAAGATCCATCCATTGTGTGCAAGCTGAACAAATCTTTGTATGGCTTGAAGCAGCAGAGAATGGAACCACACACTCACTTCTTTCCTCATTCAGCTTGGATTCAAGCAATCCAAGTCTGATTACTCCCTCTTCTGCAAACAAGCATCAAATAAACTAATTTTTATTCTTGTTTATGTAGATGATTTGTTGTTGGCTGGTGATGACAATGAAGAAATAAAGGACATAAAGATGCAGGTGGACAAGGAATTTAGCATCAAAGACCTAGGAAATGCCAAATACTTCCTAGGGATGGACCTAGCAAGAACTAGCAAAGGAATTCTCTAAAACCAAAGAAAATATGCAATGGATATTATCAAGGATGCAAAACTCATGGATGTCATGCCTTGCAACACTCCTATAAACAACAAAGTGAAATATTGCAAAGACATGGGAAAGCTCCAGAGAGATATAGGAGACTATTGGGCAGACTTTTGTATCTCACACATAGTCGCCTAGACATATGTTATGCATCCAATCACCTAAGCCAATTCATGCAAAATCCAATTGATTTACATCTTCAAGGAGCTATGAAGATTCTTAGATATGTGAAGAAGGAACCAGGCAAAGGACTTTTCTTTCCATCACATTCAGACATGTCCTAAAGAGGGTTCACTAATGCAGATTGGGGAGGATGCGTGGAAACTAGGAAATCCACAACTGGCTATTGCTTCTTCATGGAACATCCTTAGTGTCTTGGAAGAGCAAAAAGCAGAACACTCCTTTGAAATCTTCTGCAGAAGTTGAATACAGATCTCTTGCTCATGGGACTTGTGAAGTAAAATGGATTTTAAAGCTTTTCAAAGATTTCCACATAACACCTAATCTCCGTATACCTCTGTATTGTGATAATCAATCCGCGGTTTACATAGGGAATACTCCAGTGTTTCATGAAAGAACGAAACACATAGAATTAGATTGCCATATTGTGCGAGATGCTGTTGAGAAGGGAATTGTGCAACTTTTGACCATCAAAAGTGATCACCAAGTCGTAGAAATCTTCACCAAGGGGCATGCTTGAGGACCTTTTGAGAATGCAGAAGACAATCTTGGAATGAAAAACATTTACATTCTAGCTTATGGGGGCATGTTGAAGAAAAGGAATCATGATCATGAGGACTTGATGAAGGAGCTATACGAAAAACAAGATCTAAAGAGAAAAGGACCTGAGGAAAATATTAGGAATTAATTCAAAATTTTAAGCATTGCAAGAAGGCCCCTGCGCGCACTTCACAGTTTCCACTATTTTCTGTTGGTAAGTAAAATATGTTAGCTTTCCCATTCTGTTTTGTTTTCCCTCCTTTCCTAATACTTTGTATTTTCCCTAGCTATGACTATAAAATCCTTTTAATTCTCTCAATCAAACACCAATGGATAAATAATATTCAGTTTATCATTTGTGCAAATTTGTCTTTCTTTTGTTCATTTTTTTGTCTGCAATTTGTCTTCTTTCCCGCGCATATGCTTCCGCGTTTATGAGCAGAAATTCAATAGATGACCATGATTCCTTTCCTTCAACACGATGATTGCTATTTTGATAGAGATTTCATGAATGGGTGTTTGATCTAGTGTAATGATTCTTGCTTTGAGTGCAAGAGGTAGTGAGTTTGACTCTCACAACACCCTTATATTAATTTCCCAAGATGAATCACAATTAGAATATCACACTAAACATATCATATATAATAAAAGACTTTTAACATTTGGTAAAATTTGGTAAAATTGTCAAATGTCAAAAGCAACAATTTTAACATCAGGTAATACAGGAAGTGGTGTCAAAACAAAGGCTATGACATTGGCTTATAAGAGTTACCTCATGCTGAATACAATGTTTAGGCATGAGTAAAACAAAAACGCGATGTTAAAAAGCTTTTTAACATAAGCCGTTTAGCCGATGTCAAAGTCTATCGCGTTTAACATTGGCCAGAACAACACCGGACAAAAACTGATGTTAAAAGCAAAAAATAACCAATGTGAAAACTATTTTTTTACACTAGTGGCGTCGGCCAAGACCGACACAAATCCAATGGTTTTAGACACTTTTCTTTTCTTTTTAGTTTTGAAAACTAGTGTCAGCCTACCCCAAAATCGTGTCGGCCATAGCTTTCCCTAATTGTTCTTTGAGCATAGCTTCAGCCATGGTTTACTCAAAATAGGGAATAATTTAATTCTTTCTTCGTTATTTTCGCATACAAGTTTCACATCGCTCTCTCATTGCCCTTCTGTTGCGAATAGTAACCCTAAGAGCCCTAATCCCAAATTCCTGCACACATCTCTTCGATTTCCAATATCCCTTTCCAAATCTCATCTCAATTTATTCCATTCTCTTCCCTCTTGTGAGATATTTTAACCCTAAACCCAATTTGCAATTCTTCCTTCCCTCTTTATGCTTCGACCATTTATCTCTGGCCAATGTGTTTTTCTCTTCCGTCTTTATGCTTTAACCATCTTTGCACTTCACAGTTCTCTCTCGTGCAACCATCTTGGGACCTCACTGGTGTTTCTTATGTGCAACCATTTTTGCACTTTATCTCTGTTTGTTGTGATGTGAAGAAATTCCCATGTGCATGCCGTTGTGGCAAAGACCCTGTGACATGGCCATGGCACTAAATGGAAGACAAAAAGCCATTCTTTGAAAATAGATGACTTGGGACGCATGACCCGATCCGATTTAGAAGATCCAATGCACTAAAACCCTAAATGGGTACATGCTTTGTCACACGCAAACATTCCTCGTGCGGCTACAACTATGGTTTGCGAAGATCAAGGGCAAATTCGTCCTTAGAAGTGTTGAATGTTGAAAACGATCAGCTGTTACAAGTAGCCTGTTCAGTGGTGGAGCAATGGTTACAAGATCTGTATACACAGTTGCACACTGCAATAGGAATCTCACATATTTTGTGTTTGTGTACAACGAAATTCGACATTAAAAAACTTGGTTTCTTGACTATTTCGAGTACAAAAATTCCTATGTAAGTCATATTGAGATACAAGTCTTATTATTCCATCTTCCTATGAGCTACTGAGATTTATTTTAATTTAGAATCAGGTTAGCTCTTTCTTGAAGTGTTTCTCTAATTATCCTTGTTAATTATCCCTCATGTAGGACTAGACGAGTTCATTTTTAATTTCCGCCTTAGCTCTTGTTCAAATCATACTGTTATAAACTTAAGTTTCCTGTGACTATTGTCAAATACCCGTCATTCTATAAGTTCATAGTTCTCACTTTTGATATTAGGTTCCTTTCCGCAATTCGTCCTCATCTTTGTTCTGTTCACTGTCCCATTTGAACAGGTATGTGACAATGAAGTTCTTACATCAGTTACATATTTGAAAAAGCATGTGATTATATTGATCAAGTTGAACAAACAATTCAAAGAGTGTTAGTTCATTGCTTTGAGGGGAAAAGCAGAAGTGTCACGTTGGGCCTTGCTTACTTAATGCTGTGAAAGTAAGTAAATATGTAAAATTATTTATTATTAGATATAGTAGAAAATGATACTCAAGATTTGAACAATAATGCACTTCTAATTAAATAAATGGATCTTAATACCTAATAAATTATCACTAGTCTTACCAAAAAATTGTTGGACTACTGATAAGTAGCTTGGTTCCCATAAGGATGAAAACAAATTTTGAATTCTTGAAAACAGACTTTTTGAGAGGAGTGGTCAACCTCTCGGGATTGCAAGAGCGATTTGAAAGAGATGAGAAACGAAATGGCCACCATATTTTTAGGGTGAAAAACTGTTTGTTAGGATAGTCATCAATTATTTTGTGGATACATGCTGTTAAACAATCTAATTATTATAATTTACAATTTTGCAATCTAGAAAAAATTTTCAACTGAAGGCTTTAGTGGTGTAGTAATTATACTTTATCATAAGCATGGCATTCTTTGAAATGAGTTCACATATATACAACAAGCTTGTGGAAGGATAAAAGCAAAGTAGTGTTAAACATAATCACATCCAATACACTTCACAAAAAGTTCATCTTTTGCATTTTCTCTTTGTAATTTAGAATATTATTTATTTAAGGATATCAAATTTTGTTAGTGTATAAAATAACAATTTGATATTTAAATTATGTGAACTTCACTTATAATTTTATTAATAACACTTGTCTTATTTTTTTGTATTTCTTATAAGATTTTTTAACATTGATCGTACTTTGTCGTTAGACTTTAATTTATATTTTATGGACAAATTTTAGTGATGTTTATTTAAGTCTTTTGTACTTATTACATTAGTGTCTTCTTATGTTATTTTAGTTGTCTTTTGGACTTGTCTAGCAGTGTATGTTTTATAGTTGTTCATACTTTTGGACTTGGTTGAATTATACTATATATTTGAATTAAGTGTGACTTTATATTTGAAAGTGTTCAGTTTATATTTGTATTGATAGTGTATAATGTTGATAAATAAGTTGGATATTGGAATAATCAATCATATACAGGGATTAGAAAAGATTAAGAAAATTAAAAAAACAAAAAATAGCGTAGGCCTGTGGCTGGCACAAATTTTAGCGTCGGCCATCAAACCATTAGCGTAGCCTTGTTAGCATCGAAGATTTTTTGTTGGTCACTCAAATTTGCGTATGCTATTGTCACCAAGCCTACGCTAATTAGTGTCGGCCTTAAAGCCGACACAAATTAGTTTGCATCCACACAAATGGTGTCGGCTATGACACGGGCGCAAGGCTGACACAAATTCTTGAATTAGAGCAGGCTTTTGGATTTTAGCATAGGCTTTTGGCCTTCGTTTTTTAGCAAATTTATTGTAGTGAATCTGGTTGAAAATCATAGAGAACCTTTCACCCATTCAGATTTGTCTCTATTGTTAGGCACTAGAGTATATATAAATAAATATTTTCAACTAGAGAACATTAGAACCGGATTTTCTATTGAGTTAAAGAATAGTATAACTTCTCTTTAATTACAAGGAAAAATAACATCAAGAAAAAACCTCACAATAGAAACAATATTTTCTCTCTCTGTGAATGTAATGCAATCTCTTTGTGAAGGAATGATTTGAAGATGAAAAAAAATACTTCGATTTATAGGTGAATAAAACCCATAGAAATAGGAGGTTTATTTTTTTGTCTTGCTCTCATATTCATACGGTTGCTAAGAGTAAGGAGCTTATTTACTTTTTTTTCTTTATTTATTTGACACTTTCCTAAGCCACAAAATGACTTTACTATTTTCAGAATCTCCCACTTAAAGTCACTTTTTCTTGAACTTGTGAAACTTTCTCTTTCAAGAAATTCTCTACTGCTTACATCTTCAGTAGACCATAAGATGATCTACATCAAATAAATTTGTTAGTTTTAATGTAACTTCTAAATTTTAAGTGTGTATTTTTTTTTTCACATAGAGTATTCATCTGAAGACAAAATTCCATTTAACTACTACATTCATTTGCTATGTAGCACACACACACATACATATAAACTTTTGCCCAAGGGTTTAAAACTCCAAAATACAAATTTGTTTTATACAATCCTAGAGATAACGTGTGCGACTCAGGTAGTCAAGTGGGTACAAAATAGAAAGGAAGTGACTACCTAGCTAAATACAAACTATTTCGCTAATTATGGCCCTCATGTGCTAAAGTCTTCTTCGTCTTCGGTACTTGCAATAATGTAACCATCAGTTATATGCAAAACATATAATTGAGTAACCCTTGTTACATGAAAATAGTTTTAAAATATTGCTGCCATTCTAACTGGAAAATCTCCCAAATATAAGCCCTAATCAAACACACATCATTTAATACACAAATAATGTACGAAATGGCAATTTCAGAATGTATCCACGCGATGATTTCATATTAGTTTTCATTCTCATTTCCGTGCTTTTCCACATACCCGGTATACTACCGGTGGAAATCAACCCACTTACTCAACCAACGTTGATGGGGAAATAGTTTACCTCTTTTTATTTCATGTTCATTAGTAGTTCATCACTTGATCAAAAATTTTACACATCGTGTCATGCATTTAAAAGTCATAGTGTTGCATAAGAAGGCATCTTGGGTGTGATTGTAGGTAAGATTGTCCTTTAGTACCAAAATTTTAGAAAAGAGGGTTTTTGGGTTTTTGCTCCAGTGAAACAAGACCAAACTTTACCCTTTTTCCTGGATCAATTTTGCTGTAGCAAAGTGAATTTCGCTGTAGCGAAAAGACCATTTTCATTGCTGCAAGTCAATTCCGTTGTAGCAAAATTGCTCCAGTTTTTAGTCTCTAAACTGGACCATTTTAGCTGTAGTGAATTCCATTCGCTGCAGCTAAAAAGTCACGATTCAAAAAGCTACTTCCCAATTTTTACCATTTCCAAAAATGTAATTCTAAGTGTTTTGGGACCATCACTACACTTCCATCAACACCCAATGTCCAAATTTAGAGCACCAAAATGTTCATGCATGATCTTTCTAGTCAATATCATCCAAATACACAATTTATTTTCCATAATCAATAGACTTGCAAGTCAATAGCATATTCCAATACCTAACAAACAAAGCACTTCCAAGCCAATTTTGCTAACATGCATTCAAGCCTCTAACTAAGCAAGGAATCAACATGAATTAATACATTTCACCACACATGCAAGTTAAGCAACCAATAATTTCCCCAATTTCAAAGCATAACAACATTTGCTCAAATTTTACATTAAACCCTAATGTCGTGTAATCTAACAAATCAAGGTTACAATGTCCTAACCACATGTACAATCTACTCTCTAATGGTCCTAATTTGGGGTTTTAACTTAGGTTACCTTGAATTGAGCTCTAAACCACCATTTTGCCCCAAATCCTTCAAACTCTTCATTCTCCATCCAATATCTTGGAAATCCCTAAGATTAACAAATAGCAAACCATCAACACCCATAGGGACTCAATTGAAAGCTTGCATGTAGAGATGAAGGGATTGAGACCCATTTGCCCTAATTGAGAACTTGAGCTAAACGATAGGAGGAGAGGGTTTTCATGCACTTATCCAAAGAATTTTTGGGGTCCTTAGAGGTTGAAGATAACAGCCCAAGCCTTGAAAGTGTGAGAGTGTGAAAGAGGGAGAGTGAGGGCGTGGGGAAGAAATAGAGGCGGTAAGAAGTTTTGTTCCTGTTGGCCATTTCTCAACTATTGCTAATTGGTCTCTCCATGGAAATTTTAAATATTGGAAATTACACCTTTCTTCCATTCTCATAAAAAAACTACAACAAAATCCTTAAAATCCAAATTCTTTTCAAAAGCGTCCCTTAAGGACTAAATTGACACCCTAACAATTTAAACTCTTAAGTTGGGAAAATTTAGTGATGTTAATTACATTTAATAGGCTTCGTAATCACATCTGCTAGGTTCTTTTTGCTATGGATTTTTTGCATGTCCACACTTCCTTCTTTGGCAACTTCTCGAACAAAATGATATTAAATGCATATGCGCTTCGTCCTAGAATATGCAAGGCACTCTGGCTTTCACATTACAAAACAATCTCCTACTATGTGTGCCCATGTTCTTCTGTTAACATTTGAGTCTAAATTGCCTCCTTGCATGCTTGCGTAGCTGTCATGTATTCTGCTTCTATAGTAGACAGATCTACAATAGTCGGTGATTTAGATCACCAGCTAACTGCTCCTCATGTAAGTGTAAACAAATAGCCTGTAGTAGATTTACTTTAATCAAGATTTCTTTTGAAATCCGAATAAACATATCCTCAGACAATGAACTCTGATCATTGAAAACATAATGCATCATCTGAGGTTTTTTTAATGTATCTCAGGATCCTCTTAACAGCATTCCAATGCTCCCTACCAAGATTTGCTATAAAACGACTGACATTCCTGACAGCTTGAGTAATATCTAGTCTCCTACAAATCATTGCATACATATGACTACCCACTACTAATGCATACGGTACTCGAGACATTTTCATCCTCTCCACTTCATTGGTAGGACACATACTTAAGCATAATTTGTAATTAATATATAGGAAGTGGATTAGATATTGGCTTAGAGTCTTGCATGTTTATGTGTAGCAAGAATCTTCTTAAATAGTTCTTTTGTGAAAGACAAATTGTCCTATCTTTTGTGTCTCGATGAATTTTCATCCCTAAAATCTTGTTTGTTAGTCTCAAGTCCTTGGTATCAAATTCTGTAGCCCTTTGTTCCTTCAGTTCTTGAACTCAATCATAGAAGTTGTTAAGGTAATACTACTAAATTATTGACCCATTGCTTGCTGCTACTAAAATGCATTTGACGAATTGCTTGAGAATTTTATGGAACATAATAGATAATAGGCAAAAAAGTCTCAATATAGTTCCCACATACTAAAGTTTAAACATTTTTATTTAGTCCCTTCAATTGTCGGCATGTGTAAAGGAAACACTTAGTATCGAGGTATTGTCTGCTTTGGGTTCTTTGGCCTCGAGGTAATAGAACATGGTCCAGAATAGATGTCCTCATCTCAATAAATAGTGGCTTGACCCTCCATATAGTGCCACACAATCAAGGCAACACTAACTATCATAATTGAGGTATTGTCCACCATGGGTTGTTGGGTCTCACGATAGCATGGTCGAAAATAGATACCCCTAGTAGGCAAGCCTAATTGTCCTTACAATGCCATTTGAGCCGACATGTGTTAGGGAAATATCGAGTACCACGACCGAGGTATTGTCCACTTTGGTTTCTTGACCCTCACAATATAAGATTTGAATATGGTTCAGAACAATGTTATCTTTTGATGTCAAATGATGACTGGACATCTAGTGTGAATGATAGGCCATGTCATCACATAATAATAATAAAATTAACGGAATATAGGCTGATGCTTAAACAGAAAATTTAAACTTTATAAAGATTAAATCTAGATTTTTTTTTTCAAATGAGGGACCAAATAAAAAAAAATGTGATATTTTTAGGGATTAAAGCATTAATTATCCAACTTAATATTAATTGACTAATTTTGTTGTATCATTTGTAGAATGAAGCATGGATGTCAAAAATAGATAAGAATAATAATTCATGGAATACTTCTGAGAGCATGAATAACTAGGAAGCTACAATGTTGAAAGGGATAATGTTTCAGAGGAGATTGTCCAAACTGATCAACAAGAAGTGTAGGAAATTGAACAACAGGTTCAAAAAGTGCAAGAAATTGATCAACAAGAAGCTGCAAATGTTGAAAGAGCTAATGTTTCGGAGTAGATTATCCAAATGATCAACAAGAAGCTGCAAATGATGAAATTATGTTCTACAAGAATACTGATCAATTTAATTTTGTGGTTAATGTAAGAGATTTCATTTAGAATATTGTTTTGAACCTCACAAATGCAACTACTCCTCCTCAATGTTTATAAGGATATTTATGTTGAAGAATGAAGATAGCTTGGATCATGGGGGCATCTCACAGAGACAACAAACCAACAATGAAGACAGATGACCAACTTGCAAATAAGTAAAACATGAATATGTTTTTAGTTTTTCTAAGGGGTATAGTGGTTTTGCTAAAAAGCCCGGCAGAGAACCTTCAATTTTTCTATTTTTTAAATTTTACGTAGTTATAACTGTCATAGATACAGTTTCCTTCTCTTCCTCTTATATATAAGGACCATCGTTGTGTTTATGTATAATTCATCTTTTCCATTTTCATGTACAATTTTCCCTTTCTCTTTTCTTTCTTTTTTTGATAAAACTCTGTTTTTCTTTCTCTACTTTTGTTGCTCTTTCCTCTCTTGCATGATGATGCTTCTCCAAACTTTCAATATGCGAAAGTTCACATGGTATCAGAGCCCTGGTTAGTTCAAGATCCTAGTTTGTGCCTTCCGCGGTTTGATCTTCTCCTTCTCTGTTTTCTTTGTGTTCTTTTTCCCTTGTTTTGTTTCCTTTTGCGTTTCTTTGTCTGTTGTTTCTAATCCTCTGTTAAGCCATGGCCAAAACTACCATTGATGCCTCCAACCCTTTGTTCATTTATCCTAATGAAAATCAGGGAACTCCTTTGATTCCGGTTGTTTTGAATGGTCCTTAATATAATTCTTGGTCAAGAGCCATGTGTGTTCCTCTCAAGATCCACTATGCCAAATTAATCCTATGCCTGCGGTTAAATCAGCCTATGCCTACAGTTGGGAACCATAGGTGATGGATGTGTAGCTATAGGTGCATAACCCTATGCCTACGGTTACACAAACGCAGCCATTGCTAATTTTTTTTTGTAATTTTTGACCTATAGCTACGGTTCTAGAATCGCTACCATAGCTCTTTTTTTTTTATTTTTCCTTTTCTACTTTATGAAAGATGTTGCGAGATTTGAACTCGTGATTGCTCGCATTACAAGCGAGAATCATACCACTAACACCCAATATTACTACCAAATACTGACTAGGGTTATCTGATGATTATTTTAAACCACACCTGCCACCAAATAGTTATAGAAAATCTAATATTGGTCTCTGTCATGCCTTCTTTGTCTGCATGAACAAACAAAAAATATTATTTTTGAATTTTGAAATTTCAAAACCAAGCTCATAGCAGTATGTTTTGCATTTTAAAAAGGATGGAACTTACCTTGCTCAGGTATTGTTTCTGAATTTTCAATGCTCCAGTACATGCTTTTTTAGCATCAAGACTTGATGTTATGTCACCCAATATGTGTAGACATATGTTCACATGAGAAAGATGCAAAAACATAGATTAAAGAAACTACAGATGAGGAAAGTAAGAAACAAAAGATATAAAGAAGTGCATAATCTTGAAGTAGTGGCACTTTAATACATATTTACAAGAACAAAGGAAACACACAAAATTGGCAATGTGCAACTATGAAGCAAAAAAAAAATTTCTTATTATCAAAAACTAATTAGATTATGCAAAATCAGCTCACACTCCAATCAATATTTTTTGGCCTAGCTAATAGTTGTTGGGTAGTAAAACAGAAAATTGAAGAGTGGACAGGAAACAAGACAAAATGAAGAATCAATGTCAATATCAATTATTAGACTTCCTTTGACAAAATTCAGTTATCAGCTTTCAGCTTTGGTCCAATAGCAATTAACAAGGCTTAAAACTAATATACATTGAATGATTCATTCATGTCAAACTACCAAGTCTGACGCTCTTTAGCAAGGGCCACCACTTCATCCATGTTTACATCAGAAACCTACAAAATAAGGCAAAATGTGCAATCCAATAGCTCAAGGAAACAAAAAATGAAGTTGATCTGGCTTTTTAATAAATCAATAACACAAGTCAAATTCTGGCAGGACAAACAAAAAAAGAAGCAAAATAAGATCAATTAGCTGAGATCCCTTTCCCACCTTGTAGCTAAGTCATGAAATCTTCCTCAACCTTTTCGGGTGCATTTGCTGAGATTGGAGAAACAAAAGGAGAAAACAATCGAAACCCATCGACATAACCAAAAAAAAGATCCCTTTACCATAATTTGTTGTAGCTTGATCCTTAGACCACCACTAGGATTTTGAATGTATTCAAGTGGAAAATATGAGCTAACTTGGCCAGCAAAGAAACCCATCGACATAACCAAAAACATTCTTGTAAATGAGATTGAAATAAAACTACCACAATCACAATCAAAACCACAAATGAACAAATTAGGGACTAGGGTTTCTAAATGAGCACATGGAGTAAGGGTTAGGGCTTGCGAACTTGAGAAGTGTGAAGCATATCCATCCAAAAAAGGGAGAAACTCACGAGGAGAGGAACGGTGACGAGGAGGACACAAATGCGACCTTCACGGTGGAGATAGTGAGCAAGGTACAGACGGCAATGAGGAAACATGGCCCCGACAAAGAAAAACACGCTTCGACAGTGAAAACAGCCTCAACGAATTGGGACAACAACATTTCTACCACAGAACGGCGAGTTTGGCGGCGACGAGCTCAAAGATGGTCGGATTGAGAGGAAACATAGGGAGCATGAAGAAGAGCTTTAGAGAGAAGAGGAGGTTCAACAAGGATAGGTTCGTGTTTCTTTAAGGGCGTCGAGGTGTGCGGTGAACATTGACGAAAGAGAAGGAGAAGCGAAAAGAAGAACAACACAAAGAACACTAGGGTTGTCAGGTCTGCGATCTATTCCCAAATTGCTCTCTGTTCTATTTTTTTTATTTCCTTTAAGTCCCCAATGGCTGCGGTTTCTACACACAACCGCTTCTGTAGGTTATCTATGGCTGCGGTTGTAACTCAAACTGAAGCTATAGAGTTATTTAAGAAAAAATAAAAAATTCAACACCTGTTGTTCGTAAGTCTAACCGCTTCCATAGGTCCTTCTAACACCAATGGCTGCGGTTCCGTGTACAACCGCTGCCATTGGTGGCATAGGATTAGGATCAATTTGGCCTAGTGATCAAGAACAAATTACAGTTTATCAATGGAAACCTACCCAAGCCCGCCATCAATGATGCGAGTTTCGAAGCATGGGACAGGTGAACTTCTTTGGTCATTGCTTGGAATAATCCGAATCTAAGTCCATCCATCTATGAGAGTGTTATTTGGCTTGACACTGCAAAAAAATTTTGGGAAAATCTAAGGAAGATGTTTCATCAAGCCGAAGCTTTTCGGATTGCAGCCACTCAGGGGAATTGTACAACCTTCACCAAGGGGAACAGACTATAGCAGAGTATTTCAATCGCATGGAGAAACTTCGCCTTGAATTGGATAGTTTCAGACCTATGACAAAGTGTTATTGTGATGTTTCGTGCTCTTAATCTTATACCCACCATTGTAGGCCAAAAGGAAATTGATTATGTGATTATGTTCCTAAGGGGTTTGAATGATTCTTTTGCTAACAATCATTTGCAGATTATGATGATGAGTCCTTTTTCCTCATGTTGAAAAAGTTTTTAATATTTTGAGTCAACAAGAATGACAAATTCAACAAGACTATGATGAATCAATGGTCTTTGTAAATAATAGCTTTCAAGAAAAGAAGAAAACTAAAGGCAAGTTCAAGGGATAGTTTTTTGGATCCTTCAAAAACCAGAAGAGTGGTGGCCAATCTAACAAAATGTGCACCTTTTGTAAGAGATATGGACATGTGGAGGAGACTTGCTTCAAGAAATATGGATTTCTTGCACACTTCAAGAAGACTACTTTAGCAAATAGTTGTGTTATTGAAAATGATCCTTCTTGTGACATTCATGAAGATTTCAATTCTCAAGAGAGTATGCAGCGAACAAACACTGAAGAAAGGAATTTTGATTTCACACCTGAACAAAAATGAGCTCTTCTTAGCATTCTCCAACAATCTTCTACTACCAACTCGCACACTGTGAATCAGATTAAAACAAAAGTGAATCATTCCAAACATGCCATCAAGTCAAATTCTTCCCAAAAGGAAGAACCAGGTAACAACTTTAGTTTGTCCTTTAATTATAAGGCATCAAGGTGGATTATTGACACGGGAGAAACCGATCATGTTTGTCACTCCCTAAATGACTTCCAATCCATCAAAAGGATAAGGCCTTTGTCTGTCACGATGCCTAATGGAGAATATGTTAATGCCACCATGGCACTGTAATATTCTCTAAAGATCTCTATTCAACCAATGTTCTATTTATTCCATGTTTTCAATTGAATCTTATTGCTGTGTAACAGCTCACTGCTGACTTGTTTTGTCAATTGTTGTTCACTAAAGATGTTTGTATTGTGTAGGATCAAGTTACTTTGAAGAGGATTGGTGCTGCTAAAATAAGGAATGGCTTGTATGCTTTAAATGGACCAAATAATACTACTAGGACTATTCAAGGATACAAATTCTTCCTTACTATTGTGGATGATCACAACAGGCACCCTTGGATTTTCTTTATGAATGATAAATCTGAAACTGCTAATATTTTCAAATCTTTTGTTGCTAAGATTGAAACTCAATACAAGAAAACCATTAAATGCATTAGAAGTGACAGTGGGTCTGTGTTTAATATGAAAAACTTCTTTGATGAAAAAGGAATAATAATGCATCAAGTTTCTTGTGTTGAATCACTTGAATAGAATGGGATGGTTGAGAGAAAGCATCAGCATGTTCTATTTGTAGCTAGGGCCATCATTCACCAATGTAAGATGCCTAAAACTTTCTGGACTTATGCTGTTTCTCATGCCGTTTTTATCATTAATAGACAGCCTAGCAAGAATACTAATAATAAGTCTCCTTATCACATTCTAAATGGAATTACTGCTGATATAAAAAATATCAAAGTCTTTGGTTGCCTTTGTTATGCTACAACCTTGACCAATAAAAGAAAGAAACTGGATAGTCGTGCTAGGAAATGCATGTTTCTTTGATATAAGCATGGTGTGAAAGGTTTCATCTTGTTTGTCTGAATAACAGAGAAATTTTTTTGAGCACAAATGACAAATTCAATGAGACTAGTTTCCCTTTTGATAGCGATCAGGTCATGAAGGACAACACAACACCACCTGAGTTCAAAGAAGATCCTTTATCAGCTTTAAGCAATAGACTTCTTGGAACACCTAATGAAGAGTGTTATGAAGGGGGTCAAAATGCAGAAACCTCACAGAGCCTGAGAAGTTCTTCTAGAACTAGAAGGGCTCCTGGATACCTTGAGGATTATGAGAGAAATTTTTCAGATTCTGAAGTTGAAGCAGTCGTGATGAATGTCACACATCAGCAAAGGAAGTCTGAGAAATTAAGATCTCCCATGGCTGATTACATTTCATATGACAATCTGTCAAAGGATCATAAGAGACTATGTCTTGCAATAACTTCAGATGTGGAGCCAACCAGTTATGGAGAAGCAATCAAACAACCCTGCTGGGAAGCAGACATTAAAACAAAACTAGAAGCTCATGAGAAGAACCAAACTTTGGAGCTAACCACCCTTCCTCCAAACAAAAAGGCTATTACATGTAAGTGGATTTTCAAGGTCAAAAGAAAAGCGGATGGTAGCCTTGAAAGACACAAAGCAAGACTAGTGGCAATAGGCTTCACTCAAATACAAGGCTTGGACTATTCTCCGGCTTTTAGTCCTGTTGTAAGGATGTCCACCATCAGAATTTTCTTGACCCTTGTGGCAGCAAGAGGCTGGAGTCTACAACTAGATGTGAACATAGCCTTCCTTCATAGAGAGTTGAAAGAAGAGGTCTACATGAAGATCCCTCCAAGATTAACTGTACATGACAAATCAGTTGTATACAAATTGAGAAAATCTCTATATGGGCTTAAGGAAGCCAACAAGCAGGTGGAATCACAAACTCACATCTTTTCTTGTCTGTTTTGGGTTTAAACAATTCAAATCTGATTACTCTCTCTTCTCTAAACAAAATGACAAAAAAATAACTTTAATACTTGTTTATGTACATGATTTGTTGCTAACAGGGGATGATTTAGACGAAATTGAGCAAATAAAGCAGCAACTAGACAAGAAGTTCAACATCAAGGATCTTGGCAATGCAAAATTCTTCTTGGGAATGGAGTTAGCTAGAACCAGCCAAGGCATACTTTTCAACCAGAGAAAGTATGCAATGGATATCATGAAGGATGTAAAGATGATGGACCCGAAGTCTTGCAACACGCCTATAGACAAGAAATTAAAGTATCAGTAAGACATGGGAGAAGCTCTACTTGATCCCGAGAGGTTTAGAAGATTGATAGGAAGACTGCTTTATCTTACTCACAATAGACCAGACATCTGCTACGCTGTGAACCACCTAGGCCAATTCATGAACCAACAGATGTTCACTTATAAGGAGCCATGAAGATTGTCAAATACATAAAGAAATGTCTAGGAAAAGGCTTATTCTTCTCGGCAAAGTCAGACATGTCCTTAAGAGGTTTCACGGATGCAGATTGGGGAGGCTGTATAGAGACAAGGAAATCCACCATTGGATACTGCTTCTTCATCAGAACATCTCGCATATCAAGGAAATGCAAAAAGTAGATCACACCTTCAAAGTCAACTTCCGAAGCTGAATATAGAGCTTTGGCGCATGGGACTTGCGAAACAAAGTGGATCGTGAAACTCTGCTATACAAATTGATTGTCACATTGTGAGAGATGTTGTTCAAGAGGGAATTATCCAGCTTCTTGCTATCAAGAGTGACTCACAAGTTGCAGACATATTCACAAAGAGCCTTGCTCGAGGACCTTACGAAAGTGCTGAAGTCAAGCATGGAATGAAGAACATCTACATTCCAGCTTGTGGGGGCATGTTGAAGAATGAAGATAGCTTAGATAATTGGGGCATCTCACAGAGACAACAAACCAACAATGAATACAGATGACCAACTTACAAATAATAAAAACATGAATATGTTTTTAGTTTTGCTAAGGAGTATCGTGGTTTTTCTAAGAAGCCCCAGAACCTTCAGTTTTTCTGTTTTTAAAATTTTAGGTAGTTATAACTTTCATAGATACAACTTTCTTCTCTTCTTTTTCAATATAAGGACCATCGCTGTATTTCTATACTCAGTTCAATAATTCATCTTTTCCATTTTCATGTAAAATTTTCCCTTTCTCTTTTCTTTCTTTTTTGAATAAAACTCTGTTTTTCTTTCACTACTTCTGTTGCTCTTTCCTCTCTTGCATCATGATGCTTCCACAAACTTTCAATATGTAAAAGTTCACAATTTAGTTTAATTTGTAGCCATTTTGACTATAGTTTGACCCAATTGAATTTATAATTATGCTTTTACTCATTGAACCAGCCTGAATTTTAAAGTATCAGTAAGATTTTCGTTACTCTTATACATTAAATTTGATTCCCCATTCATAAGAGTGAATTTTTTCCGCAACCAACTAAGAAAGCTTAGTTGGAAGTCCCTTGAGAATGCTGATGATGGATTGAATGCTGATCAAGTCTATGAAAAAGGCTTTGTTGAAACAAGTTATACTTATTTGGTAATCTATGTGCAAAAAGGATCACAACAGATCTACAGTGCATAGTGGCGAAGGAGAGAGCCCAAATGGTGGCGATAATGGTGGTGTGTAGCGGCAGGGCGGGCTCAACGGCAACAACACTGGAAGTTCGCATGCTCTATTAGGGCTCAAAGAGTGATGAAGAATAAGGCATTATGTAAAAACAACAAAACACAATGCGTTGAATCGGTTCAAGTCCTTCCTTTTTTCCCCTAAATGCATAAAGATGTCAATTTTCTTGATATAAAGTTGATTTGATTTCCATTTTCATTCTCAATTTTTATTTGTTTTCTATAATTTTTAAAAAACGTTGGTCCATGTCAATAAACCTTGCAGCTCTACCACCATAACCACCACACCCACTGCCATTGCACAAAGTCAGACATAGGTCAACAAGTTGAGATCGGCGACGCCAAGAGCTTCCCCGACCACTATCATGCGCCCAACCATATCAAAAAAAGTTGTGGTGTTCCGTGAGTGTCGAGAGGAAGAAGCGGCACGTGGAGATGCGTCTCTAGTTCAATAGCCACCAATCTTCAAGGATAGACCTATCTAGGTAAGACAAAACCAATGCAGGCGGTGGTGCTGAGATAAACATGCAATGACAGTGGTTGTGGAGCTACGAGATTTAACTGACAGAAAATTACGGTAGGGACTCAAATGAAAACTAATATGATTGTAGGAACGATTTTTTTTTTGTATAGGACTAAAACGAAAATGATATGTAACTATAGAGACCAAAATGTTAATTTAACCTTTTTTGGGTAAATGGGTTCGGTACAGTTCTTATTGAATAGCGAGTCACCGGGATTATTACTAGACCAGTCAGGTTAAACCGGATCATGTCGAGTCTAAAACAAGTAAACTCCATTGAGTCACTCAGATCCGTTATACCGCCGATTTACAGGCTCATTCCTTCTGGGTTTTATAACTATGCATAAAACAACATATATAATAGTTTTCTCAAGCACTGAATATGATACAAAAAAATGCTTTGAAAATTGGACTGGTTATTGTATGATAATGATACTAGTCTGAGGTTCATTGGCTTAACTGTGATTGAACCATGGTCAAACCGGTTTATTAACTATATACTTTTAAACTAATGCTTGGTGACCTGTGCTACGCCTTAGTGGAATTTGGGCTATTTGAGTTCACTACACAAAAAAGAAAAGTAAATTTATTTAATATAAATATAAATAAGAAGTATAAATAAAAGGAATATATATAAAATAGTAAAACAAAAAAATCAAATATAAGTAAATTCCATAAATATACATATTCATAACAATTTTGTTTGTTTGGTAATCTAAATTAGATTAGATATTAATATACTTAAATAAAAATGATATACTTTATATTTATATGATATAATTAAAATAAGGAAATAAAAATAATATATCAGTAGTCTCTTTGTCAATTTTTTAATTAAAACTAAAAGGAAAGCTACAAAGATTAACACTGACGTTCGTTGTCTCTCATTAGCAACTGCTTTACACGGAAAATACCGAGAGAATGAGGGCGAAAAGTAAATAGAGAAATTAACTTTAGACAAAAAAAAGATAAAGAAGAAGAGAAATTAGCTTTGTTGATCTTTAAATTTCATTACTGTGCTTAAACGAAAGATGTTAGAGTTGATTAAATATTTTATTTTATTAGGGCAATATAACAATTTATTCACGCCTATCTATTGTTAACTCAAATAAATTACACAAGCTAACAATACATGTGACACCCACAAAAACATTTCTATAATTTCACTAAATGCATTTTTTTGATAAATTTTCAATAAATGCTTACGACGAAAATTGCATTTTTTTTTTGTAAATACGAATATGGTATTTTTTTGTTTTTTGGTAAATACGAAAATGGTAGGATTTTTTTAGCTAATTACAAAAATGGTAGTTTTTTTTGGTAAATATTTATTTATTTATTTATTTATTTATTGAGGAATTTGATAAATATAAAAATGCTAGTTTAGTGTAAACAAATATGGGCCAAGGAACTTTAACAAGAGGGAAAAAAAATTTAATTGCATTTCTATTAAAGAAATTTTTTTTCTTATTTGTTATTATTGATTCTGTTGATTGATTGTATCCATATTTGTGAAATTTTTCTTTACTATTCAAACTTGACATAATTTCAAAATCTCACAATACTATGTTTTGTTTTGTTTTTTTTTTTTGTCAAATTCGCAATACTATGTTGAAATTGTATAATGCATACCTATAGATGCACATTACTGTGAAATCAGATTTCCAAAAATTGAACCGAAAATCTAAAAACCATTTATTTTAATTGGTTTTGTTCGAATATTGGTTTTTTTTATGACAACTGCGTTGGATTATTTTCCTTAGACCGAATAGAAAATATCAATTAACATAATAAACTCCGTTGTATCAGAATTATAGAGTAAAGTGTTGGTCATGGCAACCATCACCCAAGAGGGGGGAGGGTGAATTGGGTGATTTAAAACTTCAAAACACCTTCAAGAAATAAGTAGCGGAACAAGTTTATAAAGAATTCAATTTGCACAACCAACTCAAATATAATGAGATTATGAAGAATTAGAGTATGAAGCAAGATAAGCAATACAAATATAGAGCAACAAATATGAAAGTTGAAAGAGTAGGGAAGAGAGAATCAACCATTGAGATTTATACTGGTTCAGTCACTAAACCTCTTTGTGACCTACGTTCAGTCTTCAAAATAGCACCGCCGAAATACTTGTAGTCAATCTTCAACAAGATTACAGACTAAGAGCACTCCCCACCATTGGATACCCCACCATTGTGCAACAGCCTCAACTTGGGATACCTCACCCTAAAACAACCTTGAAGAATACCCCACCTTCAATCAACTAGAAGGATACATCATCTTCTCTAAACAATTCACTTTAAGGTTTTACAAATTAGGAAGCTCTCAAAAGAGTATATATTACGACTTGAAGCACAAATATTTGAGCAAGGCTTTAGCAAGATAGAGAAACTTTGAATAAAAAAACTTTTGGAATGATGAGAATGCTTCAAGATGAAAGACCAAGGTTAAAGCGTTTAATTCATGTTAGAACAAGCTTAGGAATGAGATAATAGGGTTGTAGTGTGATACTAGAGTCAAAAAACCTTGCTTCATGTGCTAGAATGGCCTAAAAACTCATATTTTTGATACAAAGCGATCTTCGAGGTCGTTGAGATACAACAATTATGGAGCACATGCAGGGATATATCTGAGAATCGTGAACATCTTTCCCGAAATATGGAATGGGCAACATGTTAATTAAAGCGACATAGTAATTTCTTTGTTTATTATGCATATAAATATATGCATATCTTTGGCAGACATGCCATACATAGTGGAACAATACGTAATTATGTCTCCTACCTAAGAAACTAAGACGTTATTTACATTAATTCAAGACTACAATACTTTTGATGTTTCTATAAAAGAGGTCACAACACGCGAAGGACTTGAATCCCTTCAAAGCCTCCACGTTCTCCCTTGGAGTGGCCTCCTGCCTTCAGGTTAAAGGCCATGTTCTATGTAGGGAAGAAACCCTCCAACGCAAGAAAGATTTTGACGATGTCTTTTGACTTGAGCCCTTGCACAAAGGCTACTAGATTCTGAAGGACGATTGCTTACCCCAAAAACCATGGCAGTCATTCGGATTGGCTATTGACACAAATGGTGTGCATGGAACTAGCTCTTGCAACTTCATCTGCCTCTACAGAGAGGCTGTTCAGGCTTAGTTCTCCCACCGACCCAATGACGACCATGGTGGGAAAGACTAGGTCAGTCCATCCCATCTATTTCCCACCAGGGAGTCAATGAATCTGTGGACAAGCACTGTCTAAACCAACCAAAACTCATTACAATCTTCTTCCATACTCACCATCTACGAACCCACCATAGACATCTGCGGAACCTTTTATCAGAGGGAGTATTTATAGTTGTGATTATTATAAATATTGAACCTCACTTCATGCGAAATCCGATAACTGACTAAAATAAATGTATGGCTTACGCATCAGTTTAAAGGATAACTACATTGGAGTAACGTGTGTTGACTGTACTATTAATATTGACCATAGACCATAACTGAAGATAAGACTAAACATTACTGAGCAATAGTTAGGGTCAAATCAAGGTAGAAAGCCTAGGGAGGGATGTGTTGGCCTACGTTGACAGCCCGCTCCCAGGGAACCAGGCCACCTCCCCAACTATGACTCTAAGCATCTTCAACTACTTGCTTCAAGGTTTCTGGGGCTAGTGTACTAGTAGAATTAGGTAGCTTGCTCCCATGTGATCAAGCCACCTGCCCAACTATGACTCTAAGCCTCTTCAGCTACTCGCTTCAAGGCTTGTGGGGTTGGTGTACTGGTAGAATTAGGCAGCCTGCTTCCAGGATATCAGGCCACCTGCCCAACTATGACTTTAAGCCTCTTCAGCTACTCGCTTCAAGGCTTGTGGGGCTGGTGTACTGGTAGAACTAGGCAGCCCGCACACAAGGTGAGTCCAGCCCGTCGGGACTCTGGCCCTGCTCAACACTAAGCACCCCGTGATCCCTACCCACGACTCACATCTTCTCCAGGTTACCCTCTATCGTCGCACCCACGTCCAACGTCCGTGTCCATTACTCGCATATCCCAGTTACCTAGCCAATCCTCTAACTCCATGCGCCCCCGGCCTATAAAAAGTCACCTGATACAGTGGAGAAGGCGTGTCACAATTTTACCAAGGCAACTACTGAGTCCTAGTCGTTAGACGACTAAGTATGGGGGTACCCCGCTAGTTTGTCGTGAACATCCAGGACTCAGTAGTTGCCTTGGTAAAATTGTGACATTGTTGTGTATTTCCAATTGAGGTCTTTGGTGATTGTATCCGACCTTTTATAATAAGTTGTCTATTTAAATAATGTAGTGTCTTGCCAAATGAATATGGACTAATAAGTCCAAGTGTAGATTTTGATGAGAATCTAGCGTGTAGGTTACTCATATAAACAAATGACCTAGTACGTAGATTTTGGTGAGAATCTAGCGTGTAGATTACTCGTTTGAAAAGATGACCTAGCGTGTAGATTTTGATGAGAATCTAGCGTGTAGGTTACTCGTTTGAAAAAATGACCTAGCATGTAGATTTTGATGAGAATCTAGCGTGTAGGTTACTCGTTTGACAAAACGACCAAGCGTGTAGATTTTGATGAGAATCTAGCGTGTAGGTTCCTCGTTTGAAGAAATGACCTAGCGTGTAGATTTGGATGAGAATCTAGCGTGGAGGTTACTCGTTCGAAAAAATTACCTAGCGTGTAGATTGTTTTCAGAATCTAGCGTGTAGGTTACTCGTTTGGAAAAACGACCTAGCGTGTAGATTTTGATGAGAATCTAGCATGGAGGTTACTCGTTTGACAAAACAACCTAGCGTGTAGATTTTGCTGAGAATCTAGCGAGTAGGTTACTCGTTTGAAAAAATGACCTAGCATGTTGATTTTGATGAGAATCTAGCGTGTAGGTTACTCGTTTGAAAAAATGACCTAGCGTGTAGATTTTGATGAGAATCTAGCGTGTAGGTTACTCATTTGAAAAAACGACCTAGCGTGTCGATTTTTATGAGAATCTAGCGTGTAGGTTACTCATTTGAAAAAAAGACCTAGCGTGTAGATTTTGATGAGAAATAGGTTGTGCTTTTGGGTCAATCATAAGCTTGTGGCATAAGAACTCGGGATCTATCCCTGGCATATCAGTTGGCGTCCAGGTGAATAGATTGATATTCTCCCTGAGGAAAGTTTTCAGCTCGTTCTCCAAGTTTGCTGGGAGCTCGGTACCGATCTAAGTAGTATGCTCCTTTTTGTCATCTAATGTTATGGTTTTTAAACCACCTGCGCGCTGAGAGCGACATTCCTGGAATTCACCTCGGGGTTCCAGGTCGATCAAAAGGCTTTGATCATCACATACCTGAATAACCTTTGGGGAGGTGTTAATTTGCCTTTTAACCTGCTTGAGACTATCATGATAACACCTCAAGGCCATTTTCCGATCAGCTTGAACAACTCCTATCTTGGTTTGTGACACCAGAAATTTCATGACCAGGTGAGGTGTGGATACTATCGCACCCAATCTGTTGAGAGTTCGCCACTCAATGATCACGTTGTACGAACTAGCGACATTAACAAGCAAGTATCGAACCATTACCCATTTTGTAGACTCGCTTGTACCGAAAGCGGTTTCCACCTCGATGTAAAATCTGATGCTAACCAGTTTGCCAGATAAACCGACGAGGTTGCTAAGGTATGCCCCTATCGTTGAAGGAGGAATCTCTAATTTCTCAAATGTTGCCCAAGACATAATGTCCGCCGAGCATCCTTGATCAATTAAGACCCTCTTTACTGTGCAATTTATCAAAGATACGAAGATAACCATCGGATCATCCTGGTTAACGTCCTCTCCTCTGAAATCTTCCGTTGAGAATGATATCCTGGGGCTTCCTGTGTGGGGACTGCTACTAATGTCGGTAGAAATGACATTGAGTACGGCTCGTAAATGACGTTTACAAGATGAACTAGTATTGCCCCCTCCTACAAAACCTCTAGCTATTGAATTTATAACCCATTGGGCGTTCTTTCTGCAATCTAGCTCTACTGCGCTCCTGCTCCTCAAGGGTTGAAATCTTGGTTAACGCGATCGGGACCGCACTTGATATGTGAAGGATCTCTTGATAACATCACCTAAGTATTCGTCCTGGATAAACTGTTCAATGTGGTCAAGCAAATGTTTACAATACTTGGTGTAGTGACCATACATACGATGATACACACAAAACTTCGACCATCTGCATGAGTGGGCTGAGACGCTGGTTCCCGTGGCAAGGGAATTAATCCTGTGGAACTAACCTGTCTTAGGACGGTATCTTGTGGGACCCACAAAGCTGTGTATGAACTGAACTTATTTTGGTAAGGAGGTGGCTTTCTTCCACTGTACTCCTTCTTAGTTTTTTGGTGCTGCTGTGAGAATGATGATTGTTTCGTGCTGTTTGGCTCTTTTTGGGGATTTGAGATTTTTCCGGCCTGAGCAATGTTGTCTCTCTTGGATTGACATGCATCCTTCATTTCAATCCATTCTTTAGCTTTTCTACAGAACTGGGCCAAATCCGCGGGCTTTTTCCTCTTTATGTGTTGATAGAAGTCATTGACTTGTAAACCATTGATAAGCAAGGTTTTCAATACTACTTGATTGACATCATTAACCATCAATGCCTCCTTATCGAAACGATTAAGGTACTCCTTTAGGGACTCGGTTTCTCCCTGTCGGGTGTTACCTAAATCTTCTTGAGATTTCTTTCGAGCTACCTTATAAGGGAACTGAGAAAGGAACAACTCTGTTAACTATCTGTAGCTATTAATCGACCTTGGGGGCAAACGTAGAAACCACTTATTTGAATCCTTCTTAAGGGTACTGGGAAAACAACGACACATGGCTGCCTCGTTTGCACGAAAGCTGATCATGGCCGAATTGTAACCGTCTAAGTGTTCTTAAGGGTCCCTGTCTCCATCAACAAGCTCAATTCTTGGTTTTACACTATCAGGAAACTCCGTGGTCATGATTCCGTCAGAAAAGGAAGTTGCTATTGGATGATTTAGCAATATTCCCGTAGCAACTCTTTCAAGAATTGCTTCCCTTTGCATGGAACGAGGAATGTTGTCCTCTGACGACTCAGAATGGCCATGATTCTCCTCATGGTTTTGAATATCCTGAAGTCTCTGTTGTAAGTCTCGATTGAAATTTAACAATTCCTTATTTTGGCGGTTAATCTCCTGCTACCTCTGTTGAAGAGAGGTTATTTGGTCCTATAACTGTTTCAAGGTTGGGTTTTGGTTTTGATCATTATTTCTATTAGGTGAGGGATGGGATGTTGGTTAAGGTTGGGATGTTCTGGTGTCTACCATTTTGACGAGGATGTTTCGTTATCAAGGTTCCAGAGCAGTGGATTTTTCACAAGGGTGGGAATCGGAAATCTACCGTCCCCACAAACAGCGCCAGATGTACACGACAAGCTAACGGGGTGCCCCCAGAATTAGTGGTCTAAGGACTATGACTCAGTAGTTGCCTTGGTAAAATCGTGACATCGTTGTTTATTTTCAATCAAGGTCTTTGGTGATTGTATCCGACCTTTCATAATAAGTTGTGTGTTTAAATAACGTAGTGTCTTGCCAAATAAATATGGACTAATAAGTCCAAGTGTAGATTTTGATGAGAATCTAGCGCGTAGGTTACTCGTTTAAAAAACGTTCTAGCGTGTAGATTTTGATGAGAATCTAGCATGTAGGTTATTCGTTTGAAAAAACGACCTAGCGTGTAGATTTGGATGAGAATCTAGCATGTAGGTAACTCGTTTAAAAAAACAACCTAGCGTGTAGATTTTGATGAGAATTTAGCATGTAGGTTACTCGTTTGAAAAAACGACCTAGTGTGTAGAATTTGATGAGAATCTAGCTGTAGGTTACTCGTTTGACTAAACGACCTAGCGTGTATATTTTGATGAGAAATACGTTTTGCTTTTGGGTCAATCATAAGCTTGTGGCATAAGAACTCGGGATCTATCCATGGCATATCAGCTGGCGTCCAGGCGAACAGGTCGACATTCTTCCTCAGGAAAGTTTTCAGCTCGTTCTCCAAGTTTGTTGGGAGCTCGCTACCGATCTGAGTAGTATGCTCCTTTTTGTCATCTAATGTTATGGTTTTTAAACCACCTGCGGGCTGAGGGCGACGTTCCTGGAATTCACCTCGGGGGTCCAGGTCGATCAAAAGGCTCTGATCATCACATACCTATGCCACATGTCACCATGCCACACGATTGTGTCATAACCAAAAGACATGAAAAATAACATCAAAACGCCATGAAAACATGCCATAAAAAAAGACTACCATAAGGTGACACTACCTTGCCAAAATAAAATAAAATTCATATGATTTGGTCACTCATGTAGTTTAACAATATTTTGAAAATGTCTTTAGCCATTTCAAGCAAATAAATCCCAAACTTAAATTTATTTTGTTTTACAATTTTTTTTATTATTTTAAGACTTTACCTTATGATTGATGACTTGATCTTGAAAAATTAACTCTTTTAAAAGCTTTTTTTAATAAAAAAATAAACATCATTTAATAAAAAGGTAAAATAAAATTTGGGAGTAAAAATCCAAATGCTCGAAACGAAAGAAAGAAAATGAAGAAATGCAATTTTCAAATTAGAACTCGCGACCTAGACGAAGAACTGCAATTAGTCAACGCTATGACAACTACTTCTTGCAGTTACATGATGCACCAAACTGATATTTAAATACATAAGGGAAACTTTATGTTCATCACTAAAGGAAACTCAGGAAGAACTTTATACTCATTATCAAGAGCCTTTTATTTCTTCAATTATAATTATAAATGAAATCATATAACGGAAGCATTAAAACATGAAATTCCTCATAGTATTCTAGAAAAGAGTAATAATATGGTATATTAATCGATATCACGAAAGCTTATTTTTTAAATTCCAAATTAATTCTCAAACCATTAATTGCTATAAAAAAACATTTCAATAATTAATCTAACAACTCTTAATCAAGAACACAACAATAATCATTATTAACATAGAACTTTCATTCTTATATTTAAATACATAAGCCAAACTTTATTTTCACCATTAAAGGAAACTCAAGAAGAAATTTATACTCATCATCAAGAGCCTTTTATTCTTCAATTATTATTATAATTTAAATCATATAGCAGAGAATTAAAACTTGAATTTCTTCATAGTATTCTAGAACAAAATAATAATATGGAACATTAATCGATTTTATGAAAGCTTATGAAATTAATTCCAAATTAATTCTCAACCAATTAATTGGTTTAAACAACATTCCAATAATTAATGTAACGAATCTTAATGTAGAACACAACAATAATCAATCTTAACACAGAACTTTATTAGATTTCAAAACAAAACCTTATGAAATCTAGAGCCTAATATTGTTCAAAAAACAATCATATAGGAAGCACACTAAAATAGAAACTCCATAACCTAATGACAACATAGCTCTGATACCACTTGTTCGATTATTTTTTTTAGGCGGAATAGAAAATAACCATGAGCATAAGCCATTGTGTCAAAATTATAAAGTAAAGAGCATCAATAAATACTTGACCTTTAGCGCTCATGAATTGATCGAATGCAACGGAAGAATATCATTTGTTTACAAGTGCTATCACACTAATCATAATCACGAAATTTACCGTAACAATCTGTCTAAAGACTCTACTTGAATCCTGGGATGAATATGGACAAAATCTAGAAGAAACAAAGGTTTGAGTGCATTGATCTTCAAAGTCTTTATGCAGAATAGTTCTTTTTCCTTCAATAATGATGGTATGCTATGAAGATGAATTTGATGAATATTACTCAGGGATTATAACCCTTTATATAATGGTCAAGTGCCGTTTCATGAATGGTTGTGTCTTTAGAACCTTATACTCTTTCATGAATGGTTTTGTCTTTAAAACCTTATACTTTTCATGAATAGTCACAGTCACTTTATTTTTCTTATTAATAAATTAGCCATCATAAAATAGAAATTAGACTTATGGTATCTACACATTATATACCCCACACTACGTTATATTATTATAAATGCCAATAACTTTACCTTTATAAGATCACTTCCATAGAGATTATTGGTCCAATAATTTTATAATACACCATTAGTGAAATATGTAGGCCCATATATTAGATAAATATCTAACAAACCGATCCAACTCAAACCAAACAAAATTGCAATACATACTAATATATGTTTTAATACGTATGGAGTTTTGAAATTATTTATGTTATTTGTTTTTCTATTTTATCTCCTTATTTCACTACTTTTAATCAATACTCTAATTCCCACATAAATTAGTATTACTTTGAAGTGTGTTTTTCAAAATTTAATCGGCCATGTTAACATTAATGAACTTTGTTATCATGGTTCAAATTTTCTTTTAAACCTAAGTGTGATCTATTCAAACTTATTATTTAGAGTAAAAGATTTTTAAAAAGTAAATAATGTTTAATAATATAATCGGTTGGATTAAAAGAAAAAAATGTCCCTTATTGTTTTCTCTTCCCTCTGTCTCTTCTTTGCCACCATTTCTGCCTCTTTTTTCTTTCGTTCCTCCTCTTTCTTTTTCTTCACCAGCTCCTTCTGCTTTAGGTTTTGTTGCTCCATTCTTTCCCGCTCAAGTCTCAATGATTCTTTTTTCATCTCGCGCTCATTCTTTCTTTTTGGCCATATGCTTGGCGGCCCAACCAGCCTCCAGGGCCTTCACTTTAATTGCTCTTCCTTGCTAGTCAACACAACTACGCTTAAATAATTATAAAAGCAAATAATGATTGTCTAACATTGTTCATATAAAGATAAAAGGTGGATTGGATTTATGAAATGGATGAGCTTTATTATAATGGGTTATCTACTGTGTTCTATTCTGTTAACAGAGCTAGGTCGACTGCATAAATTTAATCATATTTTTAAGTAAGTGATGTTAGGAAATCTTTGAGGAGCATGTGATTTTAGTTTTGGAAGGCTAATAAAACTTGGACAGCAATTGACGAGTGTAGCTACCGAAGATTCAACATCTTCAGATTTGCTATTGGGGAAGATAATTCCGTGTGACATGTCATTTGTAATTGAAAAAACTAAAAAAATAAAACAAAACAAACCTATTAACACTTGATCCGGTATTACCTTCTTGATCGGTTTCTTATGCCGACAATGGACCGTTTTTGTAGAAGTTACTTCGACAAACTGGGTTTCCTTTGAAACGACCACATCAACTTGCTCCTTAATAAGATTAGTTTTTATATTTCATTAAATTCACAAGTTTCAACATCAATCATTGGAATTTTAAAGAGCTTCGCAAAATCTGGTCTTAGACTCACCAAATAAATTATTTCTACATTAAAAGTGTTTTTACCACTAACGTTACTAAACTTTCCTTTTCCTAATCCAGCGTTATTAGAACAGCCTAGCTAGGTTGACAGTAGCTTCAAAGTAGATTTTCTTTTCCTTGTGTTCAAAGTGAAACAAAACAAAAAAAAAAATCAATAATCACAATAAATAAATAAATAAAAACCTAATAATAAGAACGACCTTAAGGGTTTAAAACTCCAAAATACAAACTTGGTTTATACAATTCCACAGACGTGTTTGACTCAGGTAGTCAAGTAGGGTACAAAATAGAAAGGAAGTGACTACCTAGCTAAATACAAACTATTTCTCTAAATACAAATTATTTCTGTAATTATGGCAAAACTTCGTCTTCAGTACCTGCAAATTGTAACCATCAGTTTTATGCAAAACATATAACTGAGTAACCCTGGGCAAATAAAATAGTTTTACAATATTGCTACCAGTCTAACTGGAAAATCACCCAAATATAAGCCCTAATGAAACACACATCATTTAACACATAATAATGTATGAAATGACAATTTAAGAATGTATCATATCTATGACCACTAGCAAGCGTCCTTCCAGTGTCCTATTGCCAGGATAACTACCCCTTTCGGGTTAGTCCTCCACTATCTGTCCCTTTCGGGATAGCCCTTTATACCTCAGCTTATCTATCCCTTTCGAGATAACCTGGTACTTCAAGTTATCTGCCTCTTTCGGGACTATATTTCATTCTCATTTCTGTGCTTGTCCACTTACCTGGTATACTACCGGTGGAAATCAACCCACTTATTCAACCAATGTTGATGGGTAAAGCATTTTCATCATTTTAATTCATGTTCATCAGTTGTTCATAACATTATCGGAATTTTCGTATATGGTGGACTATCCAAAGATCTCACCTCGGCCAAGCCAACCTCAGGACTGCTCTCCACGATATAGTCCCCAACGGTCGACGACACAACATCTAGACAGACTCGACAAATCAGGGGATCCAAGAATCAAGAATCAAGCAACCATGACTCAATCAAGGATGCATTAATCAACACACCAAGATATCAGGTGATACTTTCCAAACTTAGAATGAACCTAGACACTAGGAGGCTTAGGCCTAGATTGTATAAAAGGATAGGGGACACTCATTGGTAACCATGCTCACAGTAAACACCACAATTCTTATTAGGGTTAGGTAATGGACTACCACCGCCATCGGGACGCGGGAGCTGTGAGTGAACATCTGGCGCCCACCGTGGGGTTGGTAGACTAACTCCCAAACCCACAACAACAAACCTTTCTGTAGTAAGCATTTGGACATGGCAAACACACGCAGCTGGGAACACAGAAACATGAACACTCGCAGGACCAGGTGTGGAAGAGACGAACATAGAAGCTCACAACAATGGTGGATGACCCTCATCTGACCCATTCAGAGCGCTACAAGAAAGCCTTGATGCCTTGCAGACTCAAAACGAGCTGGCGGAACAGAGGAACCGGGAACTTGACAAAGGAACCAGGATCCACAAAGGAAAATTGACGACCTCACATCCAACAATAGAAAATCAGAGAGATCCGCAGAAAATGCCACCATAGAAACCCAACATCACACAACTACACCCCAACCATCCCAAAATCAGTTTGAAGATTCTCCTTTTTTGGACGAACAAATGAATGAAGAGATCCCCCATAACGTTAAACCATCCGTGGCTGTGCTTTACAACGGAGAAGGAGATCCCACTGCACGCTGACTATTATAAATCTCTGATGCTGGGATATAGGGCTACGGAGGCCATGATGTGCCGACTCTTTCTAGGGACGCTTATAAAAAAAACCAATAAATTGTTTAACATGCTGACACCTTGTTCAATCCACAACTTCAGGAAGCTAAGAGAACTCTTCGTCACACAATTCTCTTTTCGAATTCCCAAAAAAAGATCGCAGGAGGACCTCGGTAACATCAACCAAGGAATCAACGAATCTCTGAAAGACTATCTTATCCGCTATGATCAGGAGTCCATCGTTGTAGACGATCTCAGCCCGGAGGTCAGGAAGAACTAGCTCATCTCTGGGCTGCAGGTAAGTGAGTTTTACCAATATATTAAGCGCAAAAACATTATGGACTTGACCTAGTTCAAGAAAAAGGCAGAAGAATGGATTTCGATGGAAGAAGAGTGCGCAACGAAGAAGAATGATCTCAACGCAGCAACACACCAACCCCAGGCACGAAACTCAGGAAGACCACCGCGTCCGCCGAGGACGGGCCAAAAACACGCCAAAGAAGGAAGAGAGCCAAGGTACCGAGAACGATACAACACTTACACTGCTTTGAATGCAGGGAGAGACATGATCTTCAAGGAGATCAACAACACCAAGATCATCGGCCCCCTACCTAGGCCCACTGATCCCTACCCCAGAGTAGACCGATCTAAGAGATATGAATATCACCAATCGTATGGGCACACCACAACCGAGTGTCGGCACCTGAAAGATCATATAGAGCAGCTCATCCGAGATGGATATCTTAAAGAATATACATGGAGAACTGAGGGAGATAGAAGAAGCAGGTCTCAAAGCCCGCCTGATCGAAGAGGCCAGATCCGGCGAGCCAGCCAAGCCAACAAGGTTATTAACACCATCGCAAGAGGATTTGTAGGGCGTGGAGAACCCAATTCGGCTCGGAAACGACACCTACGGGAAATCATGACCATAAAATCTGGCGTCGAAAAGGTAAAACGTCACCTAGTAATTTCATTTTTTGTTGATGATTTCCGCGGTTATGTTGGAAAGCAGGATGATCCCATGGTAATATATGTGGAGACTATGAAATTAACCATAAAGAGAGTGTTAGTAGACTAGGGGAGTTCAGCCAATATCCTCTATTAGATGGCTTTCAAAAAATTGGGACTGCCGGACACACTCTTATGATGTTATGCAGGAAGCTTGGTGGGGTTTGCTGGAGACCAGGTAAACGTACGAGGGTACGTCGACCTAACCCCCAAGTTTATCGAAGGGGAATCAGCAAGAGAGATCACCATCAGATATCTCATGGCAAGTGCAACCAGCTCGTATAATGTCATTCTGGGGAGACTATCGCTCAACTTGTTAGGAATTGTGGTATCAACACTACACTTGACGACGAAGTATCCCGTGTTGGAAACCAAGGTCGGCGCAATACGAGTAGACCAGTAGATGGCAAGACAATGCTACAATGAGAGCTTGAAGATCACCAAATCCCCGTATGTGCCAACAACAGGGTGCATGTAATCTCAGCCCCTGTCGCAATAGATATGGACCCAAGAATGGACTCGGCAGAAAGACGACCTCAGCCGATAGGAGAGCTAAAACAAGTAGTTCTAGATTCGGACCCAGCACACACAACAAAGATAAGTAACGATTTATCTCAAGAATTGGAATGTAAATTAACCGCTTTCCTACCATCAAATACTGATCTTTTTGCTTGACCCCGGTGGATATGCCAGGAATCAATCCGAACTTTATCTGTAATTATTTGGTGATTGATCCGAGATCTAAGCCAGTCAGCCAAAAGAAACGCAAAATGGGGGAGGAAAGAAGAGAGGCTGTGTGCACCGAAACCAAATCTCTACTTGAGGCCGGATTCATCAGAGAAATACAATATACCACATGGCTAGCCTATGTGGTCTTAGTGAAGAAAGCCAACGGGAAATGGCGAATGTGCACAGATTACACTGAGCTAAACAACGCCTGCTCGAAGGATTCATACCCACTGTCCAATATTGATCAACTGGTAGATAGCGTGTCTGGTTTCAAATACTTATCCTTTATTGACGCATACTCCGGATATAATCAAATTCGGATGAACCCAATGGACGAAGACAAAACAACTTTCATCGGGGACACCTCGAAAATTTTCTACAGTGTGATGCCATTCGGTCTTAAAAATGCAGGCATTACTTACAAAAGGCAGATGGATAGAGTTTTCAAGGACCACATCGGGCGCAACATCGAAGTCTACATTGACGATATGGTACCCAAAACTAAAACTGGAGATGATCACGTTGAAGACCTCAATCGAATTTTCGGATAGTTATGGAAACATAACATGTGCCTCAATCCGGCCAAATGCACTTTCGGCGTCAGATCTGGGAAATTGTTGGGATTCATGTTATCGAAACGAGGCATCGAAGCAAAACTGGACAACTACAGGGTGACCCCCGAGACGCGTAGCCCGGAATCTGTCAAAGAAGTCTAGCAGCTCACAGGGAGGATTGCGACACTCTCCAGATTCATGTCCAAGGTAGGGGAAAAAGCCCGCTCCTTTTTCCAATGCATCTAGAAGACAAAAGCCTTGCAATGGACTAATGAGTGTGAGGGAGCATTCCAACGGATCAAGACCATTTTATCATCACCACCTATTGTGGCACAACCACATGGAGGTGATCAGTTGATGCTATATTTATCAGCGTTGGATTTTGCTGTAAGCGATGCATTAGTACGTGAAGAAAAAACGGATCAACAGACCTTTTACTTCGTCAGCAAAGTGCTATAGGGCACAGAGGTCCGATACCAGTTAATTAAAAAGGTAGTCCTGGCGTTAATAGTCGCAACAAGAAAGCTGCGTCAATACTTCCAGAGCCACACCATAGTGGTCCGCATAGATGTTCCCATCCGAGCCATTCTCCAGAAACCCGACCTTACAGGCTGGATGGAAGGATGGACAGTAGAGTTTTCAGAATTCGATATCCATTATGAAAACAGGAAAGCCATTAAAGCACAGGCGCTATCAAACTTCCTCTTGGAAAGGACGTCGGTCTCCAGCCCTGTCCCGAAGGCCGCTTGGAGTCTTTGGGTAGACGGCGCCATCAATGTCAATAGAGGAGGAGCGGGGATCATCCTAGAAGGCCCGGATGGTTTGACAGTAGAATAATCACTCAAGTTCAAATTCAAAGCGTTAAACAACCAAGCCAAGTACAAAGCTCTGATTGCTGGCCTACGCCTTGCCCTAGACCTAGGAGTCCACAAGGTAACTGCCAAAATTGATTCTCAATTATTAACTAATCACGTGTCTAGCACCTATCATTTAAAGGACGAACTACTGGCAAAGTAAATACAAGTAACGTAGCAACTGCTCGCCCAATTCCAGGAATTCAAGATCGAACACATCCCGAGAGGATAGAACGGACAAACAGTTCTCTTGGCCAAGTTAGCAAGTACTAAGAAAGCCATTAACAACTGAAGTATACTTGTGGAGGTGTTAAAAAATCCAAGTATCAAGAAGATAGAGGTCAACATCATTGAAGAGATAACTCCGGGATGGGAATAGCCCATAGTAGAGTACATCCTAGGCAAAATTCTGAAAGATGATATCCTATACCGATGTGGTTTCTCGCAATCTCTCTTGCGTTGCATCACGCAAGACCAGGCAAAATATGTAATGGAAGAAATACATAGCAGCATTTGTAGCAGCCACATCGGGGGCAGATCACTGACCACCAAGGTTCTACGAGCAGGATATTATTGGCTGGCGCTTAGGGTTTATTGCATTCATTTCATCAAGTTATGTGAAAAATGCCAGAGGTTCGCAAACCACCATAAAGCTCCGGCAGAAACACTGGCTGGCATCACTTCCCCATGGCCTTTCATATGTGGGTAATAGACATACTCGACCCCTTTCCTCCAGCCACTAGGCCGGAAGTGGCTGGTAATGGCAGTAGACTACTTCACTAAGTGGATCGAAGCAATGTCGATAACAGCTATCACGGCTGACAACATAGAAAAGTTCTTGTGGAAGGAAATCTTATGCCGACATGGCCTGCCATCAGCTCTAGTCTCGGATAACGGCACCCAATTCGCAAGTGTTAAAATTGCCGACTTCTGTGATAAGTACGGAATCAAGCAAATTTTCTCTTTGGTGGAACAAGGCAGATGAATGGACAGGTCGAGGCCACAAATAAAGTGATTCTCATCGGGCTCCAAAAAAGATTAGACAATGCTAAGATAAAGTGGGTGGAGGAACTACCTGTAGTGCTATGGTCATATCACACCACCGTCCAGACCTCAGCTCTGGAAACACCTTTCAGGCTCACCTACGGCTACGATACAGTTATTCCCATTGAGATTAATCTTCCAAGTACAAGAATCCAGAGCTTTGACCCTAGTAAAAATGAGGATGAAATGCACAGTGAGCTGGATACACCGCCCGTGAGGTCGCTAAAATACGACAAGTCTCGGCCAAGGCAAGGGCGGCCAGAAGGCAAAATACGCGACTTATACCGTGATCCTGCAAGGTCGGTGATTTGGTGTTAAGAAGAGCCGACAGCCCTCGGAAGAATACCAAGCATGGGAGCTTGCGGAAAAATGGGAAGGTCCGTATAGGATTTATGACGAAGTGGGCAAAGGAGCATACAGATTACAAGAGTTAAAAGACCTAACCAGCCCGGCTAATTTAATCCCCGGTCGGGACTTAGGAAAATTTAACAATCAGGAATATTAAAAGAACAAACCAGCCCGACTACTTTGATCCCTGGTTGAGACTTAGGCAAATTCAACAAGTTGAGGCAGAAAAAACAACCGACACGCAATAAAAAGAATTCTCAAGAAAAAAAAACAATCTCATTAAGCATTGTAAAAATTACATCAGGTAGGGAACCAGCTGACCATCCCTCACCTCTAGTTGAGGGGACAATTGCGACACATCTAACCCCGGAGCTAGGAGACTTTCTCTAAGGCTAGGAGAAAACCAACATCGTATGCATCTATGACCTTCAGCTAAAGACAAGCCACCTCGCCTCGAAGTTGGGCAGACTCAGTGGCACGCTAATCCTAGTCTTTTTTCTTTCCCTCCAACTGAGACACCACAACATTATACAACGTCTTCATAGCTTCAAGGTTCTGAACGATGTCTTGCATTTTCTTGTCCATGTCAGCTCGCTCAGCAGCCTTTGTAGCACGAATGCCCTCTACCTTCTCCAACTGGTTCTTCACCGAGTCCCGTTCTTGGCGGATTCTCTCCACAGCAGTCTTCATCCTATCACTTTTCTTCCATAAGGAATGGTAGTCACTCATGAGCCGCTGATAACCCTGGGTGGCCACCTCCCTCTTCTGAAGCAACTTCGTAGCATCGCGAGTATGAATTGCCATCCGACGCTGGCATTGATGCGTCAAAAATGCCAACTGCAGTCAATGATGTTCGGAGGCCTTAATCAGAGCATAATCTTTGAGATTGTTTGTTGTTTCCACGTCACAGGCGTAAGAAGATGACTCCTAAATAAAATCCCTAATGTCAAGGCGAGCATCCCACAAAGTTCTCAGCTCTTGAGTTTCCTCCTCAGACTCTTCCTCCTGCCGGGCTTTCTTAGCACGACTTGGACTCCCTTGTTCCAAGGGCCTCTTCCCCTCTCTATGAGCATCAGGAGGGCTAGCTTGAACCGCTCCACCAACAACTTCATCATCAGGCAAGCTTGGCACCCACTATACGATGTCCTGCCAAAGAGGCTCTGATACGAGCTCAGCAGGCCTAGGAGGTGAGGTTAACTTGATAACTTCAATTGCTACATGAACGGTACCATCACCCCGCTCGTTGTTATTCACTCTGACACCATAAGCATTCGCGGATTCGCCCCCAGTTGTGGAGGCCAATAGTTGAGCTCAGAAGCGGGCCACCTCGGCAGTTGAAACCTTCATCGAGCCTGCACCAACAGCAAAAGTTAATACGTCAACCAATTTGCATAAATAAAACTCACAAGACAGATACCCACCAAAATATCTGTGCAGGAAAGAAGGATCATGCGCATTTTCAATCAACACGAGGGAATCCACTTGGAACTTCTCTAGAAACTCCACATCAAATCGATCTAACGGTTCCAACTCAGACAGAGACAAAGGCGAAATAGAACGAGCATCCCGACACCAATACAATGGGAACCTCTCTTTGCCATGCGCTAAGCAAAGGATATTGTCTTCCTTCACGCCAGCACAAATCGACGCTTAAAGTTCTCTTTGTACGAGTCCGTATAAGCAGATATGACGCGACTACCAGCCCAGTTGCTTATGTATATCAAACTACAAAAGCGATCTTGGATGGTCTGATGTCTTTTTGACACCCCACTTTTAGTTTGGAAGAAATAAAAGAACTTCTCCACGGAAAGGTCCACCTGGAGATGTCTGCACATAATCTGAAATCCACGAATAAAGGCCCAACCATTCGGATGAAGTTGAGTCAGGGTGACCTACACAACACTCAGCAATTGCATCTCAAAAGGCATGAGCGGAAGACGAATGCCAAGTGTTCGGAAGAGCGTCTCATAAAAGTAGCTAAATGGCCGCGACCCCTCCACGGCAGCCATGCAAACTCGCTCCCATTACACACAGCCAGCAACCACTATTTGATCTGCTGAAGTAGTATCGCTGGCAATCGTTAGACTAGAAACCAGGTCGTCTATCTTCTTCTCGGAATCCCAGATCGACGCGGCTGATAACACATCCAACTTCACCCAACAGTACTTCGGAAATTCGTCCACAATTTGGATGGCTGCCTTCACCATAATGAACCAAAAATGAATTAATTAAAATAACAAATAGAAGAAAAGGATACCTTGTCAGAAGAACAAGCTCGGACCCATAAGCCAACGAAAGCAAATAAGAAAACTCATCTCAGTTATAGAATGAAGTTTAAAAGTGAAGTGACACTGGCTACCCAAAACGTTTAAATAGGCAACGATGTGACCTTTGGGTTTCAAACCCTAATAAAGGCAGGGCTGGTGAAGCGACGTCTACCTCTGATCCTACACCCCCTCAATACACCCCAAAATCACAACAATTAATTTGTTAACACCGTCAGTTGGCAACGGTTAAAAAAAAAGGATAAAAGAGAAAAAGAAAAGAACAATCTAGAAGTCAATAGTATAGACAATTTGCATTTTTCATTTATTTATGTCTCAGGTTCTTACATCGGAAAATCCAAAGTTACAAGAACGAACAATCATACACGTATCAATATCAAGCAACAATTCAAGAAGCACAACAAAAACCCTATAAAGACTTAACTACATAACCCCTGAGTTGAGATGAAAAGGAAACAATAACAAATGTTATTAGAAACCTCTTCAAAACAATCTGAGGCAATCGATATCCAAGGGGAAGACACCCACAACTGTTATAGCAACCTCCACCACGGTCGAAATCATCCATCCTCAACAAACCTTTCATTCGACAAGAAGTCCCGGAGCCCGGAAACACAAAGAGCACGTATTGCGCCCCAGCACCTCAGGCCCAAAGCAGAACAAAGGCCTGACAAAGGTAACTCCAACAGAAGCTCTGGAGCAACAGAACTCGGACGCACAATATGTGGTGTCAAAGGAGATGAGTAGAGGGTTTGCATGCACTAACCAAAGGAACTTTTGGGGTCCTTAGAGCTTGAAGATAACAACCCAAGCCTTGGAAATGGAAGATTAGAGAAGGAGAGTTTGATTCTTAAAGGCCATTCGAGTAGCCCTAAGAGAGAAAAGGAAGAAGAAACTTGAGAAAGAGTGAGAGTGTTGTTAACCTTTTTATAAAACCACAAATGACTAACTCGATTCAAGTATAGTGATAAAACGTGTATCGTCCTCAGGAAGCACTAAATTTATTTGATTAAAAATTGAGTCAAACATGTGACAAAAACATAGTGAAGTGTAAAGTAGTGATAAGATAAGAACTTAATAAAATGTTAAACAAATAAAATAAAGATTCACTTGGGATTGAATTTCATTACTTAACTTTGTTGTTTTTAATAGAAGTTAACTATTATATATAAAAAGATGTATACTCAATGTCACAAGTGTTAATATCTTTGCACTTGATTCCAAAACACTAGTTTTTACAGATCAATCTCTTCAAGCTTTAGGAACTAAGTCTTGCATTAAGCAGAGTATTTTGACATTCATAAGAACTTCCATCTATCACAACGCTCGAACCTTGGTGTGGCGTTCGAGCGCCAGGCTCATAATTCTGATAGTGGGAATCCAATGTTGACATTATTGCAGCACTCGAACCTTGGTGTGGCGCTCGAGCGCTAACTTGAATTATGCTCCCACATGTTCTTCTTGTTGTCCATCCTTCAAAATAACTAAAAATACATTCCATGAGTTGAAAAACAATTTATTTGTACATTTCTATTAAAAAATTCACAAAGTACAGATTAAGGATGAAATTTATTTACAAACTTAACATTTCTAGTATGATAAGTGAACATTTCTTATTAAATAAACACCACTAATTCACACTTATCGAACTCCCCCCAACTTAAGACTTTGCTTGCTCCTCAAGCAATGTACTTCCTACGATGAACAAAAGGTACTATGGCAAGTGTGATCCAAAATTCAACAATCAAACAGGATTCATGATAACAAGCATGAATGGGGAAACAGACTTATGATCACCTAACAAGATAAAGATACTTCTCAATATATGACCCAAGTGCAAAAGCAACTGTAATCAACCATTAGCAAAGGCTTACTTTCAAACCTTACATGACATCATTTTTCACTCCATTACTCAATGTTACTTCAATTGAATTTTGTTCTTTATTTTCCATCAAACCAATTCACAAAATCGAACAATAAATCAAGAGTTCTTTTCAAAAAGGTTGTAATGAGCTAGGCTACAAAGAATCTTTGTTTTTCTAGTTACGCAAAACAAGTTGGAGAATACATACTCATAATTACAAACTTCCCCCCATCCTATTCTACACAACATGCTCACCCCAAACTTCCTTTCAAGTTTTTCACTTTCTTATTTTCCAAGGCACCTTTCAATTTCTTTATTTATTTATTATATTTTTTTTCACATATATACACAAGGCTGCCAAAGGACTTACACATATACCAAAAAAACTTGATTTATCTTCTTAAGCCAATAGAATCATACATCATTTGTATATCCATTATTCCCCCTAAATATATAAATATTTTTCTCCAACTCAAGGGTAAGGATAAAACATTAACATATGTATATAGGGTTTAAGAAAGAATTTATGGCTCAAAGTGGGTACCAACAAAAGATGTAATTCAACAGATAAGCTTTTTGGCTCAAACTAAATCAAGAAAACTATGCCTCTATCATTTTTACGTATCAATTGATCATGCAAATTACAAATTCAAACAAAATTTATTGAAGTTAACACAGAGTACTCTCATGCTTTATGTGGAACACACTCATCATACAAGGTTAAAAAGGCTTTTACCTTGATAATAATTATTCACACTTCACATATTCCCAAATCATGCAAAGTCATAATTTCTTCCATTTGAAATTTCATCAAAAACCACACATGCCATTTATTAGAAAGTTGAAATCACCATTAAAACTACGAAAACCAAACTCAAACATGTTCCAAAATAATAGAAAATTAAAAAAAAAATTATCCAACAAAAATAAGAGAAAAGAACAGAAACAGAAACTCCCATATCCAAACAAGGGGTCATCCTCCTCCAAGTAGTTGTTGATGTCTATGTCGGGATCACCATCGCCCCCATCATTCCCACCATCACCACCACTTGCTTCACTGTCGTCTCCACCTGCTTCCCCCGGTGAAGCTAGTCGGTCCCCTGGCCAGTTCATGTGAGCCGCAAAGGCCTCGGGGTTTTGGAAAAACATTTGACCTGGCATGTAATGCTGGGCCATGGAGTACTGGGATAGCTTCAGGCTAGTCATTCCCTGATGCAGGGCAGCAAACTGCTTGTCATGATGATCAAGCCTAGTGCTCATTTGGACCCACAAATCCTCCATAGTCCGGATCGGGGCTCTTGGTGGTGGTTGCACTAGTGCATTCGGGTTTGTGTCAACACAGTTCTTGCGGAGATACTTCAAATCAATGGGTTCTCTAATCTTCTGGCTTTGCACAACCAAAATTTCTGCCTCCTCACATAAGCATGTGATAAGATTTGGGAATGCCAAACCTTGCTTTTTGCCTCCTTTTTGCACATTTACCCAAATCATATCAAAAATGATTCGGGCGGGGTCAACAGTGATCCCTTCAGACTTGATGCAGCCCAGTAGGTGGCACTCTTTCAAAGGCAAGTCAGAGGGGTGTAACTTGGGTCGCAAATTGGCCAAAATAAATGTCATCCAGAGTTTAGAAATCCTAGAAAAATATTGACCCGAAGTACCTTGTGGGGCACCCCGGTATGACTAGTCTCCTCAATTCTGCGGTTTTCATAGCAAATTTTGGCCAATGTGGACTCCAATTCAAGTTCTCCATGGTTCCTCATTCGAGTATAATCACCCAGGACACCCTCACTGCGTTGAAAGGAAGAGATAGAGGAAATATCCAAGTTACCAATTTTCTCATGGATCCAATCGGCAGTATATGGAACTCGGATTCCCCTCACCAACGATACCTTCTCTCATGACTTGTTGTCTTTGCATCCATAAACGCTGCCATAGAACTCCTTCACGATATCCGGGTCAAATTTTTCTGGAAGAGATGCAAGTGGCCACCAGTTGCGGCGAGTCAACATCTGAGTAAACTCTGGGCACTCTCCGTCCCGCAAGTCCACTCTCCGTTCAGCAATGAAACGCCAGTTGTCAGTCACCCGGTACCGTTCAACATGGTCACGGTCGATGAACTTGTCTCGGTCAAAGCCTCCACCGGAGGAAGAACCTCTACTCCTCCATGGAACTTCTTTTCGCTTCTGGGACACTTGATTAGTCTCAACGGCGGGAGCTTTGCCTCGGTTGCTACACAATAAGCATCAAATTAGACCAATATCAACACCATAATCATCATGAGTATCATACAATATTAAGTTAGTTTCTACACAGGACTTTTATAAATATCCGATGAATCAAAAGATAATGCCCTCAAATACAATTATCTTGAAAATCCATCATTATGTTGTCATGGCCTAGTGTAAACAATTTCTCCTTATTCTAAACTTTGTATTTTTTATAGAACTTTTAGCATTACCTAGGCTTAAACATGAACTTCAAAAATAAGGGATGATGCCATATTATTATAAAATTCCTTAATAGAAATACTAACTAACATGTAGGATCATTCTAAAACTTCAATTTCATACTTAATCTTCTCATTTTAGAACATATATACACAAATGAAAAGTATGAACAATGAAGAAATAGCCATTAACCTACCAGAAACTCATGATGATGAGAAAGGAGAGGATGTTTCTAAAAAATTATAAGAGAATGCACACAAGAAAACTAAAGTTGATGAATAAGAGAAGAAGTTTTTGTGAAATTTTTGGAGATAAAGCGGCTTTGAAGACAGAAATATTGAGAATATAAAGCAAATCCCTCAATCTGCGCTGTTTTTAAAGCCTCCGCGTTCCTGGCGCTCGAGCGCTAGTACACTGGTTACTAGGCCAACTGTTACTCTTCACTGGCACTTGACCGCCACAGCTCGCGCTCGAGCGCGAGCTAAAAATTGTTGGCAGAGATAAATGCATCACTGTGCTCGTCTACCGCTCGAGCGCCAACTTCTGACATGAAATTTTGAAAAGTTGTGCCAAATTAATGCCCTCGACGCTTGAGCGCCAGCTTGAAATTTGGGACTCAAGCCATGATTCAAACACACTTTTTAATTTCATAAAAATTCTTCTAAAATTCATCAAACTTATTTTATTTTTATTTACAAATAACACAAAAACAAACAAACAAATTGGGTTGCCTCCCAACCAACGCTTGTTTAACGTCATTAGCTCGACGCCAAATTTATATTTATACGTCAGTTAAATTAACTATGGTGGCTAGCCGCTCGACGTCACCAGCAAGATACAACTTTAACCGTTGTCCATTTACTACCCAGCTCTCATTTTTGACTGGGTCTTCAATTTCAACTGCTCCATAGGGTTTAATTTTTTTAACCCTAAAGGGTCTAGACCATTTGGACTTTAGCTTACCCGGAAACAATTTTAATCTATAATTGAAGAGTAAAACATATTGTTCGGGTTGAAAATTCTTCTTGACCAGCTTCCTATCATGGTACAACATCATTCTCTCCATATACTGTCGAGAAGACTCATAGGCATGAAGTCTTAACTCATCTAATTGATGAAGTTGTAACTTCCTTGTCTCTCCAAAAGCTTTATGATCAAAGTTAAAGAATTTTAAAGCACAATACACCTTATGTTCTATTTCTGCCGAGAGATGACCAAACTTCCCATAGACTAACTGAAAAGGAGTTAATCCGATAGGAGCTTTGTAAGTTGTCCGGTAAGCCCATAGAGCATCATCCAACTTGATGGATTAATCTTTTCTTGAAACATTCACAGTCTTTTCCAAAATTCTCTTAGTTTCCCTATTAGAAACTTCAGCTTGACCGTTAGTTTGTGGGTGATAAGGACTTGCAGTCTTGTACCTTACCCCATAATGTTCCAAGACTTTCTTAAGTTGAGAATTGAAAAATGAGAGCCCCCGTCACTAATGAGTACCCTTGGGGTTCCAAATCTTGAAAAGATATTCTTTTTCAAGAAAGAAACTAGCATCTGCTCTTGCGCAGGGGATTGCTTCTACCCATTTAGAAACATAGTCCACTCCTACCAAGATATATTCATTGGTTAAAGATGGTGGAAATGGACCAAAAAAGTCAACTCCCCAGCAGTCAAATACCTGAACCTCCTGCATAATGGTTAATGGCATCTCATTTCTCCTAGTCACTCGTTCGGTTCTTTGGCACTTATCACACTGCTTCACATATATGTCAGCATCTTTGAATATTGTTGGCCAATAGAAACCGAACTGTAATACTTTGGCCGCAGTGTGTTCACCGTTAAAATGTCCCCAATAGGGTGAATTCTGACAATGCCACAATATACTTTTTGATTCTTCATGGGAAACACACCTCCTCAGAAGACCATCTCCACCAATTTTAAATAAGAACGGATCATCCCAAACGAAGTAAGAAGAATCTTCCAAGAACTTCTTCTTTTGTTGCCAAGTATATTCATCAGGAATGATACCCGCTGCTTTGTAATTAGCCATATCCGCAAACCATGGCCTTTCTTGTATTAGCAACAAATGTTCATCTGGGAATTCCTCGACAATTTCTTCTTCTTCGCTGGTCACATAATTTTCACAGCCCTTCTTATCCTTGATGATTAAATTGAATTCCTGCAGCAAAAGAATCCAATGAAGCAATCTTGGCTGCGATTCTTTTTTAGTCACCAAGTCTTTAATGGTTGCATAGTCAGTAAAGACAATCACTTTTGACCCTATAAGATAAGATCGAAACTTTTCCAACCCATATACAATAGCTAGTAGTTCTTTTTCTGTAGTTGCATAATTAACTTGTGCATCATTAAGTACTTTACTAGCATAATGTATTGGGTGAAAAATTTTGTCTTTTCTTTGGCCTAATACGACACCAATAGCATAGTCACTTGCATCACAATTGAGCTCAAAATCCAAAGACCAATTTGGAGCAACTGTGATTGGAGCCATAATTAGTTTTTGCTTTAGCCTCTTAAATGCTTCCAAGCACTTAGCATCAAAATTAAAAGTCACATCCATAACCAAAAGATTGCTAAGTGGGTTGGCTATCTTGGAGAAGTCTTTTATGAATCTCCAGTAGAAACCGACATGTCCTAGAAAAATCTGAACTCCATTCACATTCAAGGATGGTGTAAGTTTTTCAATAACTTCCACTTTTGCTTAGTCAACTTCAATCCCTTTAGAAGAGATCTTGTGACCCAGCACCACCCTTTCTTCCACCATGAAATGACACTTCTCCCAGTTGAGTACCAAATTCGTTTGAACACATCTACCTCGCACAACATTTAGACTATTAAAACATTCCTCGAAACTCTTACCAAATACGGAAAAGTCATCAATGAACACCTCGATACATTTTTCAACTATATCAGAAAAAATGAAGAGCATGCATCTCTGAAAAGTTGCAGGCGCATTAGACAACCCAAATGGCATACGTTTATAAGCAAAAAGTCCAAATGGACATGTGAAAGCTGTCTTTTCTTGATCTTCTGGATTTAACAAAATTTGGTTGTACCTATAATATCCATCCAAGAAGCAATAATATGCTTGGCCAGCTAGTCTCTCAAGCATTTGGTCCATAAAAGGTAAAGGAAAATGATCTTTCTGTGTGGCTTGATTTAATTTTTGATAATCAATGCACATGCGCCACCCGATTAGTGTCCTTGTGGGGATTAATTCAATTTTTTCAATCTGAATAACCGTCATCCCACCTTTTTTCGGGACTACTTGAACTGGACTCACCATTCACTTTCGGAAATAGGATAAATCATACTAGCTTCAAGTAACTTAAGAACGTCATTCCTCACTACTTCTTTCATAGTTGGGTTCAATCGCCTTTGAGGTTGGGCCACAGGTTAAAATCCTGTTCCATATGTATTTTATGCATACAAAAAGAAGGACTTATACCTTTAAGATCCGTCATTTCAATTTACTCATTTTTAATCTTTTAACGAGAAACCCCGTGCACAGGACTCGAATGAGCGTCCCCATCTGAGTCGTCTGCTTTCCAGAGACCACAATGGGTATGCATAACTTTCTAGGGACCACAAAGGGTTTGCATCATTTCCAAGGACCACAAAGTGTTTGTATCATTTCCAGGGACCACAAAAGCGTTTGCATTATTTCCACATTCATCATTCATCACATATCAATTACTTTCAACATCAACCAATAGCATAGCCATTCATATCATGCATTTTAATTCCATTTCTAAGTCATATAAGTGGTTTAGGATGATTATGAATGCCAAAATCACTCAATCAATTCATTCCCAACCCCTTTTATGCCTTAGAATAGAGCCCCTGTTCGATGCCAAATTCGCTGCCGCCAAAATTTTCGTTGCCGCAAATTCCATAAAGAATCTTCAGGTCAAATTTGCTGCCGCGAAAATTTTTCCTACCTCGAATTTGGCCCAGAACCAAACCTGCTGTTTTTTGACATCATTGCATCCTGTTGGTAATTTGTCCATAACTTGAGTTGTAGACCTCCAAATTAGGTGAAATGAAGGGAAAAAGAAAGCTAGTGCAATTATCTACAACGTTTATTCAGACCAAAAGATCTAAGTGAATATAATTCGAGTAGATAATTTAACTTGAATGCACCTGCCCATGATAAAAACCCAAATCTAGCATCTCTTTGTAATTTGCCTATAACTCAAGTTATACAACTTGGATTTTGATGAAACTTGTGGAATTATAAAGCTAACAAAATCTATTACAACGTTGTAAGAGGTCACAAAATCAAAATCCATAAAAAACCAAGTCAAATATTCAGTCCAAATGTTCCAATTTCAGCCAAAACTGGGAAAATGACATTGATTAACTTTCACAATTTCAATCAAACCTTCCATCTCAATTCATTCAAAATCATACCAACGTCATATAGTTCATTATGAGTCACTCAAAATCAATTCACAATGAGGACCAAGGTCCAATTCCATCAATTGCACACCATCATCAATATCATTCTCAAAGCATACAATATCATAAGCATTTAATTTCAAAAAATTAGCTAAGACCTCAATCATGCATTTCTCAAACACCTAATTCATGGAACATAACTCCAATGCACACAACCATTGCTTCTCCCTTCAATTCACCATATGATCTCATTTCAACATGTAATGCACACAAAGTTCTACAATCAACATGCATTGCCACAAAAGCATCATCAAGTTCATCATCATACAAGGAGTCTTGAAGCAAACAAGCATCAATATTCACTTCACTTTTCAAAACACAAGGTATAATTCAAGCTAATTCAAAAAAAACACATGCAACCAAATTTCTACAATCTAACACAACCAATTCCAACACCTAACCTCATACCATCATATAATCGACAATTTCACTAATTTGGGGGTTTTGTGGGTTACCTTTAGTTGAAACCCCAAGTCCCAATTCTATCCATTTCCTCAAGTTTCTCAATCCATAGCCATCAATGTCCACCCAAGGTATTTGAAACCCCTAATTAACACAAGCATTAGTCCATGTTCCTTACTTTGACCCAATTTGAAGCTTTCACGTGGAAGAGAGAGATTTAAACTCATTCACCCAATTGGGAATTTGAGCTATGGAGAAGAGAAATGGAGAGCATGTTCTTACCTAAGGAACTTTGATGTGCAAGAGCTTTGGAAATGGAAGATGGAATAAGAAAGTGACTTAAACTTGGGAGATCTCTTGATGTTTTCCCTAGGAGAAGGATGGAAGCATTTAATAGAGTGGAAGAGAAGGAAAGAGTGGCATAAAGGAGAAGAAGAGTATGAGATTGTATGAAAGATGGAGTGGTGGCGTGAGAAGATAGTAGGGAATGAAGAGTTTAAGTGAAAATTTTGCATCTTATTAAAAATTGCTATGAGGCCTTCCTTCCAATTGTAACAAAATAATCCTTAAATTCCTAATTCCTCCCAAAAGAGCCACTAATTCTTACTTGGGAATTTATGGGATGTTACATCAATAGTCTAAAATTTAGATCACCAGCTAATTGCTCCTCCTGTAAGTGTAAACACATAGCTTGTAGTAGATATACTTTTGTCCAGATCTCTTGTGAAATCTGAATAAACATATCCTCTGACAATGAACTCGAATCCTAAAAAACGTAACCCAACATCTGAGGTTCCTTTAATGTATCTCAGGTTCCTATTAAGAACATTCCAATGCTTCCTTCCAGGATTTGCTATAAAACGACTGATATTCAGGACAACTTGTTCAATATCAGGTCTCTTATATATCATCGCATATGTAAGACTACCCACTGCTGATCCATACGATACTCGAGACATTTTCATCCTCTCTACTTCATCGGTAGGACACATACTTAGGGATAATTTGTAATTTATAGGAAGTGGAATAGATATTTGATTATTACCTTGCATGTTTAAGCGCCGCAAGACTTTCCTTAATTAGTTCTCTTATGAAAGACAAATCGTCTTATATTTCGTGTCCCAGTGAATTTGCATCCATAAAATCTTGGTTATTTGTCCCAAGTCCTTCATACCAAATTCCCTAGTCAATTTTTCCTTCAGTTCTAGGACTCAATCATTGTTAGGGCCTACCACCAACATGTCATCTAGATACAATAACAATATGATGAAATCACCATCATCAGACCTTTTGTATTATGTACAATGGTTTGAACTCAGTACGTTGTATTCAAGGATAATTATGAAGGAATCAAATCTCTTCTACCAACACCTCGGTTACTGATTTAGACCGTACAAAGATATGGTCAACCTGCAAACACAATTTTCTTTTCCTTGTTCCTCAAAGCCTTCTGGTTAGAGTGTATATATTTTTTGTTCAAGTTCTCCATGAAGAAAAGAAGTCTTTACATCTAATTATTCAAGATGTAAATCAAATTCGGTTTACATAGCTAAGACTACTCTAATAGTGGTATGTTTGACCATTGAATAAAATATCTCATTGAAATCAATACATTCCTTTTGAGCATATCATTTTATCACCAATGTTGCATAGAATTGTTCCACTTGATCATTGACATCTCTTTTGATCTTGTAGACCCAAATGTTCCTAATGGCTCTCCAACCTTTTCGAAGTGCAACAAGTTCCCATGCCTAGTTTTTATGCAAGGCCTTCATTCCCTCATGCATTGCTTTCATCCACAAAGAAGCATCCAATCAATTCATGACCTCTTGAAAGGTTGACGGTTCCCCTTCTTATATAAGAACACAATATGCATCATGAGTAACCATTGCATATTCTCCAGTACGATAACGAGCTAGTGGTTGTTTCATTCATCTACTCTGTTTAAGTTTTACACCAACTACTTCATCTAGTTTTTGTTCCTCGTGCTCAAGTTCTGCATCAGAAGAATGATATCTAGATTTCCCATCTAAATATATTGTACTAGTCTCCTTAAATGTGATCTCACTTTCTTTTTCCCTTTGCATTCCATTATCTACCAATATAACATCTCAGCTGTTAATAACCTTGTGGGCAGTGGGATCCCATAGGCAATATCCCTTAACATTATCAGCATACCCTAAGAATATACATTTCCTAGATTATGGATCCAATTTTTTCCTTTCTTAAGAATTGTAAATCACATACACATGACATCTAAACACATTAGAGAAGAATAATCTGTTGGATTTCCTTTGCACATCTCCATCAATGAAGATGTTAGAATTATATTTTATAAAATGCTTTTAAGGTTAAATGTTAGTGGGGTTTTTACTAAGTTTGTGGGGTTCTTATGTTTTTGGGTACACAATATTTTTGTGGGATTCTTTTATTCTTGGGGTTTACAAAATTTTATTGGGGTATTTATATTTGTGGGTTTGTAATTTTCACTTGTGCAAAATTGTGCATAGAGACCTTAATTTTATCACCAACTATGAAATCACTGTTATTAAAAATGGGACAGAGGCATTTTTGCAATTTCAGCAAAACATTCACACCACATAGAAGATAGCCGGTGTTACAGGTCTTATTCACTACAATTTAGATGCATTCCTTCGCCACTCATATATAGTAAAAGTCACAGCACAAACCGTAGCCCTCATCACTCCCACAATCTTCTCTGAGGAGATTCCATAGGTTCACATCATTGCTCTACTGCTCCTAAAACAGTGATAGCCCTAAACCCCTAAGTGGCTCAACCCTCACTCGACTCATTGGCACATCTCTACACTGCATCACCACTTCCTTTGCTTCTCGCTATGACGCCACGTCCACTTCTTTTCAAAGTCGTTCATGTCGAATATGCATTTCCTTCACTATGAAAGCTCTTCAATGCTGTTTATGCCACCTCAATGGCATTGAAAGATGCCAAGTTTCAGATCATGAGCTTCCATGGTTTGAAATCTTTGTTAACCATTGCTTTTCATTTTGTTTGTCTTCTAAAAACTTCAACACTTGGTGTTGTTTCAAAAATTACGAGACAAGGTTGTTGAGGTACAAAATTCACTCTTTGCAATTGAAATTTGCTGAATTTGCAATTTCTGTTGGCATATATATATATATATATGGGGAGGGATCAACTTACACCGGTGTAAGTTGACGCCAACTCCTACACCGTCAATAACTGATTAATTAGTAATTTCTTACAAAACTGACTGATAGATTAAAGGTTCTTTTTATATAGATCATATCTACAAAGTTTCACGTCAATTTGAAATCGTTTAGAAATCTATCAAGGTACTAAAAAATTAAGTGTAACATATAGTTTAATAAAACATTAGAAAATGTCAATCATTTGATGATGTACTAAACGATTTTGGATCGACGCGAAACTTTGTAGATATGATCTATATACTATGAGCTTTTAATCTATTAGTCGGTTTTGTAGGAAAATTATTAATTAATGAGTTACTCGCGGTAAGAGTTGATGCCAAATTACTCCAGTGTAAGTTGATCCCTCCCCTATATATATATATATATATATAGATAGATAGATATATATATAGGGTGGGGATCCACTTACTGCAAGAGTAAGTCTTGGACACTTACTCCGCCTAATATCTCTACACCCACTTTAAATTTTACTAATCAAACAGTTGAATTACATGATGCAATAATGATAATTATGTATATCAAAGTTTAGAAAAATCTAGCATCTCTAGAAATGTCGCCTTTTAGCCAAAATTTACTTACGCTTTAAAAAGTGCTTTATTCGTTAAAATGAAGTGATCGATGAAATATCAACAAATCTTGAAATTCTGTAAAATTTTGTATGGTTGATGTATCTATTAAGAAGTTTATATTCAATGGTTGGATTGGTGAAATTCAAAGTGGGTGAAGAGATATTAAGCAGAGTAAGAATTCCAAGACCAACAGGTTGGTCGCATAGCTGATTAGACCTGCTTTGAGTAGCAGGTCCTCGGTTCGAACCCCTATGGACGCACTTTAGCCTTTAAAAAAAAAACTCTTGGAGTAAGTGGATCCCTATATATATATACTATTATTTGTTATGTTTAATGATTGATGAACTTTAATAAGCAAAGCAAAATGATGAAGTCAATGATTTTCTCAAACTAATATTGTTTCATGTTTCATACACGTCTTCAAAGTTCTGTGATTGCTTTACTATTTGCTTTAGAAATTACATAGTTTTTGTGCAATTGGTTCTTTACTTTCATTTTCCCTTGTTCATTGTTCCTTTTTTGGTATTCTCTGTTTTAGATAATAACCACTTTTCACACTTGACTACAATGTGTTTGTTAAGTGTTAGTGTTCCTATCTTATTCATAGTTTTTTTATTTATTAGTTTTTTAAGTATATTGCTTTTGACTCTGGGATAACGTGGAAAGCAGAGTAAAGTGATGTAGTATTTTTTATATGTGAATATCATGTGCATTCCTTATTCAAGTAGTCTTCACTCTTCAAAGTTCTCTGATTGCTTTGTTGGCGATGACACTCATTTTAACCTAGGTTTTATTTGACAGTATCAAGTTAGTAAAAGAATGCAGAATATAACTCTAATTTGAGTATTAAGTGATGTGTCAATAATATTCCTTCGTTCTCCTTATCTTAACACTATTCCCAAACTAGCTTATTATACCAGTCTCTTGCTTTTGAAGCATGTGTTTTTCGGCTCGTTCATATTATTATGAAGGTGCTCTTTAAATAGTGGAGCACAACTTTATGATATAATGTCTGTTCACTCACAGCTCTCGGGCCCTGACAGCAGTGTTCTCATGTCTAAACCCTAACAAGAGCTATGGTTTTTACGACGAGCATAGATACAAACGAAAGCCTTTAGGCTATTTATACTAGATGGGCCTCCGAGACCCTAGTGTCTACATTCATTCTAAATTAGGAAACAATTTGGCCTGGATAATGATTGATGCGCTCTTCACTATCTGTTGCCATAAATGTTGATTGATTATTGCGTATTCTTTGCCTAGACACAAGCTTCCTTGCTGCATCAGTGTTTCCCACGAAAGATAAAAAATCGGTAGGAGATCTAGGTGTTAACTGTTTTGTATAATATTAAATGATTAACTTGTTTCAAGTATAGTGGATAAAATGTGTATCGTCCACAAGGAGCACTAAATTCGTTTGTTTAGGAATTAAGCTAAGTTGTTGGGAAAAACATAGTAAAGAATGTATTTGTTGATTGACTAGAAGTGACACTTAGAAAATGTAGAATAAATAAAATGAGAAACTACATGGGATTGAATTTAATTACTTTTAATCTTATTATTTTTAATAAAATGAGTTCATTTTTATATATAAAAAGATGAATACTTAAGTTCCAAAGTTCAGCATCTTGATACTCAAGAAACCAATCTTTGCTTTAAGTAAGAGTACTATGAACATTCATAAGAACTTCTACCTATCTCTACAATAGAAGGTTTTTTGAGAGTTCTCTCCAAGTCCATTTATGAAAAAGTTTCTCAACTTTGCAAATAAACTAAGAACAAGGTAAAGGTGATCAAAGTTAGCCAAGGAAGGAATAACAAAAGTAGAACTCCAATTTATATATGAAGAATAACTAGCAAATGAAATAAACAAAAGATAAAATAATTACTGTAACATCCCAAAAATCCCTAAGATACTTAGGACTTAAGGGATTTAGTTACTCAATTACAAAATTTATATATGAATAGCTATATTCGAATATGCATTATCCATATTCGAATATGGATGAGTCATATTCGAATATGGACAGTGATATTCGAATATGGAATTTTAATATTCGAATATGAATGTGTCATATTCGAATATGAAGGTCTCATATTCGAATATGAAAAGATGATATTCGAATATGGAGGTATAGGATTGATTTCAGAAGCTTCATATTCAAATATCGAAGATCCATATTCGAATATGGACCTCATAAACTATAAATATGGGTGCTCTACCTCCAAACTTCACTATTTTCCTCTCCCTCACTCTATACTCTCTCAATCTTCTCTTCAAAGATACCTCACAAAACCTCTGTCATGAATCAACCACACTCTACAAATCCTTCATCTTAAGATTCCCTTCTCACAAACTTCTTGACTAAGTGGTGAGATTCAGACTCGGCGACAGCAAGTGCAGAAGAAGAAAGTTGGGGACCGAGATTGGAGCTTAAACGAGAAAAGGATTCTGGAAGATTTGAGGTAACCCTAAAACCACAAATCTAGGATTCTAGGAAATATTAGGAACATTAGTAACATCTGATTATAGATTTAAAAACATGTTATAGGTTGTTTGATTTAGGATCATGTTTATGTTTGAGATTTGCATGATATGTGTGAATGATATATGTGTTGATTAAATGTGCAAGTTGATGATGCATGTTTAGGAGTTGTGAATGATGTGGGAATCATAAATAGTATGTGAAAGACAAGGGATTCCAGATAATAATGCGATGAAATTGAGACTAGATATTCGAATATGTACTCGAATATGGAAGGCCATATTCGAATAGATATTCAAATATAACACTCCTGTCACCTAATATTCGAATATAGGATGTCTGTATTCGAATATTATGCTACTGGAACTCTTTTTTGTATGATTATGATATGAATATGAATGTCTGGTGCATGAGAATATGAAATGTGAAATCAAATAAAAGGAAAAGTGGAAATGCTTTCCCCCATCAACATTGGTTGAGTAAGAGGGTTGAGTTATGCCGGAAGTAGACCGGGTAAGTGGACAAAGCATAAAAAGATGAGAATGTAGGGTTATCCCGTAAGGGGCAGATAACCTGAAGTGCTAAGCTATCCCGATAATGGGGTAGATAGTCTAGTGCAAAGAGGCTATCCTGAAAGGGGTAGATAGTCGCTGGGCTAGCCCTAGAGAGGGTTGGTGGCCCAGTAGTAGGACCCTGGAATGACGCTTACCAGGGCCACGATGATGAGCTCAATTGTGCATTCACTGTCGGGCACCCAAGGTGGACTCCCTGTGCACAGGGTTTCCCGTTAAAAGAGGGAAGAAATAAACTAGAAAATAAAGTGAATCATGGCATGCATACATATTTGTCAATTCATACATATTGTGTGTGTTTGTTAGGAATTGGATTTGGGGCAGTTTTCTAGTTAGACTGGCTATAATATTGTATATATATTATTTTCAATACTGACGGTTACTTAGTTATATGTCGTACATATAACTGACGGTTACAGTATTACAGGTGATACGGACTCGGAGGATGTCAATGCCTGAGAAGACGTTAGCAGCTGTATTTTGATATACTTAGGTAGTCATTTATTTTGTTGTATGGCTACTTAGTCGGACTAGTACTCTATGGATTGTAAAATAAATGGAAATACTTTTATGTAAAATATATGTATCTATATATGTATGGTTTTGACTTCGGCTACGTGTTTAAAAAAAAAACTGATTCCAAAAATCTAGGTGTTACAATTACATTCAATCCCGATAAAAAGCTTAGCCAAACAAGGCCATGAACTCCAAGAATAAAACGTAAGAGTACTCAAACTCTGACTAAAATGTTGTAACTTAGTGTTTTTTTCTCTATAATACCATCCCCTTTCTGTACAAATCAGGACTGTATTTATAGTCATTATGAGCAGGACTCTGGCGCTCAAGGATCAGTTCCAGCGCTCAAGCGTTGTTGAGACTACTTAGTTGCTTTCTTCTGGCGCTCAAGCGTTGTTGAGCGCTGCTTAATGTATGGTTAATGCCTGATTAATGTAGCCAACGCTTGAGTGTCAATCTCAACGCTCAAGCTCCAGACTAATAATTATGGCAGTGAGAATCAAATGTTGAGCTGATTAAAGCACTTGAGCCTCAGTGTGGCGCTCGAGGGCTTACTTCTTTGAGGTTCCAATATGTTTTTCATCTTGTCCAGCTTCAAAAACACCAAAAAATATAGTCCATATGTTAAAAATAAACAATTATTTGTACATTCTTACTAGAAAATTCACAAAGTAGAGATTAGGGATGAAATTTACAAAAACTTTAATATTTTTGGTATGATAAGTGTGAATTTCTTATTATAGTGAACACCACTAATTCAAACTTATCAAACTCCCCCAACCTAAAACTCTGCTTGTCCTCAAGTAATATCTTTTCTAAAATGAAAAAGGTAAAAGAAACTATGGCAAATGTGATTCAAAATTTAATCTTCAAACACAAATCATTATAACATGCATGAAAAGAGAAAACACACTTATGATCACTTCAGCAGAAAAGAGACTTTTCAATTTGTGAATTAAGTGCAAAAGGAACTGTAATTAATCATTATCGAAGGTTCACTCTCAAACCTTACATGGTATCCATTCCTTAATGCTACTTCAATCGAATTTTGTTATTTATTTGCCATCAAACCATTTCACAAAGTCAATCAATAAATAAAGAGGTCTTTTCAAAGGTTGTAATGAGGCTGAGTTACAAAGAATCTTTCTTTTTCAAGTTAAGCAAAACAAGTTGGAGAATACATATTCATATAATCAACCTCCCCCCCCCCCCCCCCGCAACCTATTCTACACAAACATGCCCACCCTAATCTTCCTTTCAAGTGTTTCTTTTCTTATTCCCAAGGCACCTTTCATTTATTTATTTGTATTATTTTTTTTTTAAAGAAGAACAAACTATGTACACAAGGCTGCCCAAGGACTCACATATATACAAGAGACACTTGATTCTTCTTTTTAAGCCAAAAGAATGATACACAATTTGCATATTCATTACTTTCCTAAATATATAAATATTTTTTCTAACTTAAAGGTAAGTATAAAACATTCATATTAGTACATAGAGCAAAAAAAGAATTTATCAATACGACTCAAATTGGGTACCCACAACGGATGCAATTTATCAGGTAGGCTTTTTTGGCTCAAACTCAATCAAGTACACTATGCCTCTATCATTTTATATCTGAATTGATCATGGCAATTATAAATTGAAACAAAATTTATTCAAGTAAACAAAGAGGACTCTCATGCAATTTTGTTCGATACAGTCATCATAAAAAGTTAAAAAGGCTTTAACCATGATAATAATTTTTCACAAATTTTCAATGCATAAAAGTCATATCATTAAAAGTTAATTTTCAATTTCGTATTTTTCACAATTCAAATTTCTCAAGTTCTGCAATATCATAAATCATGCCATTTGAAATTTAATCATAAACCACATAAATGCCATTTAGTTAAAAAAAATTAAAACTACCATTAAAATTAAAACAATTTAAAATAAAAATAAAAATTGTTCAACAATACAAAAAATTAAAAATAAACATGAAAACAGAAATTTAAAAAGATTCAAACAAACACAAGAAACGAACAGAAACTCTCCTATCAAAACAAGGGGTCATCCTTATCCAAGTTGTCGTTGATATCAATATCCCCGTCACCATTACCCCCATCATCTTCACCACCACTACCGTTTCAATCCCCACCAGCACCAGCTGCCTCCTCTGGTATAACAAGCCTATCCCCAGGCCAAGCAACATGAGTTGCAAAAGTCTCGGGGTTTTGGAAGAAAGTTTGGCCAAGGATATAATGCTGGGCCATTTCGAATTGCAACTGGTGGAGTCGGGTTAACCCACGATGCATGGCACTAAATTGCTTGTCATGATGATAAAGCCTAACATTTAGCCCTTGGAACTCATGGGCCATCCTTCCCCACAAGTCTTCCATCGTCCTGGGCGGTGCTCTAGGCGGTGGTTGCACTGGTGTATTCAGGTGCGGATCCGCACAATTGTTGCGGAGATATTTCTGGTCAATGGGCTCCCGAATCTTTTGGCTCCTCACAACAGGAACTCCCGCCTCTTCCCACAAACAAGTGATTAGACTTGGGAACGCCAATCCTTGCTTCTTGCCTCCTTTTTGTACATTTACCCAAATCATATCTGAAATGATTCAGGTCAGGTCAATAGTGATCTCTGGGGTCTTGATGCAGCCAAGTAGGTGGCACTCTTCCAAAGGCAAATCAGATGGGTGTAACTTGGGTCGTAGGTTGGCTAAGTTGGATGTCATCCAAAGCTTAGAAACCATAGTCATATTGACCCGAAGTACCTCGTGCGGAACCTCAGTATGACTAGTCTCCGCAATCCTGCGGTTTTAATAACAAATCTTACCCAAAGTGGATTCCAAGTCAAAATCCCCTTGATTCCTCATACAAGTATAATCATCCAATACACCCTCACTTCTTTCAAAGGAAGAGATAGGAGAGATAAGCGATTTCCAATTTTCACATTTATCCAATCAGCATTGTACGGTACTCAGACTCTCCTAACCATCGATACCTTCTCCTATGCCTTGCTATCTTTGCCTCCATAAGCGTTGGCATAGAATTCCCTCACAATATTCAGGTCAAATTTTTCTGGAAGAGATGGAAGTGGCCACCAGTTGCAGCTAGTTAACATTTGAGTAAACTCTTCTTTCAACAATAAAACGCCCGTTGTCAATAACCCGGAACCGTTCGGCATGGTCTCGGTCAATGACCTTGTTACGATCAAATCCTCCATCGAAGGAGGAATTGCTACTCCTCCGTGGAATTTCCTTTCTCTTCCTCGACCCTTGATCGGGCTCAATGGCAGGAGCTTTGCTTTGGTTGCTACACAATTAATACCAATATAGGCCAAAATCAACAAAACCGTCATCATGAATCTTATACATTGTTAATTTGGTTTCTACACGGGACTTTTATTATATTTTTTTCAGAATTTTCAACACAATATTCAAATAGATTTTTAACACAAGATGAAGATTTTGAAGAATGATGAAGAGTTTGTCAATCAAAAGTGGAGTTTGATTAGTTTTAGAAAAGGTTTTGTGAAGAAATTCCAGAGGAATTCGCACTTAAGAAGAGAAAATGAGAAGTTTGAAATTGAATCCCTTAATCGACGCTGTATTTAAACCCTCCACGTTACTAGCCCTCGAGCGCAGCCTCCAGCGCTTGAGGACTGGTGCACTGATTACCATGCCAACCGTTACTTTTCTCTGGCGCTTGAGCGCCATATCTAGTGCTTGAGAACAGATCCAAAACTGTTGGAAGAAAGAAATGCATCACTGGGCTCATATGGCGCTCGAGCGCCACTTCTAGCGCTTGAGCGCCAGCTTCTGACACCAAATTTCGAAAATTGCACCATTTTCTTAACTCAGGCGCTAGTTTGAAATTTTTAACGGTGAAAAAGCCTTTTTCCAGCGCTTAAGCTAAAAAATGGGCACTCAAGCCCTGATTCAAAACCCAGTTTTGGACTTATTTTCACAAAATTTATTTTAAAATTCATGAAACTTGTTTTATTCTTACTTACACACAGAACAAGGACCATAAAATTGGGTTGCCTCCCAATTAGTGCTTGTTTAACATCATAAGCTCGATGCCATATCCATGTTTATGCTTCAATTAAGTTCATATTGGTGGTTAGCCGCTCGACGTCACCACCAAACTATAACTTTAACTTATGACCATTTACCACCCATCTTTCATTTTTGATTGAGTATTCAATTTGAACTGCTACATAGGGTTTGACTTCTTTGACCTTAACATGTCCTGACCATATGGACTTTAATTTAATCGGAAACAATCATAATCTAGAATTGAAGAGTAAAACAAATTGTCCGGGTTGGAAATTATTTTAGACCAGCTTTCTATCATGGCACAACTTCATTTTCTTCTTGTACAGTCTAGAAGACTCATAAGCACGAAGTCTCAATTCGTTCAGTTGATGAAGTTTTAGCTTCCTTTTTTTCCACAAGCTTTATGGTCAAAATTGAAGAATTTTACGATGCATGGCACTAAATTGCTTGTCATGATGATAAAGCCTAACATTTAGCCCTTGGAACTCATGGGCCATCCTTCCCCACAAGTCTTCCATCGTCCTGGGCGGTGCTCTAGGCGGTGGTTGCACTGGTGTATTCAGGTGCGGATCCGCACAATTGTTGCGGAGATATTTCTGGTCAATGGGCTCCCGAATCTTTTGGCTCCTCACAACAGGAACTCCCGCCTCTTCCCACAAACAAGTGATTAGACTTGGGAACGCCAATCCTTGCTTCTTGCCTCCTTTTTGCACATTTACCCAAATCATATCTGAAATGATTCAGGTCAGGTCAATAGTGATCTCTGGGGTCTTGATGCAGCCAAGTAGGTGGCACTCTTCCAAAGGCAAATCAGATGGGTGTAACTTGGGTCGTAGGTTGGCTAAGTTGGATGTCATCCAAAGCTTAGAAACCATAGTCATATTGACCCGAAGTACCTCGTGCGGAACCTCAGTATGACTAGTCTCCGCAATCCTGCGGTTTTAATAACAAATCTTACCCAAAGTGGATTCCAAGTCAAAATCCCCTTGATTCCTCATACAAGTATAATCATCCAATACACCCTCACTTCTTTCAAAGGAAGAGATAGGAGAGATAAGCGATTTCCAATTTTCACATTTATCCCATCAGCATTGTACGGTACTCAGACTCTCCTAACCATCGATACCTTCTCCTATGCCTTGCTATCTTTGCCTCCATAAGCGTTAGCATAGAATTCCCTCACAATATTCAGGTCAAATTTTTCTGGAAGAGATGGAAGTGGCCACCAGTTGCAGCTAGTTAACATTTGAGTAAACTCTTCTTTCAACAATAAAACGCCCGTTGTCAATAACCCGGAACCGTTCGGCATGGTCTCGGTCAATGACCTTGTTACGATCAAATCCTCCATCGGAGGAGGAATTGCTACTCCTCCGTGGAATTTCCTTTCTCTTCCTCGACCCTTGATCGGGCTCAATGGCAGGAGCTTTGCTTTGGTTGCTACACAATTAATACCAATATAGGCCAAAATCAACAAAACCGTCATCATGAATCTTATACATTGTTAATTTGGTTTCTACACGGGACTTTTATTATATTTTTTTCAGAATTTTCAACACAATATTCAAATAGATTTTCAACACAAGATGAAGATTTTGAAGAATGATGAAGAGTTTGTCAATCAAAAGTGGAGTTTGATTAGTTTTAGAAAAGGTTTTGTGAAGAAATTCCAGAGGAATTCGCACTTAAGAAGAGAAAATGAGAAGTTTGAAATTGAATCCCTTAATCGACGCTGTATTTAAACCCTCCACGTTACTAGCCCTCGAGCGCAGCCTCCAGCGCTTGAGGACTGGTGCACTGATTACCATGCCAACCGTTACTTTTCTCTGGCGCTTGAGCGCCATATCTAGTGCTTGAGAACAGATCCAAAACTGTTGGAAGAAAGAAATGCATCACTGGGCTCATATGGCGCTCGAGCGCCACTTCTAGCGCTTGAGCGCCAGCTTCTGACACCAAATTTCGAAAATTGCACCATTTTCTTAACTCAGGCGCTAGTTTGAAATTTTTAACGGTGAAAAAGCCTTTTTCCAGCGCTTAAGCTAAAAAATGGGCACTCAAGCCCTGATTCAAAACCCAGTTTTGGACTTATTTTCACAAAATTTATTTTAAAATTCATGAAACTTGTTTTATTCTTACTTACACACAGAACAAGGACCATAAAATTGGGTTGCCTCCCAATTAGTGCTTGTTTAACATCATAAGCTCGATGCCATATCCATGTTTATGCTTCAATTAAGTTCATATTGGTGGTTAGCCGCTCGACGTCACCACCAAACTATAACTTTAACTTATGACCATTTACCACCCATCTTTCATTTTTGATTGAGTATTCAATTTGAACTGCTACATAGGGTTTGACTTCTTTGACCTTAACATGTCCTGACCATTTGGACTTTAATTTAATCGGAAACAATCATAATCTAGAATTGAAGAGTAAAACAAATTGTCCGGGTTGGAAATTATTTTAGACCAGCTTTCTATCATGGCACAACTTCATTTTCTTCTTGTACAGTCTAGAAGACTCATAAGCACGAAGTCTCAATTCGTTCAGTTGATGAAGTTTTAGCTTCCTTTTTTTCCACAAGCTTTATGGTCAAAATTGAAGAATTTTAAAGTCCAATAAACCTTATGTTCTAGTTCTACCAGTAGATGACAAGATTTCCCATAAACTAACTGGAAAGGAGTTAAGCCTATAAGAGCCTTATAAGCTATCCGGTAAGCCCGTAGTGCATCGTCCAATTTTATGGACCAATCTTTTCTTGAAACATTAACGGTCTTTTTTCCAGGATTCTCTTAATCTCTCTGTTTGAAACTTCGACTTGTCCGTTCGTTTGTGGTTGGTAAGGACTTGAAATCTTGTGCCTTACCCCATAATGTTCCAAGACCTTGTTAGGTTGAGAGTTGCAAAAGTGCGAACCCCCATCACTAATGAGTACCCTTGGGGTTCCAAATCTTGAAAAGATATTCTTTTTCAAGAAAGCAACCACCATTTTAGCATTTGCTTTTGCAGTGGGAATTGCTTCTACGAATTTTAAAACATAGTCCACTCCTACCAACATATATTCATTGGTAATGGAAGGTGGAAATGGACCAATAAATTCAATTCCCCAACAATCAAACACTTCAACCCCTCTTGCATAGTTGTCAAAGGCATCTCATTCCTTCTTGTTACTCCTCCAGTTCTTTGGCATTTATCACACTTCTTCACAAAAACATGAGTGTGTTTGAAAATTTTAGGCCAATAGAACCCTCATTGCATAATACTTTAGATGTTGTTCTTTCACCATTGAAGTACCCCCCATAAGGTGAACTGTGACAATAACACAATATATTTTTAGCTTCTTCATGGGAAACACACCTCCAAAGCAGAACATCTCCCCTTAAGCGGAACAGAAAAGGGTCATCCCAAACAAAGTAAGACGCATCTTTTAGAAATTTCCACTTTTTGTTGCCAAGTGAATTCCTCCGGAATGATACCTGCTACTTTAAAGTTTGTCATATTTGCAAACCATGGCCTTTATTAAAGTAACAAAAGGTGTTCATCACGGAATTCTTCAACATTTTCCTCCTCTTTGTTGGTCACCTCCATATTATTAAGTCTTGATAGATGGTCAATCACATAATTTTCACAACCCTTCTTGTCTTTGATGACTAGATTAAATTCTAGCAACAAAAGAATCCATCGAAGAAATCTAGGCTTTGACTCCTGTTTAGTCATCAAGTACTTAATAGCTGCATGATCGGTGAATACAATCACCCTAGACCCAATGAGATAAGATCAAAATTTTTCTAACCCGTACACAATATCTAGTAACTATTTTCTTGTAGTTGCATAATTTACTTTTGCATCATTAAGCACGTTACTAGCATAATGTATAGGGTGAAAAATTTTATCTTTTCTTTGACCTTGTACAGTTGCGATAGCATAGTCACTTCCATCACAATTAAGCTCAAAATCGAAACACTAATTAGGAGCAACTACGATTGGAGCCATACTCAATTTTTGTTTTAGCAACTCAAATGCCTCCAACGACTTTGCATCGAAGTTAAAGTCCACATATTTTACCAAGAGATTGCTAAGTGGCTTGGCTATTTTTGAAAAATCTTTAATAAACCTCTGGTAAAAACCGGCATGACGTAGAAAACTTCGGATCCCATTCACGTTGACATGTGGCGGGAGTTTTTCGATAACTTTCAATTTGGTCGTATCTACCTCAATTCCTCTAGAGGAGATTTTATGACCCAGCACCACCCCTTCTTCCACCATGAAATGTCATTTCTCCTAGTTGAGCACCAAATTCGTTTTAACAAACCTCCCCAAAACAGTTTTCTAATTCATCAAAGATTGATCAAAAGACTTATCAAACACTGAAAAGTCATCCACAAAAACCTTAATACATTTCTCTACCAAATCCAAAAAAATGGAAAGCATGCATCTTTGAAAAGTAGTTGGTGCATTACACAACCCAAACGGTATTCGCTTATAGGCAAAGAAACCAAACGGGCATGTAAATGTTGTTTTTTCTTTGTCTTCCGGGATTACAAGAATTTCATTGTAACTCGAATATCCATCTAAGAAGCAAGAAAAACGTGTCCAGCTAATCTCTCAAGCATTTGGACCATGAAAGGTGACGAAAAATGATCTTTTCGAGTGGCCTGATTCAACTTGTGATAATCTATACCCATACGCCACCCAGTCACCATTCTTGTTGGAATGAGTTCATTTTTCTGATTTTGCTAAACATTCATCCCACCTTTCTTAGGGACCACTTCAACCAAACTTTCCCATTCACTATCACATATTTGGTAAATCATGCTCGCTTCAAGTAACTTGATAACCTCTTTTCTCACAACCTCTTTCATAGTCGGATTCAATCGTTGTTGAGGTTGAGCAACAGGTCTAAAAGCTTCATCCATATAAATCTTATGTATATAGAAGGAATGACTTATACCTTTAAGATCAGTCAATGGACGTCCTATTGCTCCTTCGTTAGCTCTTAAAACCTTTAAGACTTGTTTCTCTTGAGTAAAAGATAGTGAACTGCTGATAATTACTTGTTTGCATCCCCCTTCATCTAAAAATGCATATTTCAGATGGGATAGCAACACTTTCAACTCCAGCTTCTTTTTTTTGACTTTTCTTCAATTGGTAAGTTTTCAGGAACAAATGATTTCATGGGGAGCTTCTTTAAGGTATCAAGGTCCCTCGGGCATTTTTCATTTTTGTCTTCTTCCAAGTCATATAACTCTGAATATGTTTTAATTAAGGCCTTATTTAAAAGGGTAGCATTGGACATGTCATGCTTTCCCAATAGATATGCCTCATCCACAATATCCACCCGAAAAGTTGATTGCTTATCCTTTGGGTGCCTCATAGCTTCCAGTACATCAAAATTAACCTCATCATCTTTAACTCTCACCTTAAGTTGACCATTATCCACATTGATAATGACTCTTGCCATTTTCATAAAAGGTCGGCCTAGAATCAAAGGCACCTCTACATCTTCTTCAATATCCACGATGACAAAGTCAACTAGACACATGAATTTATCTACCCGCACTAGAACATCCTCCACTACTCCACAAGGAAATTTTAAAGACCTAGCTACCAATTCGAGGGTCATTCTAGTAGGCTTAACTTCCAGATCTCCAATTCACCTTAGCATGGATAACGACATGAGGTTAGTACTTGCACTAAGATCCAATAACGCATTCCTTACAGGAAGTGTACCAATAGTAATTGGGATAGTAAAACTACCCGTATCTTTAGTCTTGTGAGGCAAAGACTTTTGTATAATAGAACTACATCCGTCTTCTAGTTCCACTACTTCATCCTTGAACTTCCTTTTTTTAGTCAATAAGTCCTTCGTAAACTTGACATAAGTGGGCATTTCCTCCATAGCTTCCATAAATGGTACATTAATTTGAAGCTGTTTGAAAATACCTAGAAACTAAGTATATTGTTTTCCCTTTGCCTTCTTTGAAGGTTGCAAAGGGTAAAGATCCTCCTTCACTTAAGGCGCTCCATAAATCTTTTCCTTGCCCTCACTTTTCTTTTTGATTTTTAATTTATTTCTTTATTTACATAATTATCCTCCTCAACCTTTTCAATTCCAACCTTTTTCCCCTTTCCTTCATGTCTACTTCCTCCACTCCTCCTTCTATCATATCGTAACTAATCAAATAATCCCTAAATCCTTTACCAATCTCCTTACCACTCCTTGTTACCATGGACTTACATTGTTCTTTAAGATTTGTGGTGGTATTAGCGAAGAAAGGTGTATTAGTGAGCTCTGCCAATTGTTTAGAGATTTGACACACCTGGGTCTTAAGATTCCAGATAGATGCCTCAGTACTTTTCTGAAAAGCCTCGTTACTTTGATGATTAGCCATCGAGGCTTGGATAAATTTATCCAAGGTGTCTTTCAATTTTAAAGTCCTCTCTACCAAAAAAACAAATGGAGGCCTATTTGATGAACTTGTCGAATTCTTCCAAGTGGTTTGATTTTGTCCTTAAGGATTTTTCTAGCCCTGTGTTCCATTATTAAAAATATTTGATTTGAAGGGTGATGAGAAGAAATTTCCTCTTGACTGATAATATACAAAGTTTAACTCTTCTTCCTTTTGGCAAGAAGCATGTGGACAGTGGGTGTAAAGATGATCATCCCCACACAACTCACAGTGCCTACTTGAGCTTGTTGATTTACCACTTGAACCATTTGCGATTTCGGCACCAATTAAGTAATAGATTTGCTTAAAAGCTCAATCTGTTGAGTCATGAGTTTATTCTGTGCCAGAATTGCATTAGTAGAATTCAATTCAAGAACACCTTTGGGCTTTGAGGCTTTGTTTCTCGGTTGATGACCAACCCTATCACTTGCTGCCATAGAAGTTATAATTTCTATTGCAGTCGATACATCAATAGTTTTCAACAACCTTCCAGCAGTTGCAGTTAGATGGATTGTCCATTCATGGTTCAATCTTGCACAAAAAATGTTCAATTTTGCAACATTGGTCAATCCATGATTGGGGCACTTTCTTAGTAACCTTTGGTAATGCTCCCAAGCCTCATGGAACGCCTCATCATGCCCTTGCTTAAAAGCAGATATTTCATATTCCACATGGATCATTTTAGATGGAGGGAAGAACCTTGTTAAAAGGGCGGCTTCAACCTCACTCCATGTGTTCAAACTTTGACTAGGAAGAGTCTTGAACCATTCTTTTGCATCTCCAATAAGTGCTAAATGAAATAATTTAATATAGGCATCTTCCACGCTCGTTCCATCCAAACCCATGGTTGCCACCAAGTCATAAAAGATTTCCAAGAAATTATGAAGATCCTCGTGATCTTTCTCTGTGAATTGATTGGTCAGAATAAGATTGTACCAAGATGGCTTAATCTACATCTGTTGAGCTATGAGGGACAAGACAATAGCACACCGATTCCATGGACCTTGAGGGATTACATAGTATCCAAGAACAACCCTCAGAGGTGGAGGATTAGGACCTGCCTCAGCCATGACAGGTATAGCAGATTGTAAAGTATTATCTGAAAAAATTGAGGAACTCTCTCCCTCCTTTTGTTCTTTGTGCCTAACAGCATAATTTCTCCTTGCAAATGCCTCGATCTCATCTATAAACAGTAATTTGTCTTTTTGGCTCTGGCTACGAGTAAACATACAAAAACACTATAACAATAGTGAAAATTAAGTACAAATATACAATTAATTACACAAAAGAATTACTATTCACAATTTTCACAAATCAACTTAAAATAAAAAATAAACTACCGTGCTCCCCGGCAATGGCGCTAGAAATTTGTTAACCATTTTGTAAAACTTTCAATGATTAACTCGTTTCAAGTAGAGTGGTTAAAACGTGTATTGTCCACAAGGAGCACTAAATTTGTTTATTTAGGAATTAAGCTAATTTGTTGGGAAAAACATAATAAAGAATGTAGTTGTTGATTGACTAGAAGTGACTCTTCGAAATCGTAGGTTAAATAAAATGATAAACTACCGGGGATTCAATTTCATTACTTTTAATCTTGTTTATTTTCAATAAAAGGAATTAAATTTTATATATAAAAAGATGAATACTCACATATCACAAATTCAAATATCTTTGTCATTTGATTCTAAAACTTAAATTCCAAAGTTCAACATCTTGATTCTCAAGAAACCAAGCTTTGCTTTAAGCAAGAGTACTACGAACATTCATAGGAACTTCTACCTATCTCTAGAATAGAAAGTTTTGAGAGAGTTCTCTCCAAGTCTATTTATGAACAAGTTTCTCAACTTTGTAAATAAACTAAAAACATGGTAAAGGTGATCAAAGTTAACCAAGGAAGGAAAAACAGAAGTAGAACTCCAATTTATATAAGAGAAATAACTAGCAAATAAAATAAACAAGAGATAAAATAATTACATTCAATCCCGATAGAAAGCATAGCCAAACAAGGCCATGAACTCCAAGAATAAAACCTAAGAGTACTCAAACTCCGACTAAAGTGTGTTAACTTAGTGTTTTTCTCTGTAGAATTTGATCCCCCTTTCTATACAAATCAGGACTGTATTTACAGTCTTTTTGAGCAGGACTCTGGCGCTCAAGCGCCAGTTTCAGCCCTCAAGTGTTGTTTAGACTTCTCAGTTGCTTTTTTCTGGCACTCAAGCACCATTACAGTGCTTCAGCGCTGGCATTAATGTGCTGGTTAATGCTAGATTAATGTAGCTAGCGCTTAAGTGCCAGACTAATAATTCTAGCATTGAGAATCAAATGTTGAGCTAATTACAGTGCTTGAGCCTTGGTGTGGCGCTCGAGCGCTGACTTCTTTGAGGTTCCAATATGTTTTTCTTGTCTAGCTTCAGAAATACCAAAAAATAGAGTCCATAAGTTAAAAAGAACAATTATATGTACATTCTTAGTTGAAAATTCCCAAAGTAGAGATTAGGGATGAAATTTACAAAAACTTTAATATTTTTGGTATGATAAGTGTGAATTTCTTATTATAGTGAACACCACTAATTCACACTTATCACTAAGCCAGTTCGGTTGAGGCCAGGTTCAAAGCAGTCCTAGGCTAATTGGATTTAAGATGGTTTGAAAGGACAAATGCGCCAGTTGGATTGAGGACAGTTGAAAAGAGACTTGGCTAATTGGGTTGAGGCCAGGCTGACACTGACTAGTCCACCAGCCCCACGAATCTTAAAGCATTGGGTTGAGAAGGCTTGAGCTAGTTAAATTGGTCCGGGTTGAGATCAGCTAGTCCTCCAGCCTCCCATGTCTTGAAGCTTTGGCTTAGAAGAATTGGGTTTTCTAGTCTTCATTTTCTCGATTTTGTTGGTTACTTTGGCCAATCGTTTTGTGTGCCACATTTATTGTTTTACTTGACTATTTCCTACTTTGTTGTTTCCATCAGTTGCCCATTTGTTGCACTTTCCTCTATATACAGTAGCACCTTTTTTTGATTGCGTCCTGTACTTCACCATATGAGGAAGAAAAGGAGGTATTAGTGTGTAGCTGGAGTCTTACTGGCTTCCAGCTCGGATCATGTCTGTAGTTTTCTAATAAGAAGTAAACCTAATTACCATGTCGTACTTCTTATCAGGTAAACTACGATGTTAGTTAGGGTTGAGCTGCCTCTGTGGTTTCCACGTCTTTAAGTGGTGGGATTTGACACCCCTTACTGTGTGCTACTATCTATTGTTTCTGTGACTTCAATGATTTTTGTCTTCGCCAGGTTTCCCATCGTTGAATCATGATTACTGCTCAGGAATCATACTCATCCTTCCCAGCTAAAGATGGTGGCTTTCCATGATTGGAATGGGGCACACTTCGGAGATGGATATGTCTTGTAGTTCGGTGGCTTGTCTCATATCACTTGAAATGATTATGGATAGGTCTCAGTGGTAGAGATATGTGTATAATAATTTGTGTCTTGATTTTGTAGATAGAGGAGGTGTATCTTGTACTTAGATTTATCTCGTAATAATAATGCTTTGAGTTGTCCTTTTTTATTGCCTCGTAGCCTTCTTTTGTTTTTGTGTTTCAATTGGTCCCTTTTTTTTTTGTCTCTCATTGGGCATTATACATGTTGGGCCTCTTGTATTGGGCTTTGTTGTTGGCCTTTTTTAAACATGAATGAAGAGGCAGGACAGTTGATGAGGCGTCGTATGAACTCCTCCATGAATTCCCTATATAAAGCGTAGAAGTTCCTCAATTTTCACTGCTAATTCCTGCTTTTGTCTTCTTTTTTTCGCTATTTACCTTCTTTTTCGTGCTGAGCTTTTTTGTTAAGGTAGTGTTCGTTTTCCGTTGTAAGTTTTTTTTGTTCTTTCATGGGGAAATTTGTTGTCTTAGTGTTTTCTGAACTGAAGTTGTACCACTAGGTAAGCTATGATGTGTTGGCAGCTATTTCTAATATAGATTCCGAGAAGAAGGTTGACTAGGTTGTCAATAGTGTTACCATTGCTCGTGATGTCGTTCCTGAAGAGGCGGTTGTTATTCGCTTCTATGTGCCGTTTGAGCACATATGTATGTTTGCTGGTAAAAAGTTCTAGGCTTTTTGTTATTTTTACAAGACCATTTTCCGTAAATTAGGGTTACATCTTCCTTTCTCACCCTTTGAAATTGATCTATGGAATTTTATGTAGGTCGCTTCCACCCAACTGCATTTTAATGCTTGGACATTTATTAGGGGGTTTCAAATTCTTTGTAAATATTTTGAATTGGATCCTAGTGTAGATACATTTCTATATATCTCTCAAACTAAAGGGGGTGTGGCAAAAAATGGGAGGTAGTTTGAAGATAGGTGGGTGTAGTTCGCTTTATGTTACTAGTAGGGCGGGTTGTAAGATGATATCTGAATATGCTCATTATTACAAAGATGACTTTATGTGCCGCTACTTTAGTGTTATGGGGCGTGAAACACACTCTTGTGAGTCCCCTTTATGTTCTCATGATGGTACAACAAAGTTTCAATTACACTGCTTGATGCTCAGTCTGTTGGACCTTTACATTGTTCCGATTTGTCGCCTCTCTCCCAAATCAAGGTGGATTTCTTAGAGGATGCTGATCGAGCATGAGATGGATCCATTTTTCATGAAGGGTTACTTGGGTTAGTATTATTCTTTGTCGACTTTTTACTATAGGTGTTGCTAACGTATTAACTATTGATTTTTTTCCAGATTTAGTCGGTTTGACTCTAGTTCTGATGGTGAGACTGATACTCTTAATGAGCGGGTTTTAGAAGTATTTTTGTATAAGATTTTCACGCTTATCACACATAAAATTATCAATTCTTTGTAAAAATATTTCCCTTAATCTTTACCTGGGTAGTTCTTGAGTAGAAACTTGGAATTTTCAATAAATAGTCACATTTTTAACCTTTTAATTTGTGTTTGTAGGTGTACTAGGAGCTTAGACAACAAGAAAAGTGCATTTGAGTAGCCGGGAACAACACCTAAGCGCCCAGATGGGAGCTTAAGCGCTAGAAGATGGAAAATGAGGAAAACACGTTGCCAAGGAAAATGGGCCGACGCTTAAGCGTTGGAATGGGCGCTTAAGCGCTGGAATGAGGAGCTGAAGCATTAATTGTAGTGCTTAAGCGCTTTACAGGGTGTCGATCTCCACTTCTCAGCGAAGTGAAGGTGTCTTTGATGATTATGCCCAATTAAAAAGTCAAGGTGCTTTCCACTTAGACACGACTTTGGCATGAATTTGCTATGAGAACCGGAGAATTGCAGAGACCACAAAGACAAGACTGGATTTCCTCACATGGTTCTACGGTCTAACATGACTTTATCTCCAAGTTATGGATGGTGTTCATTCTAGCGAATTTCGAGCCAAACTACTATCTGTCTCATCTATCCTTGGAAGAGTGCAACCTCCTTAGTTGTATCAAGACTCTAGGCTTGTCCGTCGACCCCGCAAGAATCATTTCCTACTCGATATGGGCCAATGCACATAATGGCAGTGTCCAGCAAAGTTTGGGATTCCCTTCATTAATAACTTTCTTGTGGGACAAAAAGGGGATCAAAGTAGTGAGAACGAAGAAGATTTGGGAGCCAATTGACATGAAGTATATCTGGCATTATTGAGTTTATCAGTTTTATGAAAGTGTTTACTTGGAAATCATTCAAGAAGACCTGTATAATGCTGAGATTAGTTGGCAAAGAAATTATCGTAGCAAATATTATATGAAAGAAGATTGAGTTTTTTGTACTTGTTTATAGTGGATAAATAGCACAAGTAAAGGAAGAAATTTGAGTCTTCCGTAGTTATATATGGAGGTTATCAAATGATAATAGTGGAAGAAGAAAATTAGTGCCTTCTATGGTTATATGTTGTGGTTGCCAAAAGGCAATTGTGTGATGACAATATTTACAACATGTACATGTACATTTTAATTTTGTAAAAGTAGATACTAAATTATGTGAGGTCAATTTAATTTGACTGTCCTCACTAAGCGATAAGATTGTGAGAAGAACATCGAGGCGAATGATTTATATTAAGCAATTTGAAATTAACAGAGATGGTATCCCAACCTTTGTGATTTGAGATCCAATGAAAAGGTTCATATGAGCAATAACAAGTCACTCATTAACTCTGCTAGAACTATTTAATTTGTCCCTTCCTATGGTGTGTGAAGTGCTAGACTGCATCATTGTGATGATATGCTTAAATGCTTTTAATGATCTTCATAGCCCTTATGGGTGGTGCGTGAGCTGCAGCATACATTTGGTGAAATCACCTATATGAGTGTTAATTGGGGCCTCTCGCATCAGATCGTGGCAAAATCTCTATAGCACTCTTAAATACAGGGTGCATGCATGGCCTATTTGCAAAACACCGATAACAACTAGAATTTTGGGGGTGCAAATGGTTGTTACACCTCTAGCACACGCCAAAGTGTCTTGGTTCATAGAGGTTGCCAACCATTTCACTTGAGTGTTAAGTCTCAGCAATCTAGGTATGGTTCATAGTCCAAAAGACACCATATTTGAAACTATTGTGCACGTTGAGATAACCGAGAAAATACCTCATTCTAGCCTTTTGTTCAAACTTAAACTTTTGAAATATGTGGAGATTTGTTGTATATTTTGTGTATTTCAAAAGTTTATGAGTATCATTGGTTTTAACGACACCGTCCAAACATAAATTTTACCTCCACCATCCATATTAGTGCACCGTCCACCGTCCATATTAGTGCACCATCCATCGTCCATATTAATCTTCTACACAAGTTGAACACCAATCAGAGGCTACCGTCCAATCCTTGTACTTAACGTTCTGCATAGGAATTTACGCATGCCAAGCCTATATAAGAGAAGCCACACCTCACTTCTAAAACACACCAAAATCGTTCATTTCTTCTCTCAAGCTACTACTTTGTTGTTCACCTGCATTATTTCTAACACAGCCATGAGGAGAAAGGATAATAGGTGTAATCATACCATAACAAATTTCTATCCTCTAAGAAATCTTTGCAAACTTGCTACGCTTACAAGCTTTGAGATTAAAAGGGTGATGAAACCTTGAGAAATGGGTGATGAAACCCGTAAGAAAGATTAAGAAAACAAAGAAGAAAGGTTTATGTGAAAAAATGATATTATTATCTATTGAATATGCGGAACTGAGAGGAAAAGATGAAGATGAAAAACTGAATTCTATTATTATGTTGCAAAAAGGAATACAGAGAAGCTTATATATATAGGAAAGGAGAAACAAGGAAGGCTGCTATAACAAAATTACAAAGCAAGGAAAAGAGGTTAACTAACTATAACTTACTGATTTGACTATGAGTAACAAAAATTGCTATAGTTGATATCTACATAGATCGGTTTAAGATATCAAACAGATTTGGTGCATGCTTCTATATTATCTAACACAATAAATATTACAGAGAAAGAGTTTATATATACAAGAGGGAAGAGAGTGAGCAATAACGGTAATAACCGTTATGAACTAAAAGGACAGAAAGGCAAAAAGAGTAACTAGTGCAAGGACTACTTAGCAAAAAATACAAGTACATAAAGTGAGAATTAAAACAAAGTTATTTGCTTATAAGGGTTGCTTTTGTGTTGGCTTTGTTGTGATATTTAGGATGAAGATTAGATTCTTTCGCTATGTTGGATTCCCGAGGATCATTGGTTATAAGGAACAATGTTATCATTGGATGTCAAATGATGACTGGACATCTAGAGTGAACTGCACGCCATGTCATTACATAATAATAATAAAATTATCCAAATAGAGGTAGATGACTAAACAGAAGAAGGAAAGTGTGAATGCTCTGTTAGGGCTCAAAGAGTGAAGAAGAAGAAGGAAATATGAGAAAATAGCAAAACATAACGCGTTGAATCTGTTCAAGTCCTTTCTTTTTCTTTATTTTACCTAAATCCAAAACTATGTCCATTTGCTTGATAACTTTTTTGGTGGAACTAGAGTCAGTTTGGTGTGCATTTTCATCCTCTGATTTCATTTTGTTTCTTGTTTTCTAAAATTTTACAAAAACGTTTGTCCATGTCCGTAAATCATGCAGCTCAAATACCGTAACCACCACACCCACTGCCATTGCACAAAGACTGACAGAGGTCAACAAGTGGAGATCGGCGATGCCAAAATCTACTTGGTCCACTATCATGCGCTCACCCACTTTGAAAAAAGCTGTGGTGTTGTGTGAATACCGAGAGGAAGAATTAGCACTAGCAAAGCGTCTCTAATCTGATAGCCACCAAGCTTTGGGGATAGACCTATCTCGGTAAGACACAACCGATGCAAGCTGTGGTGGTAAGAGAAAGAAGCAATGACAGTGGCTGTGATGGTGGAGCTGCGAGATTTAAGATAGAAAATGAAGGTAGTGACTCAAATGAAAACGAACAACATAGAAGGAACTAAAAGGATTTTTTTCATAGGATTAAAACGAAATTGAGGTGTAACTATAGAGACCTAAAGGTTATTACTAAAACCAAATTATACCACCTATTAAGTGGCATATTGGCTCCACTAGCTGAGTCAATCTGAGTTTTATAACTATGTATAAATATATAATAATTTTCTCATGCAATGAATATGATAGGAACGAATGCTTTGAAAATTGGACTGATCATTGTATGATGATAATGATAGTAGTCTAAGGTTCATTGGCTTAACTGTGACTAAACCATGGTTAAACCGGATTTTTAAATATATATTCTTAAACTAATGTTTGGTGACATGTGCTAGGCCTAGTGGAATTTGGGCTCTTTAAGTTCATTACACGAAAAAGAAAATATAAATAAGAAGTATAAATAAAAGAAAGATATAGAAAATAGTAAAATAAAAAAAAATCATGAAAAAATTATAGTAGAAGAAGGTAAACTGCACAAAGTAAGATATCATAAATACACAACAACAAAAAATCAAATATAAGTAAATTCCATAAATATTCATATTTATAACAATTTTTTTTGTTCTGTTATCAAAATTAGATTAGATATTAATATACTTAAAACGTGATAGCATAGCATAAGTCTGCGAATAAATAAAAATGTTATACTTTATATTTATATGATATAATTGAAATAAGGAAATCAAAATAATATATGAGTAGTCTCTTTCTCAATTTTTTTTCCAATTAAAACAAAAAGGAAAGCTACAAGGAGTAACGCTGATGTTCATTCTCCCTCATTAGCAAGTACTTTACACGGAGAATACACGTAGAATGAGGGAGAAAAGTAAATAGAGAAATTAACTTTAGACAAAACAAATAAAAGAAAAATTAGCTTTGTTGATCTTTAAATTTGATTACTGAGCAAAAACAAAAGAGGTTAGAGTTGATTGAATTTTTGCATTTATTAGGGAAATTTAACAATTGATTCACGCCTATCTATTGTTAACTCAAATAAATTACACAAGCTAACAATATATGTGACAGTGCGACACCCACAAAAACATTTTCTATAATTATCACTAAATGCATTTTTTTTTATATAAATTTTCCGCAAATGCTTAAAACGATTTTTTTGGTAAATACAAAATGGTAGGATTTTTTTTAGCTAATTACGAAAATGGTAGTTTTTTTTGGTAAATACGAAAATGGTAATTTAGTGTAAACAAATATGGGCCAAGGAACTTTAATCAAAATGCAGTGAAAAAATATTTTTCCCCTCTTTATTAAAAAAAACACATTTTTGTTTATTATTATTGATTCTCTTGATTGATTGTATCCATATTTCTAAAATTTTTGTTTACTATTCAAACTTGATAAAATTTCAAAATATCGCAATACTATGTTTTGTTCTTTATTTAGTCAAATTCCTAATACTAAGTTGAAATTGTATAATGCATACCTATAAATGCACATTCTTAGATTTAAGGGTGTTCATAACCGAAAAAACACATTTTAAACTGTGAAAATATATTTCAAAAAACAGAACCAAAAAATTGAAAATGAAATACCGAAAACCGAAATATCCTTTATTTTAATTGGTTTTGTTCGAATATTGGTTTTTTCCTTGAGAACCAATCCAACTCAAACCAAACCAAAATACAATATATACTAAAAAATGTTTTAATATTTATGGATTTTCTAAACCATTTATGTTCTTTTTCCTTTATATTTTATCTCCTTATTTTACTACTTGTTAATCAATACTCTAATTCCTATATAAATTAGTATTACTTTGAAGTGTGTTTTTCCAAATTTAATAGGCCATGTTATCATTAATGAACTTTGTTACGATGGTTCAAATTTTCTTTTAAACCTAAATGTAATTTATTGAAACTTATTATTAAAAAAATTTTAAATAGTAAATAACATGTTTAATAATATAATCAGTTGGGTTAAAATGAAAAAAAATGTGCCTTATAGTTTTTTCTTCTCTCTTCTCTTCTTTGCTACCATTTGGGCCTCTTTTTTCTTTAGTTCCACTTTCTTTTTCTTCTCATGCTCTTTCTGCATTAGGTTTTGTTGCTCCATTCTTTGCCGCTCAAGTCTCACTGCTTCCTTTTTCATCTTGTGCTCATTCTCTTTCTTTTCGGCCATATGCTTGGCAGCCTCACCAGCCTCCAAGGCCTTCACTTTAATGTTCCTTCCTTGCTAGTCCAAACACCAATGTTTAAATAATTATCAAAACAAATAATGATTGTCTAACATTGCACATATAAAAATTCAAGGGTGAAGTGGATTTATGGAATGGATATGAACTTTTTTATAATGGGTTATCGACTTCTGTTCTATTAACAGAGCTAGGTTGACAGTAGATTTTCTTTTTCTTGTGTTCAAAGCAAAACAAAAAAAAAACACAAATCAATAAACACAATAAATAAATAATAGCCTAATAATAAGAACCACTACAAGAAAACATAAAATTGGCCGCGGAAAATTAGCGTCGGTCACGAAGCCAATGCTAACTTTGATGATAGCGCCACTAATGGAAAATTAGCTTTTAACATCAGAGTTTCAATATCGGGTAATTAAAACCCAATGTTAAAAGTGGCACGGTGGCAATATTGTAAGTTTTATTACTAATTAGGTACCCGACCCAGCCTCTCTTCCTTGCTACCGTTGACAGTGCTGCCTATGCTCCTCGTCACTGTTGATGCCGCTACCTCTCCTCCTCACCATTGTCGACGGTCCTGCCTGTCCTCCTCGATACCGGTGCCGTCTCTTGCTCGCCGTGTGTCACAGGAAATATACTTAGTTATAATTGTAATTTGAATTAGTGGCATTCTGTTATTCTGTTTCATTCCATCAAATTCTCAGTGGGGAACATTCATTCATTCATTCATTGATTGTAAAAGAACATTAGCCAAACTTTATGAATCTGAATGTACATGTTACACACCAAATAATGCATTAGGGAATTAAGAATAAAAGGAAAGTAATTAAAGAGGAAAAGTGGCAGAAATAGTATTAATGATTGTACAGAACAATGATAACAATGAAGGATAAAAGGGAAACAAAACAAAAAAGGCACTAGAAGGAAGAACCCTCTAATACCCCAGTACCCAGAGCTTAGCTCTGTAACATAGAGCATGTAGCTACTCTATACCTAAATTAAAAAAAAATGAATAATGATGATCCCCCTTTCTCTCTCACACCTTTATATAACATAAAAAATAACACTCTCTCTAAAATGCCCTCCTCACAATATAGTTGATGCTGTGACAAATAATCCCATGGCCCATTAAGGGTTGGGTCCTAACAATGTCGCCTTCTTAAAATTAGTTTTGTCCTCAACATTGGGATATGGGAATTGACTATAGATCCAACTTCCTCTTCCCCAACTAGTTTCATCAGGAATATTCCCATCTTAATAGGTTAAACATGGTAAATGTGCTCATTCTGCATATGAATACTGGCAGGAAACAACACCTCTAAATATTGGAGTAGTATTTTCTGTGTCTTCTCTTTAAGTACCTGGGTTCTTCCTTGTATATTTATTCTCAATGTCTGAAACTTCCAACTTGCTATCGTTTCTCCCCAAATACCTAGCCATAAATTCTCCACCATCATATCAATGTCACTTAATTCAAACATGTAAGCATCAAGACCTTCTAACACAAAACCATGTAAATCCAATGTTTCGTGACCCTCATTCTTTCTAATTTCAGCGTGCAAAAACTTATGATTATCACTCTCACTATGCCATTCAAAACCAAATAGGCCATCCTCTTCTTTATTGGAAGTCTGTCCAACTACAGCACTAGAGGCATTCCCAAAAAGAATATGGATCCTCCTCTTTGCCCCCATCAGCAACTTATGAATTATTATTTGCTCCAATAGTAAGAATATTTTGAAACCCATCCTAATAGATTTTCCACCTTTTAACACGCTCCCCTTGCTTAAAAGTGTTACTGGAAATTAGCATTTCAAGTTTACCACAGTTCATACATATAAACAACTCACCGTGCTCATGGTAATCACCAACCGCCTTTCGAAAAAGAAACTAAACCTGAGCTAAGGGCCACTTTAGAAAAAAATCTTCAGTGTTAGAATCTGCCTTTTCATTCTCAATAAGCCGTAATTACATTGGCACCCGATGCTCCTATCATTGCCACCTTCTTAAAATCAATCATGCCTTCAAGACTGAGCTTTGGATACTGATTACAAATCACAACCTCCTGCTTCTATATCTCTGGGAGTGGATCAGCATACAGGGAGGGAGTTTGACCATTCAGTAGTTGAGATGCAAAGTTATGGGAAAAATCTAGTGGTGGGTGTGTAATATTATGGGTTAATTGAGCAAGCATGTGCTTGGGATAGAGACAGAGTTGTAGTGTGAATGATAACTTTAGATAGGTATGTAAGAAAAAACTTTGTGGGTGGGCCCCTTGTCTTTTCAGCAATGTGGTAAAAATATGTGATGAGAGAGCATGCTTAAGGGTAGCCTTCCTGACCATTGCATGATGGAGAGAAAACGTGTGACAGTGGAGCAGGGTGCTCCTCACAACCCTTAGGCATTGTCCATGTATACAAATCTACTCTCTTTGAATGAACTATTCAGATCTTATCTCAGGTAGTCTTTTGAAGATTAGGTTGTTCAGATTTATTGCACATTTCAAATGGGTTGAACTTTACCAGCTACCCATCATATTCCACCTAATGGGACTTCTGAAAGGCATATTTAAGAATTTTCTTATCCAATGGTTGTAGGAAAAAAATAATAAATCTGTTATAAATCCAAGAGTGAAGATGAGATGCTCTTTGGTTGGTGATACACTACTGAGATAATAGAAGAAACTCCTGCTACACTCAGTGTCACTTCTTCAAATAGTTTACTATGCCAGCTGCTTCAACGTTCTCTCGAGACTGTTTTCGTCCAACTTCCATGACTCCTTCACCGATTGACAGCGTTCGTCAAGCACATGTGTCTTTGTTGCTGACTTGAATAATGAAGGTTTCTCTGCATTCAAACTTCCAGCAACAAAAACACCACCTTTAAACCCCAATGTATTGTCTTGTAGTTTGTTCACATCACGATCTGTACCAGATAACAGTTATGTTGATGTCTCGTCTTTTTTGTTGACGGAAGTTCCGTCAAAATACTCAATTATCATAGCGATGATCTTTGCTTGACTCTCCTCCACTTGCTTCAACAACACCTCTTCACGCCTCCACATCACTTCCATGGCTGATTTCACATTTAAAATCTCATTCCCAATCAAGCTCACGTTCAACCTTGCATCCATGACTGCGTGGGTTGCTGGTTCACTTTTTCTTCATTTTCTTCTCTTCTTCGTAGCTGTTGGAATTCTCCGCCAAAGGTATCCGGCAGGTCGGACCAATTGTTACATGGGACAAAATGTAGTAGGGAATTAAGAATGAAAGGAAAGTAATTAAAGAGGAAAAGTGGCAGAAATTGTATTAATGGCAATAGAACAGTGATAACAATGAAGGATGAAGGGAAACAAAACAAAAAAATGCACTAGAAGGAAGAACCCTCTAATTCCCCAAAGCCAAGCTCCATTATAGAGAGCATGTAGCTACTCTATACCCATATTAAGAAAAATGAACAATAATGATCCCTCTTTCTCTCTTACACGTATATATAAGATAAAAATTAACACTCTCCCTTAACCGCACTCCTCACAATATAATTGATGCTTTGACAAATAAACCCATGGCCCATTAAGGGTTGGGTCCTAATGGTACACAAACTAACCACTCTACCCTTCCCTTTATCTAAAAAAAGTCTAGTAATCCAACTAAACCTACAATAAAACATTCAAACCTGACAAACCAGTTTCCTTACAACTCTTGTTGCCTAAGCCACCAACACAAACAAGAAAAACCTTAACTCCTGCCTATATGAGTGAGAGAAGAGCCAATGGCCTATGCTATTTTCATGAGGAACCTTTTACACCTGAACATGCCTTGACTCATAAGAAGCTCCAAATACATGTGATGGAAGTGGAGGACTGTGAAGTTGTTCAGTAGGATGATGTGTTACCCGATCGGGAGGAGGATGTGGAACCCCTAATTTCAGTACATGCTATGACTAGAATTTCTAATTTCAAAACTATGTGAGTAACATGTTATTTTAGAAAAAATCCCCTGCATATTCTAATTGAGAGCGACATCACCCATAATTTCTTTGATGTTGATGTTGCCAAAAAGATTGGGTGCGGAATTGATGGTATTAGCTGTTTCAAGGTAGTTGTAGCTGATGGTTCTAAAGTGACCATTTCTTCTGTGCTCAAGGGTTTTACATGGTCTATCCAGCAAACTCAATTTACATCGGACATGATGCTGATTGCTCTAGGTTGTTGCGATTTGGTACCAGGAATTGAGTGGCTTGTGACCTTGGGAGATATCACTTGGAATTTTGATAAGTTCTATATGCAGTTGTTTTACAAGGAAGGAATCATGTATTAAGTGGGGCTACTTCTCCTAATGTGAAAGCAGTTAGAAGGCAGCAATTGAATAAAGCATTGGATCATAGTGTTCATTTTTCTATGCTTCAGTTATGTTATCAGGAGGTTGTTTTGCTGCACTCATTGATTACTCATGCAACTAATCAACACTTGGTGGGCAAAAAGGATGGCTTATGGAGGCTATGTGTGGATTACCAGAAATTAAACAAGTCTACCGTGAAGGACAGATTTCCCATAATAAAAGTTCACAAGGCATGCTATATCCCATAAGGACAGAAATGGAGAATTTTTGCCCCCGCCAATATCCCATGTTCAAGGTTTATTTGCTTCTAATGGTTTGTTAATCTTGAATAATACTAATCTATATTTTTTTCATCTTGTTTTCCCTTGAGCAAAGCCTAGGAAAAACTTGTGTGTATGCATGTGCGTAGAATCCCCACGTCGTAGAAGCACTGAAGCATATTCTGTTGCTGATAGTGTGATGGTATTTTTATGTTGATACTTTTATCTATAGGGTGTGGATGATAGTGTGTCTTTGTCTCCTTCCATCTAGGGAGTGATCTACCATTGTACGCTACTGTAAATGTCAAGTCTTAATTTTATTGTGCAACCCTCAAATTTGTGCTTCATTCTGAGTGCTGCATATTTTTTTTTTTGAAACTCATAATTTCCATGTAGAGTTAAAAATTACTCTCATCATGAGTTAAAAACTATTTTATTATAAGTTATCTATGAAACTTATGATTTTACATGCTAAACTATTATTGTTGTTGCTTGCAGAGTTTTTCCTCTTATTTTTTCTACTAAAAGGTGTTAATTTTGATTTTGGTTTTCCTTAAACCATATACTTGTTACCTTGCCATCATAATTTGGAATGATTATTGTCTAATATGAATTGCAAGAAAAGATAACTTAGTGAATGAAGATATCTATTCATTATTATTCTTTCAACTATTTTTACCTGAAGTTTAAGCCATATTCAAATTTTATGGTGAACTTGGTGAGTTCCCTCTTTTTCATCAACTCAAGTCTCTCCATTTTGCTCACATGTAACATAAAGGTTAAGAAAGGCTTAAATAAAAGCCTTTAAAGAACCCTCTTTGAAAGACTAGTTGAATTGTATGGAGATGAGATCATATCTATGCTTACTGTGAAGTACCACCGTGTAACTTCCCGAAAATCCATAAAAGAGACTTAGGACTTAAGGGATTTGGTTACAATTTACACAGAAAATGAAAGAAGGATTAGTTGTAAGTAGAAAGGTCAAAAGAGAGACAAAGATAGCATGAATATTTGAATATGAGCTATCATATTCGAATAATATTCGAATATGCACTATCATATTCAAATAGTATTCGAATATGCATGTAAGTATTCGAATAGTATTCGAATATGAACAGTAATATTTGAATAGTATTCGAATATGCACAATAATATTCGAATATGGAAGTGAGGAATTGAATACAGGAGCCTTATATTCGAATATGAACCCCAAAGTCTATAAATAGGGTTGCCTTGTCTCCAAAACGGTTGATCTTCAGATTCCTCGCTCTTCACACTCTAAAAACCTCTGTCCCAAACCAATTACGTCACAACTACCTCACTCTAAGGCTTTCATCTCATAAGACTAAAGGTTCCAAACAGTTTGATTCAGATTCAGAGGCAACTATGGCAAAGGAACCGGACTAGGAAACTTAGGAGAAAATGATTCAGGGAAGTTCCAGGTAACCCTGAAAACCCCAAATCCCTAATATGGTGAATTTAGGAATATGTGACTAGGGGATGCTAGGAACATGCTATTAAGGAAATCAAACTAATATGTTTTGTTTAAAGTTTGATGTATGTTTGAATTATGCATACTATGTTTGATATTCGTATGAATTTGACATGCTCTATGTTGATTTGGAATATATGTGATATTCTAAAACATGTTAAAGGTATAAATAAAGTTTTCTAGAGATGTGACACTAACTGGGAATTTTATATTGATCAGTTGGTTTCAAAATAGATTAAGTCACAGTATTAGTATATTCAAATATGTATTTGAATATGGAATGCCATGTTCAAATAGATATATGAATATAACACGTCTGTCACATAGAATCCGAGCAATGAGTGTTTGTAATCGGATAAGAGTATACTGGAAATCCTTGTTTATATGTTATAACCTTGATATGATTGTGTGATGAATTAGAACTAAAAATGGAAATGTTAAAAGATGCTCTTTCCCACTCAATAGAGATTGAGCAAGAGGGTTATGTTCCACCGGAAGTAGACCGAGTAAGAGGACAGAGCAGAAAATGGAATAGATGAGAATGTAGGGTTATCCCGAAAGGGGCAAAATAACTTGAAGTGCTGGGCTATCTTCACAAGGTAGGTAGCCTAGTACAAAGGGTACTATCTTCACGAGGTAGGTAGTTCCCTGGGCTAGCCCGAGAGAGGGTTGGGAGCCCAGCAGGAGGATCCTGGGGGACGCTCACCAAGACCGTGATGATGATGAGCTCAACTACGCGTTACTTCCATGCGTTTTGGTGGATTCCCGGTGCACAAGGTTTCCCGTTAAAAGAGGAAAAAAATGAAAATTGAAAGTGATCAAGAATGTATATCTATGTGATTAACAATTATGCTTGTTGTGTATGTTTTCTAGGAATTGGATTTGGGACAGTTTTCTAGTTAGACTAGCTGTAATACTGTATAAAACTATTTTCACTGCCGATAGGTTACTCAGTTATATGTCGAGCATATAACTGATGGTTACAGTGTTGCAGGTGGCTCGGACTCGGAGGGTGTCAACGCGTGAGAAGTTTTGCAGCCTCTCTTCTGTTACTTAGGTAGTCATTAGTGCTATTGTATGGCTACCTTAGCTAGACATGTCTATATTCTCTAGATTATAGTTAAAACACTGATGTATATATTTGTATTTTGATATATGTATATATGTTGTTCAAATTCCGTTGTGTTTATGTTTTTATTTAAAAAAAAACTACCCTAAAAATCTAGGTGTTAAACACCTTATACATAAACTTTTCATGGATTGGTCCTCTAAAGAGCTTTATAACAGTAAGGTGCTCTTAATTGTCATTTCTGGCCTTTCCGTTTTGTTGATATATATAAATAAAGCAAGGTTTTATCAACCCCTGAATCCAAACTAGATTATTTTTAATTCCATTTTGATTTTGATTTTTATGATATATATAAGGTCCTTTCAAGTGTGATGAATTATCTTTGAATATATTTTTAATGTGTGCACAGATTTGAAGACAATTATTAAGAGGGTGGAGTCTGAGCAATATTATATCACATTGGAGATGTTTATTGCTGATATTAGATGTCCTGTGCAGGTATTATTATAAGCTTCCATTATCAATGGTTCTCCGAGTGATTTTAGTTAAGCTATACTTGTTTAGGAAATAAGTTAAAAGATTTAAACTTCTTTCACTTTCTCATTTAGTTTGTTTCCATTTGGCCATCTAAAAATTTTGAATGCAGGCAAGTTCTTCATTAAAATGTTCATTTCATTGGTGCATTTACAAAGTATGTGGATTTGTGCATAGCAAAAGGTATAGATCTATTTATTTGGTTATGTTGTATAAGCTCAAGAACACATAAATTGATTGATGTGAAAATTATACCTTCGGGGTCTTGTTTGTTGTTTTCATTCTAAATTATAAAAATTCAAAATATATTTTAAAATTTATATTTTCTCTTTTATAGTTTATGTCTGGCGGAAGTCTATTTCTGTTTACAAATTATGCTTAAAATTTATGGTTTCTCCTAATATTTAGATTAATTTTATGTTTACGATGTGTTGAAGAAAAGGAATCATGATGATCTTGATCTTGAGGACTTGCTGAAGGAGCAATGCGAAGAACAATATCTAAAGAGAAAAGGACTTGAGGGCAATTTGAGGAATTAGTTCAAATTTTTAAGTATTGCAAGAAGGCCCTGCACATAGTTCACAGTTTCCATTATTTTCGGTTGATAGTTAAAATATGTTAGCTTTCACATTCTGTTTTATTTTCCCTCATTTCCTATATTTTTTTCTTTTTCCCTAGCTATGCCTATAAAAGCCTTGCAATTCTCTCAATCAAACACCAATGGATGAATAATATTCAGTTTATCATTTCTGTGAATCTATCTTTCTTTTGTTCATTTTTTTCCTGCAATTCGTCTTTTTCCCTACGCATATTCTTCCGCATTTATTAGCCCTAATTCAACATGGTATCTCGAGCCCTAGTTCAATAGAACTTCCTGCTCGTGCTGATTTTGGTTTCGTTTTCTCGTCTCCCTCTTTTCTTATCTTGTTTGATCTCTTTTGCTTTCTTTCAATCTTATTCTGTAGTTTTGGTTTTCAAGATATGGCAAAAACTACAATAGATGCCTTGGACCCCATGTTCATTCATCTGAATGAGAATCCTAGAACTCCTTTGATTCGTGTTGTTTTGAATGGACCAAACTACCATTTTTGGTCTAGAGCAATGTGTGTTGTCCTTAAGATCAAGAACAAGTTACAGTTTATTAATGGAGGCTTGCCCAAACCCGATGCTGTTGATCCGAGTTTTCAAGCATGGGATAGGTGCAATTCTTTGGTAATGGCTTGGATTAACCTGACCTTGAACCCTTCCATCTCAGAGAGTGTAATCCGGTCTGATACATCGAAAGAGATATGGGAGAATTTGAAGAAAAATTTTATCTGATAGATGCTTTCCGTATTGATTCTATACAAGGAGATTTGTACAATATCTTCATCAAGAGTAACAAAGCATTGCAAACTATTTCAATTGTATGGAAAAACTCCGTCTTGAATTGGATTGTTTTAGACCAATTCCCAAATGTGTTTTGTGAAGTAACGTGTTCTTGTACTCTCATCCCTACAATCATTGCTCAAAAAGAGAGTGACTATGTGATCATGTTCCAAAAAGTATTAAATGATTCCTTTGCCAACAAGACAACTCAAATTATGATGATGACACCATTGCCTAATGTGGAAAAGGACTTCAATCTCTTAACTCAACTAGAAAGGAAAATGAGTCAAGATCTTGATGAATCCAAGATATTTGTTAATAACAATGTTAGTGACAAGAAAAAATTCAAAAATAACTTCAAGATAAAATCTTCAGGAAGTTCCAAATGTCAGAAGAGTACAGACCAGTCCAACAAGGTTCGCAATCATTGTCATCGCAATAGACATACAATGGACACATGCTTCAAGATACATGGCTTCTCTCCTCACTTTAAGAAGGTAAATGCTTCAAACAATTATGTTGCAGATGAAGAGCTATCAGTAAACAGTGATGATGACTCTGATTCACAAGAAAGTGGACAAGAAACAAATGTTGAAGAAGCAAATTTTGACATCACACCCGAGCAGAAAAGAGCCCTTCTTGCTATCCTTTAACAGACTGGCAGCTCTGATTCTCATCATATCAATTATGTGAAGAGTAAGGGGAACCACAGTAGGCACACTACGTCGCTACCTCTAAGTCTGACAAACCAAACAAGGAAGATCATGGTACTTGTGGTACTTTGTCATCTATTTATAACAGTCAAGGTGGATTATAGACACAGGAGCTACAGACCATGTTTGTCATTCCTTAAAATACTTCCAGTTCATCAGAAAAAGAAGACCCTTGTCTGTTAAGTTACCAAATGGAGAACACATAGATGCCACCATGGCACGAACTGTGATTTTTTCACAGGATTTCTACTTAGTTGATGTTCTATTTATTTTATCATTCCAATTTAACCTTATTGTTGTCTCAAAGGTAACAGCAGACTTGTTATGTCAACTCTTATTTACTAAAAGTTTGTGCCTTACGTTGAAGAAGATTGTTGCGGCTAGAATAAAGGGAGGCTTGTATGCTTTAAGTGGACCTATTAATACTATAAAAATATGTATTGTAGATTGTGTGTCTGTGATCAAGAAGAATGTATGACATGTTAGACTAGCTCATCCTCCTTTTAAGAGAATAAACAATATAAAGGAATACTACAACTACATTGATATTGATAAAATTCTTATGCCATGTGATGTTTATCATACTTCTAGGAAAAGGAAAAATTAGTATAAAATTAGCATAAATGTTGCATTTGCTATTTTTGATTTAATTCATATGGATATATGGGGCCCCTTTCAATTCCTTCTTTTCAGGGTCATATGGTTCTTCCTTACTATAGTAGATGATCATAGCATACCTACCTAGTTAAGTGTTTCGTTTCTCTGAATCAAACTCAATAGACCACTGTAAAGTGCATTAGGAGTGACAATGGACCCTAGTTCAACATGAGAGATTTCTTAGTTGAGAAAGGAATAGTTCACCAAGTCTCATGTGTGGAGTCACCAGAACAAAATGGAAGAGTGGAGAGAAAGCACCAATACTTTCTGTCTATTGCAAGAGCTCTCATACATCAGTCAAATGCTCCCAAAATCTTCTGGACATATGCAGTGGCACTGATATGATCCTAAAGGGGAAAAATAATTTTTTTTATTTTAGTTTTTCCATGTTAAATAAATCCCTATAATAAATGACTACTTGGAGGGTTTGAAGGACCAATTTCCAAGAGCAACGTCTAGTCAAGCAAGGGAAGCCCAAAATTGAAGTGCATCAAGTCCCAACAAGAGGACTAAAGGGCGAATTCCTTGGAGATGTTTTTATCATTTCCTATGTTATAAATAAAGCCCAATCTCTTGTAAAGGTGGTTGTTCAAATGGTGTCTTGGATTGATCAACTAACAGGCTTAATTTGTAGTTTTTTGGTTTAAGATGTAATAAAGCCCAAATATGGTGACAATAAGATGATGTCATTAAGATGACATCATAGGGTGTGGCGCATATTTGAGGTTCTTTGGTTGCCTTAGTGGTCATCTTAAATGAGGGAAAGTGGGAGGCTTAGTTGTGGTCTTTAGTTGTCAACTAAGTGTCCACTTTTGTAAATCAATCTTAGGCTATATATAGCCATGTGCAAATCACTATGTATTCAACATGAGTTTGATGTTCATAATTCAATCTGTGAGAGTGATTCTCCTTTTTTTGTTGTTGAGTGATTCAACAATTCATTTGGCTTATGAAAGATTTCTGAGTGTTTAGCCTTATTAAGTGGTGTGATTCCACTGATCCCCATTCCATTTTCCTTTCTTGTTTCATCAAAAATTCATAAAAATAGACCAAGCATTCCTTCAAATTCTGCCCTAAGAATTTGCGCACAAACAGCCCTTGAATCCATCTTACTTTCATCTTCATTCAAACCTTCATTTTTCTTACCAAATTCACAATTTGTTTTGTACGATTTCTGCCTAAATTTATGCGCACAAACAGCCCCAAAACTCCTTTCAATTTGTGCCTTGTCTCAACATAATTCTCATCACAAAATCTCCCTTGCAACACTCATCATTTGTGCATAAGGAATTTAATTCCTATAAGAGAGTTTTTCCGACAATTCTATTCCTAGACAGTCCATTTTTAACCCTTGTGCTTTTGGTTTCCGCATCAGGCACATGCTACTTTCATAATTAACAGGTTAACTAGTAAGAAAAAAAACAATTTGTCTCCATATCATATATTAAATAACAACATTGCTGATATAAGAAATCTAAAAGTGTTTGGTTGTTTGACCTATGCCTCTACTTTGTGTAATAATAGAAAAAAGCTAGACAGTAGAGCTAGGAAATGTATTTTCCTTGGTTACAAGCATGGTGTCAAATGTTTCATATTGTTTGACTTGAATAATAGGGAAATCTTTCTTAGTAGGAATGTGAAATTTTATGAAATTTTTTTCCCTTTTGAAAGTAGTCAGGATAAGCAAGATTTGGACACACCTCAAATATTCAAAGCATATCCTTTGGCAGAGTTAAGTAATAGATACCTTGGAACTAATGAAGAGGAAGGTCTTGCAAGCAAATACATCATAGAAGAGAGCATATCACAAAACTTGAGAAGATGCTCAAGACAAAGAAGGCTACCAGGACATCTAGAAGATTATGAATGCAATATAGAATTAGATAATGCAGGTGCCTTGGCAAACACCATTCTCCAGCAGACGGAACAAAAAGAAACAAGTTATGATGATGAAGAGATTACAGTTGAAAATGCCACTATAAAACAAGATGAATCTATGAAGATCAAGTATCCTTTAGCCAATTATGTGTCATTTGATAATGTATCATCTAACCATAAAAACTTATGTCTAGCAATTTCATCGGATACAGAACCTTCGAGTTATGAAGCAGCCATTCAAGAACCTTGCTGGAGAAAAACTATTCAATCTAAATTGGAAGCTCACAAAAAGAACCAAACAAGGGAAGTTTCCAAACTTCCTAATGACAAGAAAGTAGTAACATGCAAATGGATCTTCCAAATAAAAAGGAGAGCTGATTGAACAATAGAAAGGCACAAAGCTCGTTTGGTTGCCAGAGGTTTTACTCAAACACAAGGGTTGGATTACCTGGGAACCTTTATCCCGGTTGTGAGAATGTCCACGGTTAGAATATTCTTGACTCTTGTAGCCTCAAAGGGATGGAACTTGTAGCAATTGGATGTAAACACAACATTTCTCCATGGCAAACTCAAAGAAGAGGTCTACGTGAAGGTTCCTCAAAGCTTGGCAGTTGAAGATCCATCCATTGCGTGTAAGCCGAAGAAATCAATGTATGGCTTAAAGCAGGCCAACAGAGAATGGAACCACAGACTCAAATCTTTCCTCATTCAGCTTGGATTCAAGTAATCAAAGTCTGATTACTCCCTCTTCTCCAAAGAAGTATCAAACAAACTAATTTTTATTCTTGTTTATGTAGATGATTTGTTGTTGGCTGGTGATGACCATGAAGAAATAAAGGACATAAAGATGCAGCTGGACAAGGAATTTAGCATCAAAGACCTAGGAAATACCAAGTACTTCCTAGGGATGGAGCTAGCAAAAACCAACAAAAGAATTCTCCTAAACCAAAGAAAATATACCATGAATATTATCAAGGATGCAAAACTCATGGATGCCAAGCCTTGCAACACTCCTATAAACAACAAAGTGAAATATTGCAAAGACATGGGAAAGTTGTTAACATATCCAGAGAGATATAGGAGACTATTGGGCAGACTTTTGTATCTCACACATAGTCACCCAGACATATGTTATGCAATCAATCACCTAAGACAGTTCATGCAAAATCCAACTGATTTACATCTTCAAGTAGCTATGAAGATTCTCTGATACGTGAGGAGGAACCAGGCAAAGTATTTTTCTTTCCATCATATTCATAGATGTCCTTAAGAGGGTTCACTGATGCAGATTGGGGAGGATGCATGGAAACCATGAAATCAACAACTGACTATTGTTTCTTCATTGGAACATCCTTAGTGTCTTGGAAGAGCAAAAAGCAGAACACTCCTTTGAACTCTTCTGCAAATGTTGACTACAGATCCCTTTCTCATGGGAAGTAAAATGGATTTTAAAGGTTTTCAAAGATTTCCACATGACACAATCTCCCTATACCTCTGTATTGTGATATTCAATCCACTGTTTACCTAAGGAATAATTTAATTTTTCATGAAAGAACGAAACATATAGAATTAGATAGCCATATTATGCGAGAAGTTGTTGAAAAGGGAATTGTACAACTTTTCCATGTTGAGAACTAACATTTTTCTAGTGATCTCCAAGTTGTAGAAATTTTCACAAATGGGCTTGCTTGAGGACCTTTTGAGAATGCATAAGACAATCTTGGAATGAAAAACATTTACATTCCAGCTTGTGGGGGTGTTGAAGAAAAGGAAACATGATCATGAGGACCTAGTGAAGGAGTTATACGAAGAAAAAGATCTAAAGAGAAAAGGACCTGGAGGGCAATATTAGGAATTAATTCAACTTTTTAAGTATTGCAAGAAGGCCCCCACGTGCACTTCATAGTTTCAATTATTTTCTGTTGGTAGTTAAATATATGTTAGCAGTGACATTCTGTTTTATTTTCCCTCCTTTCCGAATTTTTTTGTATATTTCCCTAGCTATGCCTATAAAATCCTTGTAAATCTTTCAATACAAGACCAATGGATAAATAATATTTAGTTTATCTTTTCGGCAAATCTATCTTTCTTTTGTTCGTTCTTTTTGTCTGCAATTTGTCTTCTTCCCCACGCATATGCTTCCGCGTTTATGAGCAGAAATTCAACATATGATCATGATTCCTTTTCTTCAACACGATGATTGCTACTTTTATAAAAATTTCATGAATGGGTGTTTGATCTAGTGGAATGATTTTTGCTTTGAGTGCAAGAGGTAGCGAGTTCGACTCTCGCAACACCCTTATATTAATTTACCATGATGAATCACCATTAGAATATCACACTAAACATATCATATATAACAAAAGACTTTTAAAATTAGGTAAAATTGTCTAATGTCAAAAGCAACACTTTTAACATCAGGTAATACAGGAAGTGAGGTCAAAACAAAGGCTATGACATTGGTTTATAAGAGTTTCCTGATGCTAAATACAGTGTTTAAACATCAGTACAACAATAACCCGATGTTAAAAAGCTTATCAAAACAAAGGCTATGACATTGGCTATCACATTTAACATTGGCAAGAATAACACCCGGGCAAAAACTGATGTTAAAAGCAAAAAGTAACCGAAGTCAAAATTCTTTTCTGCCTAGTGGCATCGGCCAAGACCGACACAAATCCGACAGTTTTAGACACTTTTCTTGTCTTTTTAGTTTTGAAAACTAGTGTCAGCCATATCCCAAAATTGCGTCGGCCATAGCCTTCGCTAATTTTTCTTCGAGCATAGCTTCGACCATGGCTTACACAAAATAGGGAATAATTTAAAAATTATTTCTTCGGTAGTTTTGCATACAAGTTTCACATCTCTCTCTCATCGCCCTTCTTTTGCGAATAGCTAACCATAAGAGCCCTAATCCCAAATTCTTGCCCACATCTCTTCGATTCAAATATCCATTTCCAAATACCATCTCAATTTATTCCATTCTCTTCCCTCTTGTGCGATTTACTAACCTAAACCCAATTTGCAATTCTTCCTTCCCTCTTGATGCTTCAACCCTTCATCTCTTGCCAATGTGTTTTTCCCTTCCGTCTTCATGCTTCAACCATCTTTGTGCTTCATAGTTCTCCCTCGTGCAACCATCTTGGGACCTCACTGGTGTTTCCTATGTGCAACCATGTTTGCACTTTATCTCTATTTGTTATGATGCGAAGACATTCCCGTGCGCATGGCGTTGTGGCAAAGACCTTGTGACACGACCGTGGCACTAAATGGAGGACATAAAGCCATTCTTTGAAAATAGGTGAGTTGGGACCCATGACTTGACCTGATTTAGAAGATCCAAAGCACCAAAATCTTAAATGGGTACATACATACTTTGTAAAAGGAACACATTCCTTGTGTGGCTACAACTGCGATTTGCGAAGACCGAGGACAAACTCGCCCTTAGAAGTGTTGAATGTTGAAGACCATAAGTTGTTACAAGTAGTCTGTTCATTGGGGGAGCACTGGTTACAAGATCTATATGCACAGTTGCATACTACAATAGAAATCACACATATTTTTTGTTTGTGTACAACGAAATTGGAGTACAAAAATTTCTCTGTAAGTCATATTCACTTTTTACCCACAATTATTCCATCGTCCTATGAGCTTCTGCGATTTATTTTAATTTAGAATCTGTTGAGCTCCTTCTTGAAGTGTTTATCTAATTATCCTCGTTAATTATCCCTCATGTAGGACTAGACGAGTTCATTTTTAATTTCAGCCTTAGCTCTTGTTCCTATCTTACTGTTATAAACTTAGTTTTCCTGTGACTATTGTCAACTACCTGTCATTCTATAAGTTCCTAGTTCTCACTTTAGATATTATGTTCCTTTCAGTAATTTGTCCTCATCTTTGTTTTGTTCACTGTCCCATTTGAACAAGTATGCGACAACAAAGTTTTTACATCAGCGGCATATTTGAAGAAGCATGTGATTATATTGATCAAGTTGAACAAAGAAGTCAAAGAGTGTTACTTCATTGCTTTGAGGGGAGAAGTAGAAGTGTCACCTTAGGCATGGCTTACTTAATGCTCTGAATGCAGGGCCGGATATTCAATAAGGCAACTAAGGCCATGGCCTAGAGCCCCCAAATTTATAAGGCCCCCAATTTAATTTTTTTTTAATAGCAATATTATTGATATAAATTTTGATTTTAAAAAATAATGTTTGAGATAGGGCTCAATATTTTTATAAGGCCCATATGTTACATTTTTTTTAGTTTTTTTCCTATTTTTTATACTACTTAGAAGTCCACACCTCATTTTTAAGTTTTTTCAAATGAAATGTCACTCAACAGTGACTCAGTGAGTTTCCTTTGATTGCTGAGACATGAATCTATGATCTATTGGCTACTTGTTAGGTTGTTACATTAATACAATTTATTTTTCTTTGACAAAGAAAAAATGTCACTTTCTTGAAGAAAATTGTTAACCTCACATTTTCCTCTATGTTCTCGCTCTTTCTCATTCTCTATATTTTCACTTCAGAACTCTTCTTTACATTGCATGCATTCAAGTAATTTACAATTATATACACTACACGTTGCTAGCATCTCAAATTTTCAACAAGTTTGACCAGTCACCATTTCTCTCATTTGCTTTGCTTTTAAAGAAATCGATTGAATTGAAATTGAATGATTATTTACAAATTATAATTTTTACATCACATTTTTTTTATTGTTTATCATTGTAGGTGCAAGTAAAGTGATTATCACTACGCTTTGAATTTTAGATACTCGTAGATATGATCGTGCATAGCCATAGCTTAAAAAAAATTCATTCACAGATATATGCGGAAGATGAATTGAAAAAATATTGTATTAATCTTGAAAAGATTTTGAGGACAATTATGATATTCATGGTCTTGATTTGTTTTCAGAACTAAAGTTATCAAAGAAATTCTAACAAATGAAATTTACACACCATTAAAAGTATTGAACTATATAAAAAAAATTAGGTTCTTTTTTAATACAAACATTGCTTATAGGATACTATTAACATTACCTGTCACAGTTGTGACCGCTGAAAGAAGCTTTTCAAAATTAAAATTAATAAATTAAATATTTTAGATCAACTATGCTACAAAATAGATTAAATAATGGATTAGCTATATTATCTATTGAGAGTGAGATGTTAGCATTATTGATTTTAAAACTTTAATAAATACTTTTGCTGCTCAAAAAGCCAGAAAAAGAACATAAAAGTTATTAGTCTATATTAACATAGGCCCCTATCGTAATTTTCGCCTAAGGCCCCGAAATTGCTTGATACGGCCCTGTCTGAATGTAAGTAAATATGAAAAATTATTTATTATGAGATATAGTAGAAAATGATACTTAAGATCTGAACAATATTGCACTTGTAATTAAATAAATGGATCTTAATACCTAATAAATTACCACTAGTCTTAAACCAAAATTGTTGGACTACTGATAAGCAGCTTAGTCCTTATAAGGATGAAAACAAAGTTTGAATTCCTGAAAACGCACTTTTTGAGAGGAGTGCTCAATATCTCGGGATTGCAAGAGCAATTTGAAAGAGATCAGAAAGGAAACGGCCACCATATTTTTAGGGTGAAAAACCGTTTGTTAGGATAGTCATCAATTATTTTGTGGATACATGCTGTTAAACAATCTAATTATTATAATTTACCATATGACAATCTGAAAAAGCTTTCAACTTAAGGCTTTTGTGGTGCAATAATTATACTTTATCAGAAGCATGACATTCTTTGAAATGAGTTCACGTATATACAACATACTAGTGGAAGGATAAAAGCAAAGTAGTGTTAAATATCATCATATCCAATACAATTCTCAATGAAGTTCATCTTTTACATTTTCTCTTAATTTAGAATATTTTTTATTTTAGGATATCAATTTTTGTTAGTGTATGAAATAAAAATTTGATATTTAGATTATCTGAACTTCACTTATAATTTTATTAATAACAGTTATCTTATTTTTTTGTATTTCTTATAAGATTTTTTAACATTGATGATACAACGTCATTAGACTTTAATTTATATTTTATGGACATATTTTAGTGATGTTTAATTAAGTCTTTTTTACTTATTACATTAGTGTCTACTTATGTTATTTTAGTTGTCTTTTGGAGTTGTCTAGTAGTGTATGTTTTATAGCTGCTCATACTTTTGGAATTGGTTGAATTATTCTATATATTTGAATTAAGTGTGATTTTATATTTGAAAGTGTGCAGTTTATATTTGTATTGATAATCTATAATATTCATAAATAGGTTTGATATGGGAATAAACAATCATATAAAGGGATTTAAAAAGATTAAAATAATTAAACATAATGTGCGCATTAAAAAGAATGTAGGCATGTGGCCGACACAAACTTTAGCGCTTGCCATCAAACCATTAGCGTAGCCTTGTTAGCATGGAAGACTTGTGTCGGTCATTCAAATTTGCGTATGCTATTGTGTCGGTCAAGCCTATGCTAATTCGTGTCGGCCTTAAAGCCGACACAAATTAGTTTGCATCCACCCAAATGGTGTCGGCCATGACACCGACACAAGGCCGACACAAATTCTCGAATTAGATTATGCTTTTGGCTTTTAGTGTAGGATTTTGGCCTACGTTTTTCAGCGAATTTCTTGTATTGAATCTGGTTGAAAATCATAGGGAGCCTTTCACCCATTCACATTCGTCGCTATTGTTAGGCACTAGAGTATATATAAATAAATATTTTCAACTAGAGAACACTAAAACCAAATTTTCTATTGAGTGAAAGAGTTGTATAACTTCTCTTTAATTACATGGAAAAATAACATCAAGAAAAAACCTCACAATAGAAACAATATTTTTTCTCTCTCTCTATGACTGTAATGCTCTCTTTGTGAAGGAATGATTTGAAGCTAGTAAAAGTGCTTTGATTTATAGGTGAATAAAACCCACAGAAATAGGAGGTTTATTTTTTGTTTTGCTCTCATATTCATACGGTAGCTAAAAGTAAAGAGCTTATTTACTTTTTATTTTGTTTCTTTATTTATTTGACTCTTTCCTAAGCCACAAAATGACTTTACTATTTTTAGAATCTCCCACTTAAACTCAGTTTTGTTGACCTTGTGAATCTTTCTCTTTCAAACAATTCTCTACTGCTTACATCTTCAATAGGCCATATAATGATCTACGCCATTTAGAAAGCTACTTCCCCTACTTTCTCCATTTCCAATATACTCATGCATGATTTTTCTAATCAATTTCATCCAAATACACAATTTATTTTCCATAATCAATAGACATGCAAGTCAACAGGATATTCCAGGACCTAACAAACATAGCACCTCCAAGCCAATTTTGCAAACATGGATTCAAGCCACTAACTAAGCAAGGAATCAACATGAGTTAACACATTTCACTACACATGCAAGTGAAGCAACCAATAATTTCCACAATTTCCAAACATAACAACATTTGCACAAATTTTACATTAAACCCTAATGTCGTGTAATCTAACAAATAAGGGTTACAAATGTCCTAATCACATGTACAATCTACTCTCTATTGGTCCTAATTTGGGGTTTTAACTTAGGTTACCTTGAATTGAGCTCCAAACCACCATTTTCCCCAAATCCTTCAAACTCTTCATTCTCCACACAATCCCTTGGAAGTCCCTAAGATTAACAAATACCAAACCATGAACACCCACAGGGATCCAATTGAGAGCTTGCATGTAGAGATGAAGGGATTGAGACCCATTTGCCCAAATTGAGAACTTGAGCGAAACGAGAGGAGGAGATGGTTTGCATGCTCTTACCTAAGGAACTTTTGGGGTCCTTAGAGCTTAAGATAACAGCCCAATCCTTGAAATTGGAAGATTGGAGGAGAATTTGATTCTTAAATGCCCTTGGGGTAGCCTTAGGAGAGAAAAGGAAGAAAAAATTTGAGAAAGTGTGAGACTATGAAAGAGCGTGAGTGAGGGCGTGGGGAAGAAAGAGAGATGGAAAGTAGTTTTGTTCCCATTGGCCATTTCTCAACTTTTGTGAATTGGTCTCTCCAAGGAACTTTTAAATATTACAAATTAGACCCTTCTTCCATTCTCATAATATAACGACAACTAAATCCCTAAAATCCAAATTCTTTTCAAAAGGGTCCCTTAAGGACTAAATTGACACCCTCACAATTTAAATTCTTAACTTGGAAAATTTTACAGATGTTACATTTAATAGGCTTCGTCATCACATCAACTAGGTTCTTTTAGGTATGGAATTTATGCATGTCCACACATCCTTCTTCGAAAACTTCTCGAACATAATGATATTAAACGCATATGTGCTTTGTTCTGAAATATGCAAGGCTCTTTGACTTTCATAATACACAATAATCTGCTACTATGTGTGCCCATGTTCTTTTATTAACCTTTGAGTCCAAATTGCCTCCTTGCATGCTTGCGTAGCTGCCATGTATTCAGCATCTATAGTATACTGATCTATACTAGTCTATGATTAAGATCACCAGCTAATTGCTCCTCATATAAGTGTAAACAAATAGCCTGTAGTAGATTTACTTTTATCAAGATCTCCTGTGAAATCCGAATAAACATATCCTCTGACAATGAATTCTGATTCTTGAAAACATAATGAACCATCTGAGGTTTCTTTAATGTTTCTTAGGATCCTCTTAACAACATTCCTATGCTCCCTACTAGGATTTGCTATAAAACTACTAACACTCCTGATAGCTTGTGCAATATCTGATCTCCTACACATCGTTGCATACATAAGACTACCCACTGCTGATGCTTGATGCATGTGGTACTGGAGACATTTTCATCCTCTCCACTTCATTGGTAGGACACATACTTAAGGATAATTTGTAATTGATATATAAGAAGTGGAGCAGATATTCGCTTACAGTCTTGCATGTTTAAGTGTCGCAAGACTTTTCTTAAATAGTTCTTTTCTGAAAGACAAATTGTCCTATCTTTCGTGTTTCAATGAATTTGCATCCCTAAAATCTTGTTTGTTGGTCTCAAGTCCTTCGTATCAAACTCCCTAGCCATTTATGCCTTCAGTTCTTGGACTCGATCATAGAAGTTGTTAATCATATACCTCCTAAAACTATCATGGGCTAGCGTGTAAGAAAAAAAGCTAATACTACTAAATTATTGACCCATTGCTTGCTGCTATTAAATTGCATTTGAAGAATCAATTATTTAGAATTTTATTGAAAATAATAGATAATAGGCAAAAAAAGTCTTAATATAGTTCCCACATACTAAAGTTAAAAGATTTTTGTTTAGTCCCTTCAATTGTCGGCCTGTGTCAAGGAAACACTTAGTATCGAGCAATTGTCTGCTTTGGGTTCTTTGGCCTCAAGGTAATTGAACATGGTCCAAAATAGATGTCTAATAGGCCATTTGCCTTGATAGCAAGTGCACTATATCAGTTTAATAGAATAGGAATGAGTAGGGGTATCGTTTTCCATAGGGCCTATGTTTAAGAGTACCACATTCCCAAGGTTTTCAGTATTTGGACTTTCATTTGCATGTGTGAGAAAGTATTCATGTAAAAGAATTAAAAGACAAGAAATGAACAAAAATAGAATGAAGAATGAGAGAGAGTTAGGGATTGGGCTTAATTGTCCTCTACACTTATGCTATGAATCACATAGTCAACTTGAGGAATAGCATGATTGGAAGGTAAAATTCCACCAATTCTAGATTAACCCCATGTCTATATCATTAACCCCTTTGCTCTAACTAAAACTCCCTAATGTCCTACGTGAATTTGATAATCAAGTCCTATCATGATCTATTGTGGTGACATTCTACAATTCCAATACAATTATCCATATATCTATGGCACAAAGGTATCCAGTTCAATTGCCCATTGATTAAACGCAAGATCGGCAAACACGTCGGTAGCACCATAGTCAAATTAAAATCTAATCAATAAAGGAAAGCATTAAGACAAGTAGAATCCACTATATTAATGAGAAATCCCTAAATTGAAAAGCAAATGCAATTACATAATGTTCAAGAACAACTTCCCCCAAATCCTTAACATGGGGCTTAGCCAAGCATAATTGGGGAAGAAATTAGAAGAAGAGAAGAAGCAATTACAAGAAACATAGTAGAAAATTCAAGAAGAGATTCAAGGATTACCAATTTTGGGGTTGGGTCTCCAAGAAATACCAAAGAGAAAAGTGAGACAACAAATTGCAACTCAAAAGAAGAAGCAAAATGCGCTGAACTATGTGTTCCCCTGCAATTTGCGCATTGCAACCTACTTCTGGCAGGTTGCAACGCCCCCCAAAATGCTGTGGTCAGGACTATGTGTGTTGCAACCTGATGTTCCCAAGTCATGACTTGCTTTTGACAACATACTCCAAATCTTCATGTATTTCTCTTTGTGACTCTTTTCTTGATCTATTCTTGGCCTATTATCATCTTCAAACCTACATTCAACAACACGAACACAAAACTAAGAACAAGAACATCTAAAACTAACACAAAAAACTACAATTTCCTAAGAACTACATTTAACTATTCATGAAAACATTTTATTTGATTTTGTTCCAAACTAGTGACTAAAATAGAACTAAAAACTCTACAAAATACACTAAAATACACTTCTAAAACATAGATACGTGGACACTTATCACAACCCCAAACTTGTCATTTGCTTGTCCGCAAGAAAACACAAAATCAAACCAACGGGACCAAAGGAATAGACATGGTATCAACTCAAGAATTCTTTCAAAATTCATCATGTTCCTAAACACCTCAAGATTATGCATGCCTCTCCATTGAAAATCAACACACTCTCTCTTGTCATCAAAGCACAAGAATGGCAAGATATGATGCATAGCGATCAACTAAGAACATGGCACAAGTCATGTAAAAGAGAAATGTACAACAATCCTCACCAAGACAAAGTGTATGTCACTCATCACTAAAGTGTTTAGGCTAGAATTAATGCACTCAAATCAATTATGTGAGATGTGAGATATTTAAATTTGAGATTGTCCTCTACGTCTCCACCACCAGAAATCATATGCATAGGAAAAATAAGAGGTCTTCTATGGTTGTAATGGGGCTTAGGTAGGGTAGATAGATATGAAGGAAAACTAGCTAAAACCACAAAAACAAACAAAGAGAATGGTATGTATGGATTCCTAATCATCTATATGCAAAATTTGTGATGAAATGTACAAAATGATGGAAAAGGGAAAAACAAAACAAAAGAACATAAGAATTATGCTAGAGTATCAACCCTTATTCTTTTATTTTTCGATCTTTTTCAAACTTGTTTTCAACTTTCTTTTTTTTCTTTCTTTTCAACACTTTTTCTTCTTTTTCAATATATATATATATATATATATATATATATATATATATATATATTCAATTTTGGATATGGTCTTTTTCTTGATTTTTTATTTTTCTTTTGCTTTTTGCTTTTTCTTCTTTGCTTGAGTTGGTACCCCAAATTACACCACAAACACAAAAAATCAAAATTGGAACAATGAAGTGGAAATTTGCAAAAATGAATGAATGCATGCATAATGAATGATGGTCTACCCCAAAGCAATAACCCAAAACAAACATCAACACTAAGTGTTGCCCACCCCAAACTTAAAAATTTTACTTGTCCTCGAGTCAAGCTCACAAGGCAACCCAAACCAAAAACCTATAGAGTCAACTTCTAAGCAAAAACACCTGGACCCCAAACTTAGAGAATCGATTCTCTATGTAGTACTTTTGTTCTTTCCTTCTCAAGCTATGCACAATAGCCCTAAGAGAATCAATTTGTCTTCTTCCTCCCTCTCCTTCTCTCTGTATACCTCTGAATCCAAAGGAGCCCCTTTTCCTTCTTCTTGGTCTTCTTCTCCTTCTACCTTCAAATCTTTCAAAACGGGATCCAAATAGACAAAATTAAAAGAGAAGTTTGGTACTTAGGAAGCCTTCCACTTCGCTGTAACACCGAGAGTGAGTTCCTCTTCCATCTCTTTTGGTTTGTTTTTAAATTTTCTTGTCCATATCTGATTTTATTATGCTGGGTTGTTTTTTCCTATTCCTTTTCAGTCACGGTTGCGCAAAATTTACAAGAAAATTGTTGTGGATGATCCCCTTACATTTTTCGAGTAATTGTTTTTACAATGTACTACTTATTATTAATTAATTTATTTTTTCTACTGGGTTTCAGCCTAGCAACCCAACCCATATCATATGCAATATGATTAGGTTTTTTGTTGTTTGAATTTATGCAAATGCTAGTTGTTACTATCCAAATACATTTGAGCATTTTAATTGTTGGTCATGGCAACCATCACCCAAGAGGGGGTGAATTGGGTGATTTAAAACTTTAAAACACTTTCAAGAAATTTAAACAATTTTGTGCAAATAACAATTATAAGCAGTGGAACAAGTTTATAAAGAATTCAATTTGCAAATGCAACTCAAATATAATGAGATTATGAGGAATTAGAGTATGAAACAAGATGAGCAATAAAAATATAGAGCAACAAATATGAGAGATGAAAGAGTAGGGAAGAGAGAATCAAACAGAGAGATTTAAACTGGTTCGGTCACTAAACCTCCTTGTGACCTACGTCCAGTCTTCAGAACGGCACCGCGGAAATACTTGTATTCAATCTTCAACAAGATTACACAATTCACTTTAAGGTTTTACAAATAATGAAGCTCTCAAGAGAGTAAATATTACAACTTGAAGCACAAAGATTTGAGCAAGCCTTTAGCAAGATAGAGCAATTTTGAATAACAAAGCTTTTTGAATGATGACAGTCTTTAACTTTAAAAAATCTTAACTCCTTCATTTCTTGTCTGTTTCAAGCGAATGACCAGTTGTTAGAAAGCTCATTAAGTCCAGGTTCATATGAAACATGTCTCAGATCGAAACTTAAAGTAGTTTTAAAGATATGATCAAAATCGAGAACAAAGGTCGTTTTCCAAAACCTAAAAACAAAGGCTGAATTCAAAAGTTCATGACTTCTTCATTTGTGATCCATTTAGAGAAAAAGACAAGTCATTAGAAAGCTTATTGAGTCTATTTTCAATTGAAATAAGGTTTAGCTCAATAAATACACACAATGATATGATCAAAATGGTAAACATATATCAGCTTTCATATAAGACAATTGTTGAAAATATAATTGTTTATGCCTATTAACAAATTCAAACCAAATATTTGAGTACTTTTAAACATCAACTCACTTTTCAAATCCTTATCTAATTGAAAAACAATTTTCTCATGATAAAACACTTTGTAACCAATTTCTTTGAAAAACACATTTTAAAGGCTATGGTTTAAAATGATGCTATGAATGCAAGGTGAAAGACAAGCTGTATCAAGTAATGACTTCTCAAATTTGCACTTACATAGCCTAGAAAAGAAATATACCAAACTAAGTCCTTAGGCTTCTTGATGCAACCAAGCTTGTTAGTTTCTCTTCCATACTATCATAAGCGCTTGGCCATCATTGTCATTCTCCTTCTTGAGTTGAGCATAATTGATTTTTCCATTTTTCTTGATCATTGCTTATTCTTAATGCTTGTACTATCTACAAGACATTTCTCACTTGAAAATTATAGTTAGTCCAAACTTCTAAACTCAAAATCAAATATGCTTGATTTATAAATATATAACTCTAGTTAGTCTATCAAGCATTGATGTACACATTGCATGATTATCCACTTGTGTATCACAATATAGAATACATAATCATGCATGGTATAATGTACTCCATTAAGCTCATATAGTAGCATGTCCATTCTGAATTTAATCTTACATTTGTCAACATCAAAACATACTACACATAACTTATTGCTATTGTATTTGTCATCATCAAAACATAATCTATTAAACATTTAAGCACACATACTTCTACATTAATTATTATAGTTTGGATGAGTTAGGGGATGAGGGAGTGTTTACTTGTTAATTTGAAACTTTATATTTATCAATTTATGAGTTAATCAAGAACCCATGTTATGTATCAAGAATGCTTAAATGAGAAAGTTTGATGGCTTATTAGATGGCTCTGCTAAGTCCCAGACTCAGTATCAAGAGTGTTTAAAAGAGGTTAATGTCTTATAATATGGCTCTGGTCACTATTTTAGCATGAATCTTATGGAGGCTTGTCTAATTTGAACTTATCAATTTTCTTGGTTGTTGACTAAGTGTGGATGATAGTGGTGGATGTGTAGTTGCTTTAGTTTATTGTTGTTCTTTGATTTTATCTCTTGTAAATTGTTTGTTGGATGTGTTTAGTTAGTTTAAGATTTTGATTTTATCTTTTGTTCAGTTGTACTTTATGGCACTGTTGGTGCTCATTATTACTATTAATATGTAACACCTTATTTGTAGACCGTTTTTTTTTTCATATACAACCGGAAGCTAAAATTTACTACACTATAAATATAATAATTACAGTCCTTTTTAAGTTAAATGAATTCCTATCCAACTGAACAAATAAATACTTGAACATAAAACACAGGTTCGCCATGTATGGTTATACCTAAGAAAACCTTGAGACTTTTCTTGTCTGTAACTATAGCTCCTTAATCTTCTGATACCTGCAATACTGAGACCGTCAGTTATACGTAAAATATATAACCGAGTAACCCCCAGTCTAACTAAAAACATTATAGATCAGTATTGCAGCCAGTCTAACTGGAAAATCTCCCCAATACAAGCCTAACATACTCATAACACATTCAAACAAAGGAATACACACAAATACAATTTAATTCATATGCATGAAGGTCATGAATCTCATTACATTTCATTTCATTTCATTTGGTCATGAATCACATTACATTCCATTTCAATTCATTTTGAATCACATTACATTTCATTTCAATTCATTTCTTTTTATCTTTTAACGGGAGTCCAGTGCACTAGATCTCCACCATAGGTACCTTGGCAGAAAGACATAATTTGAGCTCACTGATACCTCCGGTAAGCGTCCCTACTTGAATCTATAGGGCACTGCCAGGCTATCTTAACCTCTTTCGGGATAGCCTATGACTATCTTGACCCCTTTCGGGATAGTCATTAAATTTTCTTAGGCCATCTTAACCCGATTTTCTGGGAGACCCTACTTCTTCAGGCCATCTTAACCCCATCTCTAGGAGACCCTACATTTCATTTTCATTCTTATCCACTTACCCAGTATACTACCGGTGGGATTCATTCATTATCATTTCACATTACATGTTATCATGCATTCAATAATCATCTTCATCTCAATTGTATTTAACATGTTTCCACATTCATTATTCATCACATCTCAACTACATTAAACATTAATCTCATATCAACTGCATCCAACATGCTCTAAGGTTCATCATTTATCATATTTAAATTTCATTAACCATCAATTAAAATAATTGCCATCCATGTCACATTCCTACATAATACAATTACATGGCACTATGCATGATTTTTAAAACATTAGGACCTATTTTTATCAATTCCAATCCTAAAAATGGAACCCTTGAGATTACATTAAGTTTTTGAAGTAAAGAAAGAGGTCCCTGTTCTGTGTCATATTCGCTGCCGCGAAATAATTCGCTACTGCGAATTGGACACATAATCAGTCCTCTGTTTTTCGTCAGCACTGCACCCTGTTGGTATTTTGGCCATAACTTGATTTGTACACCTCCAAAGAGGGTGAAATCAAGGGAAAATGAAAGCTACTAAAATTATCTACAACTTGAATTCAGAACATAAGGTCTGAATCAATCTAAATCTAGTAGATAATTTCACTTTAATCCACCTACCCAAGTGAAAAACCCAAATCTGGCAGCTCTTTGTATCTTGCCTATAACTCACGTTATACAACTTGGATTTTCGTTAAACCTATGGCATTACAAAGCTAACAAAATTTACTACAACTTTGTAAGAGGCCACGAAATCATAATCTAAATAAAACCAAGTCAAATAATCAGCTCAATCTGTGCCAAAATCCAGCCATAACAGGGGAAAAGACATTGATAAACTTTTTACAAATTAATTTCTATCTTCCATCTCAACTCATTCAAGGATCATTTCACAAACATAACCAAAGTCCAATTTCATCAATTTAAACCTCACCAACATCTTACACATTCATATCCCAAAATTAACCCATCAAATTTCATAAGGATTTTACTAAACTTCAAACATCAAGAAACACAATAGTTCAATCATCTTCAAATTCATGCATTCAATCTATCAATAAAATTATATTCAATCAAGGAGCTATCATAAATCCACCCTTCTCACACATATAAAGCCAATTCAATCAAGATCACATTTACACTTCAAGAACACAAGAAACATTTGATGTTAATTCAACACCAATTTCGATACAACCTAAATTCATTGCATCTAACCAAATCAAGTCCAAAAGCTAACATCATACCATCATCTATTTTCTAATTGCCCTAATTGGGGTTTTAAGTTTCGGGTTACCTTATAATTGGAGCTCTAAACTCAATCTCTAAATTCCACCGTTGAGGATTCTAAACCGGTAGAATTGGAGTTCCCGACGCGTGGATCATTTTCTTCAACTGCTCCGGCGGCAACCAGCGGCCGGAAGGCCACCATGCAACCACCGGAAGTGGTGATCACCACCACTTTTTCTCCCTCTCGCCAACTCCTTCTCTTTCTCATTTTAATCCATTGTTTTGTGTTTTGTGTTGTGTGCGTAGAGAGTGAGGTATATAGATGAGGGTGTGCGATTAGGTGAGGGAGGGTGCATGGTAAGAGCGTAGTCCTTAGTTTTAATTTATTAAAAATTGCACATAAGTCCTTGTCCTTATAAAAGTCCAACTAAACATAATAAAAATCACAAGGACTTAATTTCAACTTTTTAATTTTATATTTTAATCCCCTAAGCCCACCTTGTAACATTTTAAAAGTCTAGTTGTATTTATATCATAACCTAGTCCTTTTTTTCCCTTAATCCTGTATGCTTTGTAATTCATTTTAGTTCCCTAAATTCCTTATCTCTTCTCAAATAGCCCCGTAAGGATACAACTATGAATTTAATTAATCTACTCTAGGAGATTAAAAATTTGGGATGTTACATAATATTTGTTTTCACTCTAAAAATATAGGAACGACATAAAATAGAGGTACCTGGCTAGGACGTACCTTTGTGATCTAAATTTATGATGACTCCTATTGCTGAAGCTATCCCGGATATCAATGACATCTCAAGCTCTGTGATCATATTTTGTTCAATGCCGTCTTGAATATTAGTTCATCTCGAAAATTTCCAAAGATCAATATCATCCTGGAATTTCTGCCTTGGCTTTTTTCAAGCCTATTTTGATTTCTTTCTAGACTTCTCTAGCAATATTCTCTTCGAAGATGTGTATCTCCGCTATGAAAATGGGCTCTTTGGCCTAGTTATCCTCTTTCTTTTAGGGAGTTATAGACATTTGTTTACGATGACTTCTAAATTTATAACCCTCGGATAGAGGCTGGGCCTTTGAATATACGATGTATCTTGTTCTTTCTCTAATTGCATGCATGTCGAGTCTGGTTCTTTAAATCTTTTCATATTAAGACTTTTTGACCATTTGCTAATGGTTCTGGATTCCTAGTGGTCATCAATTTCTTCTAATCCTTCAACATAGGAGTTAAATAACCTTTTTGTTAAGGCTTTCAATTCATGATGGTCGTTAACCTTAAACATTTTGTTTTCAGTCGACATGAACTTCATTGTCAAAGAATCCGATGAAAGTCCTGTTGGGATCAATTGGCTTGCCGAGGTTATATTCTTCAAATTACGGACTTGGACCCTATTAGAATCAACATGGCCTTGGAGCCAAGTTGGGTCAATTATCGAGATGTACTAGGCTTAGATATACTAATCAAAATATTGTTGCTGAAATTGACTGGTGCATATCTGAAGTTGGATCTGTAACACTGTAGTCTCCCAAGTCGACAAGTTGCTTTGAGCAAGCTATCATCTTGGGGTTATTCATGTGGGATCTATTGGATCTCGGTCTTTAAGTGCTTACTATTGATAGCCTTGTGAGCTTCTCACCTGTGTCTTTCACTTTCGTCTGGCTAAGTTGTATTTTTATATAACGTCTTGAACCCAATTTGGGACTTGCTTTGTGAATGAGCTTCAATGTCTCCTCGAGGAAAGAGGTCCTAACACCTTTAGGGATTGTGTTAAGATACTTTGCCTCATCAATCTTGGTATTCAACTCAACTTTGCAGGTGTTTGCTCCTTTTGATCTTTGCGCCCTCCAGAAGATTATGGAGCTAATTCTGGTGAAGCTAAAACCTCTTTAGTTACCTTATAACGACTTTGTCATTTAATTTTATTTTTCTAATTACTTCAACATTTCTTCTCTAATGAACCTTTGTGTTTCTTGCACGCTTTGATCACTAACCAATTCTCTTACTTATTTTCTGGGAAACTTTTTTCTCGGTATGGCCTATGGCCTCCTCTGTACTATCTTGGGGAATTTTCATCCCGAAGCGACTATTAGCCTCATTTATATTGTTCTGGGTTACTTTCATCCAAGAACTGCCATCGGCCTTATTATTATCCGAGGGGAAAAACATTCTAAGATGGAAAGTAGCCTCTTCAAATTTATTTCTAAGAATCTTTTATTTTGGAGTGGCCTTTGTCCCTTCTTGGTATCTCGAGGAGAGAACGTCCCGAGATATCACGTATCCAAAGATCGAAGTATTTTTCTCAAGTACTTTATCTTGGAATGACCCATAGGCCTTTTTTAGTATATCAGGGGTTTGTCGTCTCGAGATGGCCGTAGCCTTCTGAATTTGACCCAAGTGTCTCACTTAGGTTAGCCCGTAGGCCATTTTAGTATCATGTAGGATTGCCTTCTTGAAGTGGTTGTAGCCTCTTAAACTTTGATCCAAGATGTTTTAATTCATAATTTATGTTGAACTTGAATATTTATGCCTTAGGCACTTTACCCTTTAATGAATTTGGGCTTCTTTTTTGTGTTTCCCTTTAGGATCGTATTGGTTGGGAAGGTTACAACCATCTTCGTGGTTGTGTTTAATTGTAAAAACATTTAGTTGGGATCGTTGGCCTAATGATTTTTGTAATATAGAACCGGGTTGACTATAAGCATTGCCCTTTAATTTTTCCTTATCTCGGATTTGTAGAAAAAGGTTGGTTTTACCCATAACCTTTCTAGCTTTTTAGTCTTGCTATAGGTTATCCTTGGTGGCATCCCCTTCTGATCTCGTTGACGTGGGTTAAACTTAAAGGCGTCCCTTGTTGATAGCTCTTTGTAACAATATTTTGTATGTACTTTGGAGTACATGTTGCTTGAATCTCGCCGTATTTTATCATCTCAGACTTCAACTTTAATTTGGTGCTTGATAGCTGTAGATTTACATCTCTGCTCTTTGTAGAGCTTATATCTCTACATTGCAGTTTTTGGCTGACTTTGACATGTCTTTTTGATAACTATGATGATCTCATTTGATAGAGTATACTTATAGTCGTAGCTTTCTTAGCTTTTGATTTGTTGCTTTTTAAATAGCCTTTAAGAGGCATATTTGTTGATGCGTCGCTTTGAAATAGCCATAAAAGGCTTATTATTGTCCATCATGAGGGGACCTTGGTCACTGACATGCGTAGATGTAATTTTTATCATCTTCTTATGAAGAGACCTTGGTCACGACATTTGTAGATGTGATCTTTGTCATCTTCTCGTGAAAAGACCTTGATCGTGGACATTTGTAGATGTGACCGTTGTCATCTTCTTATGAAGAGACATTGATAACCGGCATTTGTAGATGTGATCTTTGTCATCTTCTTATGAAGAGACCTTGATCACCGGCATTTGTAGATGTGAGCTTTGTCATCTTCTTATGAAGAGACCTTGGTCGCCGACATTTGTAGACCTTTGTCATATTTTCTGTTGACGGCTGTCTCAGAGAGGCCTTGTTTAATGACAACATATGTATCCCGGTTATTTTTGCTGAGTTTATTTTGATCGTTGCTTTTGTTTGATGTAGTTTCTTGGATGTTTGTTCTGGGATATCTTTGCTGCCGTTATTTAATTTTTCTGCATCTCAAGAAATTTATAGACAAAACATGCATAATGGTAAGTAGCCAAGAGTAATGGAAAAAAGGGACTTTTATTAATAAAGAAAAGAACTGATAAAGGTTTTATCTTGCTTTCCTTTTTTGGAGGGATTTCCCCTTTGGAATTTCAATTTTGATTTGACTTTCACCAGTTCACAAATAAAAACAAGGCTCCACTAGTAGTATATGGTTGACCGACATGATATTCATGCTGGTCTTGTCACTTATCATCCATGCATGATGGTCACTAAGTAATAATATATAATATCATAATACAAACATTGATAAGAAAGTATTGTGCCGATAATAGTCTTTTAATGCTAGCATATGTAGAGCAAATGTGGACAATATTGTAAATGCTAGCATGTAAATTATGTAGCAACATTTTTAGCAGGAGATATGGTGCAAACTATGTAATTGATGCTAGCATATCATATTAAGATAATTCTACTGTATAGTATGAGATATGACTATGATGTATAAATATTGACCATGAAGCATATAAACTAAAATAGATTGTATTGTGCACCCGGATTTTCAGTGATACTACATAGTAGGTTGTGCCTTAGAAAGCTCCACACGTCCATGCTTTCGCCTCGTGATAGCCCGACAAGAACTTTGGAATTAGTATGGTTTCTGAACTAAAATTGTCAACTGTGGAACCGGGATAGTTTCTGGATCGATCAGGTCTTCTTTGAACCAATCTAGTCTTTTTGTTCTGACTGAGCTCTTCATTTTTTCTGCTTGCACCACCCCTTTTTTAAAACTGAGATTATGTGTTTTGCTAGATACACCACCATTTTTTTTGTTTTGTGATCTAATCTACTTCTTCTATTTTCTTTTTGTTGTGCCAGATCTATGTTTGGGCCTTTTTTGTTTGCTAGGCACACCTTTCTTCTTTCCAGCATGTCGCATTATCACGCTTGTGGTTTCTTGCTTGTTGATTAGTTCCCCTCCTTCTCTTCTTCTTGCAATATATATATATATAGGGTTAGGATCCGTTGACACCAATTAGTTTTACACCAACTCTTACACCATTTAGAAACGACATGTTGAAGTTTTTTCCACAAAACCCACCGTTGGATTGAAACTACTTATCATATAGATCTTGTCTGCAAAATTTCACATCAATCCGAGATCGTTTAAGAGTTGGTGTAAAACTAATTGGTGTCAACGGATCTTAACTCATATATATATATATAGTTGGGTTCAAATGACACCAATGTGTCAAAGCTCTTAAATGACACCGCATATAACTTTTTATAAAAAATGAATTTCGCCGATCCAACCATTCAATTGAAAGTTTATATAATGTAGATCATCTATGCAAAAATTCATACAATCTGAAAACTATTTGATACGTTATCAGAATGCTTTGTTTGAACGTCTAATATATTATTTAAAATACAAGTAAATTTCATTTGTTAGATTACATATCTACAAATTTTCAAATGGTATGAATTTTTGTATAATTGATCTACGTCATACAAACTTTCAATTGATTGGTTGGATCGGCGAAATTCCACTTTTCTAACTGTATCACTACAGCAAGCAAGCATATATATATATATATATATATATATATATTTATCCAATACAATGTATAAGAATTAAGGAATTATAGTAAAAAAACAATTTTATACTTAAGTTTTAGTGATGGAAAACTTGTTGTGCTTGCCGGAGGACTCCAGAAAGACATTGGCCTGAACAACATTAAGCACCATGTTTTTTAATGCATTCATCTGCATTATATTATATTCCAAGTTAAAAATAGACTAGTCATCAGTCAATCATTCTTGATAATACTAACATGTCTCATGAATATGATCAATGAAATGGGAAAAAAGAAATACTAATAATTAATTTAATTACAGTGTCAAGAGGAGGGTCCACCAAAGTAAGTGACAATATTTGTCAAATTAATTTTTTTCCTCAAAGACTTACATTAATTTTGATAATTCAATTCAACATCATGATAATACAATATCACGCCCCTCCCCTGCACCAATGCAATACAATTCCATTTGATCTATACCTCAACAGATTTCTGTACATTCTTATGACCCTAAAGTTGACCAAAAGTTCTCCGAAATGTTAATCCTCCCACAAGCTTGAGTTGGCTAATTCTAATTAGTTGTGAAGGAAGCATATGATATAATAACATTTTTCATATGATCTAAAATAAGCTAATTTTTTTTTATCGGCCAAACTCACACACCCTCACACTACACTACTCTACTCCTACTCCTAAATCTACCCCACTGGTCTCCTTAAGCTCCAAGAGCTACTCCTTATGCCATTTGAGCTACAAACTGTTAGCCTAAAATAAGCTAAATGAAACAAGCACTTGCTACATTTTTAATAAAACATTTTTCTAAGAGAAATACTCATTCATTTTTTAAAATTCCTCTAAAAGCGTTGAAAAAAATAAACTAAGTGACATTGATGCAAGGCATTGTGAAGAGCCATGTCTTATGTTTTGATTATTTACCCAACTATGTGACTTAGCACAGTTCAAATAACTTCCCTTTGTGTTGGTTTATTGTTACAGCAACTATTGATGATGTTAGAATTACTCTTTTAAATTCTTTTGCTTCAACTCATGCTTTCAACACGTTTAGTACCCCTTTGATTCCTAGCTTAATCATGTCATTCTGAATAACCATCACAGAAGGATTTCCTCATTACTTTTTATCATGGAATTGTTTAGTTTGAATTCTCATTTTCAGTTTCCATTTTTTATTTTCATTAACAATTACAAATGCAATTAAATTTGGCACCTTATTTTATTTTATTTTTAGTGTTTTCTATATAAATTTAAAGACATAAAATGAAAACAAGATGACAATTTTACATTGTAATTATTCATGAAATAATAAAGGGAAATTAAAACTAAACACACCTTTGAAATTATAAATTGAGTTTCTAGTTCAGTGTTAAATGAATCTACCTCAAGATCTTTAGAAGCAAATATGACAGTGATCAGTAACTCAAAATCAAATGTACTCTCACAAACATTTCATCAAACACTTTATAGGCACAATACAGTAACTCTGATTCATCAGATTAAATCACAACTTTAGCAACTATCCATGATTCCACCAATTTGATAAGAATTGAAAAAAAAAAATTCTAAGCATCGTGGCAAAGAAATCTTCTAGAAAAGAGGAGAAAATTCGTTTTGGAAGCAAAAATCCTAAATGTGTGATGCTTCTTCCATGGAAGAACTCCTTGATTGCACATCATCCAGCAGCATGCAACAAAGACTTCGCAAAATTATAGAAGAAGAAGAGAACATGCGTTGCATTGGCAATATAATGCTCTGAGAGAGAGGAGAGTTTCTAGGGATCAAGTGCAGAGATTACGAAAGTCGAACCGCAATTAGAGAAGAAGAAGATTAAGCTAAATTCAAGAAGAAGAAGAAGAAAGAAAAATAAGAAATTGAAATGGAAGAAGAGGACTTTGAGAAATAATTAGGAGAGTTTGACATAAAATTAAACTCTGTAAATTGAAGAAAGGAAAAAATTGTAAATGATAAGATAAGGTTTTTACTAGTGCTACTATATTGACTAATGTCTATTAGCCACAAAAATTTAACTTTAAACCATATTTTACTGGCATTTTGACAATTGCCGCTAAATTATTGTTGTTAAACACACATTTTGTAGTAGTGCACGAGATGCAGCGAAAACTTTATTAGGTCACAAAATCATTGATCTATGCCCCTCACGAACTTTTTGACAAGTTAGAGACCAAATAAGAGGTTAGATAAAAAAGTGTTGTGGTCTTCCCCAATCAAATCTCTAAAGTGCCAATCTAGGATGCCTCACTCTAAATGGGGAAAAGTATGTGGCTAGACGGCGATTTGATGTGTTGGGGACCATCACCTTTTGACAGGTCTATTTATAATAACCGTCTATGGAGTTCCCATCATGACCACTATAGGCTAGACCCAGATTTCCACTTATCTGAGTTCACATCTTAATCTTTACCCAAGTGGCGATCCAACAGATTTAGAGGCCTAAAGCAGTTTTTTGACATGGGGCATTTTAAAATTATTCGAGATAATAAACTAAAATTATTTAAAATCTACTTTTTTAACTTTTCAAGTTATGAAATCACTTAATTATTAAATTTTTATGATTAATTTATGTAACATTTTATTTAAGTAACAGATAATGATGTTATTTTATTCAATTTTTGTTAACATATTATTATTGACTTTAATTAAGATTTTATTAATTTTAGTTGTGAATGATATTTTTTTTCTTAATATTATTGAGACAATACCAATAGGGAAAGCAAACATATTTACTCTTACATAATTTGTATTTTATCCTAATACTAGGATATGGTACTTATGAAAAAAATTAGCAATATATACATTGAAAAAGAATTAAGACTAATTATGAAATTAAGTATATTAATTTATGTATTACTTTCACTAGTATAATTTATTTTAAATCATACTTTAATCACTAGTATGATATTTTTAAAACTAAATATATTTTTAATCACTTTTTAATGTTAATTGAAAATAAAATAATTATTTGGGGCCTTTTTTTCCTTTAAAATTTGGAGGCTTAAAGCCTTTGCTTTGGTTGCTTGGGCCTTAAGCCGCCCCTGCTTTATCTTTTTGTTGTAATCTAAAATAGATTTTTGTTACGGTATGTAAACCGATTTGTGTCGACCACTAAACGGTTAAATCAAATAATTTGAATAGCTGATAATAATCTTGTCTAATTAATAGTCAGCCTTCTTTGAGATGTACCAACAAAAAATTAATAGTCAACCCACACCTAATAATTAGTTGAAATTAAGTTAATTCCAACAATCTCCACTTGCGCTTAATATTAATTTGAATGATTATATCACAAGAAAACTTTAGGTGCGCAACTGTACGCTATTCAATTTACATTACTCGTACAATATAGTCTATCTTATGTACCAACTAGGAACCATAACATCTTTCGCCACTTGTGTAGTTGTGTCTAAACCCCAATGATCACAGTAGTTAGTACAATTAATGACATAGATCAAATGTGGATGAATGAGATGGAAATTACATGTTTCGTGATCTAGTACATGCCTATTTCCAACTATTCCATACTTTAGTTTGTCCTTATGAGATTAATATTTTAGAGTAATTTTAATATAAACTTAATTGTCACGACCAAGTAATGAGCTGCAAAAGGCATTACAATATACTCCAACTTTTCCCAAGCATACTAATGACACCCATGCCAAATGCATAATCACATAGGCCCTAATGATGTCAAAGCATTAGTGAGTGGACTAGTAACTTTGGAGTTTGTTCCGTAAAAGCTCATTACTTAATATTAATAACACTCTGAACTTTATTCCTTAACAAGAAGGAATCTTGTATTCGTAATTTTGCATGTAAAAGAACTCCTATTACTATAAGATCACACCTTCATTGTCATTGAATATCTATAGTACATTATTAAACTTCATTGACAACTAGCAGTCCTTTAGCAAAATTACGTCAGCTTTATGGTTGAAGAGACAACAAGTGAAGACTTGGCACATTACTTAATGTGGGCATGGATTGGTGTAACATCCCAAATTTCTAACCTTCTAGAATAGATTATTTAAATTCACAATTGTGTCCTTGAGGGAGGCTATTTTAGAAAAGATAAGAAATTTAGGGAACTAAAATGAATTATAAAGCATATAGGATTAAGAAAAAAAGGACTAGGTTATGATATAAATACAGCTAGCCATTTAAAATGTAGCAATGTGAGCTTAGGGGATTAAAATATAAAATTAGAAAGTTGTCATTATGTCCTAGTGATTTTTATTTATTTATATTATGTTAAGTTGGACTTTTATTAAATTTTATAATGACAAGGACTTAGGTACAATTTTTAATAAATTAAAACTAAGGACTACGCTCTTACCATGCACCCTCCCTCACCTAACCACATACCCTCACCTACATACCCCACTCTCTCACGCGTACAACACAAAAACACAAAAAAAAATGAGAAAGAGAGGGAGTTGGCGAGAGGGAGAAGAAGTGGTGGTGACCACCACTTTGGGTGGTTGCATGGTGGCCTTCCGGCCGCTAGTTGCAGCCGGAGTAGATGAAGAAAATGATCTACGTGTCGGCAACTCCAATTCTACCAGTTTAGATACTTCCACAGTGGAATTTAGAGATTGAGTTTAGAGCTCCAATTCTAAGGTAACCCAAAACTCAAAACCCCAATTAGGGAAATATAGAATTTAGTTTATGATGTTAGGGTTTGAACCATTGTATGTTAGAACTAGGTTTGAACTTAACTTTGTTGATAAATTTGGTGTGAATGTTTGATTATGTGCATGATTGAAGTCTGTATTGTTATGCTAAAATTTAATGTTTATGATCTTGTTTGCCATGAGAATGATCTTGATGATGATGTGAAATTGATGGAATTGGACTTTGGTCATCCTAGTGAATTGATTATTGAGTGATTTGTATTGAATTAGATGAATTTTTAATGATTTATGATGAATTGAGATGGAAGGTAGGATTGAAATTGTGAAAAGTTGATCAATACCATTTTCCCCTGTTTTGGCTGAATGTTAGTGCAGTTTGGACTAAATATTTGACTTGGTTTTTTTTGGATTCTGATTTTGTGGCCTCTTACAAAGTTGTAGTACCTTTTGTTAAGTTTGTAATGACACAAGTTCATCAAAATCCAAGTTGTATAACTTGGAAAAATACCAAGAGCTACCATATTTGAGTTATTAAAATGGGAAAGTGCATTCAAGTGAAATTATCTACTAGAATTAGATTGATTCAGAACTTTGGTTCTGAATAAAAACTTCTAGATAATTTCATTAGCTTTCATTTTCCCCTGATTTCACCCAATTTAGAGGTCTACAACTCAAGTTAAGGTCAAAATACCAACAGGGTGCAGTGCTGACGAAAAATAGAGGTCAGGTTCTGTGTCCAATTCGCGGCAGCGAATATGACACTGAATAGGGACCTCTTTCTTTACTTCCAAAATGCAATGTAATCTCAAGGGCTCTAATTTTAGGGTTGGAATTGATAAAAATAGGTCCTAAAGTTTTAAAAATCATTTATAGTGTCATGTAATTGTATTATGTATGAATATGGATGGTTTTCCCTATTGTATGTGAGATATATATAAACTAGAAATTGAGTGGTTTTCTATTGATTGAGTGGATATGCAATAGGGTCATGGAAACGTTGTGATATGTGACATGGATGGCAAGTACTTTAATTGATGACTAAATAAATTGTATTGTGATGAATGATGAATCTCAGAACATGTTGGATGCATTTGATATAAGATATTTATTGAATGCATGATAACATGTAATGTGAAATGATAATGAATGAATCCCACCGGTAATATACCGGGTAAGCGGACAAGCATGAAAATGAAATGTAAAGTCTCCCAGATATAGGGTTAAGATGGCCTGAAAATTTAATGACTATCCCGAAAAGGGTCAAGATAGTCATAGGCTATCTCGAAAGGGGTAAAGATAGCCTGGCAGTGCCCTAGAGATTCAAGTAGGGACGCTTACTGGGGGTGTCAGTGAGCTCAAATTCAGCCTTTTTGCCAAGGTACCTATGGTGGAGATCTAGTGCACTAGACTCCCGTTAAAAGATAAAAAGGAAATAAATGAAATAAAATGTAACAAAGAGATATCATGGCATGCATACATCCATCATCCGGTCATTTCATGCATTATTGTTAGTGTATTTGTATTGTATGTTTGAATATGCTTGGTGTGATGTATAGGACCTTTATTTGGGGAGATTTTCCAGTTAGACTGGCTGCAATATTGATTTAAAATTTTTTTTTGTTAGACCATGGGTTACTCGGTTATATGTTTTACATATAACTAACGGTCTCAGTATTGTAGGTATGTGAATATTGTGGAGTTAGAGCAACAGATGAGACAACCTTTAGGAGTAGCCATACATGTTGAAACTAAGATTTTTATTCAAGTATTATATTGTTCAGTTGTATAGGAAATTTTAATAATAAACAAAGAAATGTTCCGCTTGTATTTTAAATATGAAAACCACGTAGCAAGTTTTATATTTTCAAGGAATTTTGTAAGTATTAGGTTTTCAAATTAAGATTCACTTAAATATTAAGTTTTGAAGTTAATTTTTCTTTTGTAACTACCATTTTCAAAATTAAGGTGTTACATTTATGTTATTAGAGCAGTTTGATCCATTGGACTATGACGATAATGAGTCGATAGTCAGCTAAACGATTAATATTCTAGACATATCTATTAGGCATGTCATAAGCTTCGAAGTAATGTGCAATGAATATTTAGTCTGATCAATTGGTGCATGAGAGTAGAAGTTATGACTACTAATTGATAGAAATGATCTTTAAAAGGATTGTTCTTCTTTTAGTAACTTTCATTGAAAATAGGATGAGACATTGGGATATAGGTGTACCGATGTTTGTGACTGTAAGATATTGGTCATGGCCAGTTTAGTACCTTAGTCACGACATCGATGCATTTGAAACCAATGGATTCAAGTCATTAGCCTAGACTGAATACAAAGTAGAATATGTTTTAAGGGTAAATGTGGACAACCTTCTAGAATAGATAGTGGGAAATGAGTGTGAATATTTTGTGAAATTAGGATTCGAATTCCTTAGTCCCCCTTTCCCTTTATAATTGTGATCGACAAACTATCTACGTAAATCCTAGAAATCAAATTCTCTATCTTATTCAGAAAATTCACAAAGCCTAAATTCGAATCGATTTTGTGACTAAAGAACCTTTATTGCTTATTCCATACCATTGTATGCTTTCTTTCTTCAAGGATTTAAGCATCGAATCTAACTTTATGGTCAGGTATTCTTAGAAAGGTTCAATAACTCATTTTATTATAGTGATTGAATTGATATGCTGTCGTGTAATCATATCGTATAGTAACCCTTTTTCCTTCTCATAATGGTGGCATAACATCGTATCGGGAAGTTTGTTCTATTACGAGTTTGCTTCTAGATAGAATTAAAAGCTGCCTTTAGGTTTAAGATTTAGAAATTCTTTCCGCTTGAGGTTGTGTTAAGTTTTGTAAATCTAATCTTAGAACGATTCAAGTCCCACATCTTACTCTATCATCAACTTTGGAATCAATTCTTTTGAACACTATATTTCAATATTCAAGTAATCTCGGTCTAAATCTCATTATATGAGTTAGATAGTATTGATTTACGCATGATGAATTTAGAGATAAGTCATTCTTTCCTTAAGTTAATCACGAAAGTTTTAGCATTCAATTCCCTCAAGTTTTAACAATATTTGAAGCCACACCCTTAGACGCTTCTATACAAAGACCTAGAGAGACCCTAAGATAAGATGATTTCAATTCGGATACCATTTCAATTTAGTCGTATTATCCTCAACGATCTCCCAAAGTTCTATTTCTACTCTGGAACACGCACTAATACCTCTCCACGTGAAGTTTTATAAATAGTCCATTCAACTCTTAAGATTCCTTACAAGTGCACTATAGGAGCCATGAAATATTTTCTCTATTTTCAAGAATATACCTAACCCTTAGAGGTTCTTTAGTACATATCTCTAATGTGCAAATATTAAATTTCCACTTGAATTGTTTCATTTTCCTTAGCGTGAAACCATTTCAATTTTAGAGACCAATTAGCTATTGAAATATTTCTATGTAGATCCTTACAGGAGACGACTGCTAGTGAAACTCCAACTCCCGAAACCACGTAGTGGGACTTTCTAGCATGCTCGGTAGATGGACATGTTCCAAAGCCTACCTCCTGGTTACTTGTATTTAACATCTTTGCTTAGTCCAAAAACATTAAATTCTGAATTCCTTCAATTCTAATCATCTTAAAATCTCCAATAAATCATTGAGAAGCAGGTTTCTTGAGGAGTAGACAAGAATCGTATAAGATTCGGATCATAAGTAAATTAGAGTTGCGCTACAGGAGTATAAACATATTCAATCTCATATCTCCATCAAATTCGAAGGAGCCCAAAGTTCTCCGAGTTAAACCACGCTTGCAACCTACCTAAGCATGCTACACCTATTGGTTCTTTAAGAACATGCGTTACCACGCCGACTTCAAGACAAAGTTCAGCATGTTTCAATATATCTATCTTGAATTCCACGGTTTGGAACTATAGTCTTCGTGTAGATGTATGTGTGCTTAAATGTTTAATAGATTGTTTTGATGATGACAAATGTAAGATTAAATTAGGAATAAACATGCTACTATATGAGCTTAATGGAATGCATTACACCATGCATGATTATGTGTTCTATATTGTGATATACAAGTTAATAATAAATTCTTGATAGTCTAACTAGAGTTATATATTTATAAATCAAGCATATTTGATATTCAGTTTTGATGTTCGGACTAAGTATGATTTTCAAGTGAGAAATGTCTTGTAGGATTGTCCAAGTATTAAGAGTGAGCAATGATCAAGAAATATGGAAAAATCAATTATGCTCGACTCAAGAAGGAGAAAGCTGATGATAACCAAGCGCTTATAATACTATGGAAGAGAAACTAAAAGCTTGGATTGCATCAAGAAGCCTAAGGACTTAGTTTGGTATATTTCTTTTCTAGGCTATGTATGTGTAAATTTGAGAAGTCATTACTTGATAGAGCTTGTCTTTCACCTTGCATTCATAACATCATTTTAAATCATAACCTTCAAAATGTGTTTTTCAAAGAAATCGGTTACAAAGTGTTTTATCATGAGAAAATTGTTTTTCAATTAGATAGGAATTTGAAAAGTGAGTTTATGTTTAAAAGTGCTCAAATATTTGGTTTGAATTTGTTAATAAGCATAAACAAATATATTTTCAACAATAGTCTTATATGGAAGCTGATATATGTTTACCGTTTTAATCATATCTATAGATGTGTTTTGCATATTGAGATTAAACATTATTCATATCAAAATAGACTTAAATAGATTTATAATGACTGGTCTTTTGCTCTAAATGGATCACAAATAAAGAAGTTATGAACTTTTGAATTCAGCCTTTGTTTTTAGGATTTGGAAAATGAACTTTGTCTACTATTTTGATCATATCTTACAAATCACTTTTATTTTCTATCTAAAACTTTTTTCATATGAAAGTAGACTCAAATAGCTTTCTAGCGACTATTCATTCACTTTAAAAGGACAAGAAATGAAGGAGTTATGGATTTTCAAAGTTAGAGATTGTCGTCAGGATTTTCATATCTGAATACATATTCGAATATCTAAGCACCTGTAAATGCGTATTCGAATACATATTCGAATATGGGTTTTGATATTCGAATATAGCTTTCAAAATTCCAAAAATCCGCTTCCATAAGTGTCATATTCAAATACATATTCGAATATTGGATTCTGTATTCAAATATATATTCGAATATGGGTTGTGCAAAGGTATAACGGCTAGTAATGACTAGATTTCAATGGAGGTCTATAAATATGAGTTCTTGGGCCATTCTAGCATAAGAAGCAAGGCTTTTTATCCTAGTATCACACTGCAATCATACTATCTCATTTGTAAGCTTCTTATAACATGAATCAAATGCTTTAATCTTGGTCTTTAATCTTGAATCATTCTCATCACTCAAAAAGCTTTGTTGTTCAAAATTTCTCTATCTTGCTAAAGGCTTGCTCAAATCTTTATGCTTCAAGTTGTAATAACTACTCTTTTGAGAGCTTCACCATTTGTAAAACCTTAAAGTGAATTGTTAAGAGAAGGTGATGAGGTATCCTTCTAGTTGATTGAAGGTGGGGTATCCTTCAAGGTTGTTTTAGGGTGACGTATCCCTAGTTGAGGCTCTTGCACATTAGTGGGGTATCCAATTGTGGGGAGTGCTCTTAGTGTGTAATCTTGTTAAAGATTGAATACAAGTATTTTCGCGGTGCCGTTTTGAAGACTAGACGTAGGTCACAAGGAGGTTTAGTGATCGAATAAGTATAAATATTTGTGTTTGATTATCTCTTCCCTACTCTTTAAACTTTCATATTTGTTGCTCTATATTTTTGTTGCTCATCTTGCTTCATACTGTAATTCCTCTAATCTTATTATATTTGAGTTGGTTGTGCAAATTGAATTCTTTATAAACTTGTTTCACTGCTCATAACTGTTATTTGCACAAAATTGTTTAAATTTCTTGAAAGTGTTTAAAGTTTTAAATCACTCAATTCACCCCTCTTGGGTGATGGTTGCCATGACCAACACTTCGTGATTTCAAATTCTCTTTAATTTTTAGGTTCTAATTAGTATTGGAAATTCTTCCAAACCTTAGTGCAATATCACACTTAAAAAAAATTTCTTTGGTGATCTAAGCTCATGAAGCCATTTTGATAGTTACCAAAATATCCTTATATATGTTCAAGTTCAAAATCTTAGATCCGAGTTTCCTTGAAAGATGACTCAATCAAAGTGACACAACGAAAGCCTTGGGAAGCTCTTCTTAACCTTTCAATTATATTCTAAAAAATTCAAATCTTCCCAAAGTAAAACCACTATAAGTTTCTATTGACGCGTATTGCCATCAATAGATTACCAGTGATAATTGAAAAGAATCTCTTACAACTCTCAATGTCAGTTTAAATTTAGTTTTTCAAACCTGAATCTTATGAGGTCTAGGCAAGTTCAACTACTCCTAATAATTGTATGATTTCGAGTTATTAGACAGTTTCCTTCAAAGCTTCCTAGAGACTCAAACGACTTCAATTTTCTTACAATTTTGAACTCCGTTTAAAACGACTACTCTATAAACTCATCAATATTATTTTCAGTATATAAGCTAAAGATAAGTTTAGCTTTACATTAAGTCTCCAAATTAAATCCTTGTAGGGTTACAAGCATTTTCTTGACATAATACACCGTCATTATAGTTATCAACTATAATGCTCCCACTAAAACAAGTATGTTGGCACTCAAATCAGTTCCCAATTTTCTCCATTCCAAGATCTTACTTAAGTAAGGAGACAACGAACCTTTATCACGTTGCCATTAATTCAGCCATTCTCTTTATACCATGGCAACATGATCATAAATATCTGCGTTTAGAGACGCGTGCAAAAACACATCCTGATCCAATCTAATTCACATTACCAACTTGGAATGAGTTAATCGTCCAAAAATTAAAATGTTAACCAAAGAAGGAATAGGAAGTTTCCTTGATCCAAGTAGTCTTGCACGACACGTTCAGGAACTCTATCCTTCTTGAAATCAATTTCCTTCCTCTCCATAACTAAGACATAACGGGTTATACAAATTAGAACTCGAAACCAACTTGTACTAAAAAGATCAAGACTTGTAAAATTCTAACCCGAATTCTAAAACTAAAGTCTTAGTGACCATTTGGACGTTCTTTGAGAAATTCTAAATCTAGACATTGAATTAAGTTAAGTCAAGTCATCTGTAGATCTCGTATCTTTCCAAAGCCTAATTGACAAACGAATGACACCATAGTTTGCTTCCCACCAGCTCAAGTTCCTCTCAAGCTAGAGAATAACCTTAATAGCAACTTCTTAAGTTATGCCTATTTTATTTACTAAATCTATGAAATTTTATTTGGTACTTGATATCTGGTCTCATCAAGCCCAAATTGGGGAAGTCTTCCCAATAGTATCATTAATTATGGCGAAATACTCTCGAAAAATAAAAGTCAAGTCTCAAGGGTAGACTTTGATTTTCCCATTGTACTTGAGGTCTAAATACTACTTCTATCTTAATCTTTTTCAATTCCATGAGAGTGGATACCACAAGTCTAGAACAAGGTCTTAAAATCATTCTTCCAAAGAATATAAGTGTTCACTCGATCGGTTTTAGAGCTTCCAGGTAGCCTTATGAACTCCAATGGGGTTTCTAGTGTGTCATATAACATTTTTCATTAAAGCTTACTCTATCAAACTCATGATATAAGTCGAAAACCTTACAAGTTCAATATGCGTTAAGTTGTGAACCCATAACTCTCTCAAGGTATTTCCGTTATGAAAGTTCCTTAAGCTAGGAATTAAAACGAATTGTGAGGACACAATTTTTTTAACGGGGGGTGGAATTGTAACATCCCAAATTACTAACCTTCTAGAATAGATTATTTAAATTCACAATTGTGTCCTTGAGGGAGGCTATTTTTGAAAGATAAGGAATTTAGGGAACTAAAATGAATTATAAAGCATATAGGATTAAGGAAAAAAGGACTAGGTTATGATATAAATACAACTAGACATTTAAAATGTAGCAAGGTGGGCTTAGAGGATTAATATATAAAATTAGAAAGTTGTCATTAAGTCCTTGTGATTTTTATTTATTTAAATTATGTTAAGTTGGACATTTATTAAATTTTATAAAGACAAGGACTTAGGTGCAATTTTTAGTAAATTAAAACTAAGGACTACGCTCTTACCATGCACCCTCCCTCACCTAACCACACACCCTCAACTATATACCTCACTTTCTCACGCGCACAACACAAAAACACAAAAAAAGGATCAAAATGAGAAAGAGAGGGAGTTGGCGAGAGGGAGAAGAAGTGGTGGTGACCACCACTTTGGATGGTTGCATGGTGGCCTTACTGCTGCCTGTTGCCGCCGGAGCAGATGAAGAAAATGATCTACGTGTCGGGAACTGCAATTCTACCGATTTAGAATCTTCCAAGGTAGAATTTAGAGATTGAGTTTAGAGCTCCAATTCTAAGGTAACCCCAAACTCAAAACCCCAATTAGGAAAATATAGAAATTTGGTGTGAATGTTTGATTATGTGCATGATTGAAGTCTTAGGTATTGTTTATGCTGAAATTGAATGTTTATGATCTTGTATGCCATGTGAATGATCTTGATGATGATGTGAAATTGATGGAATTGGATTCTAATTTGGTGGCCTATTAGTAAGTTGTAGTACATTTTGTTAACTTTGAAATGCCACAAATTTCGTCAAAATCCTAGTTGTATAACTTGAGTTATAGGCAAAATACCAAGAGCTGCCAGATTTAGGTTTTTATCATGGGCAGGTGCATTCAAGTGAAGTTATAGTGTCATATAATTGTATTATGTATGACTGTGGATGGTTTTCTCTATTGTATATGAGATATAGATAAAGTAGAAATTGAATGGTTTTCTATTGTTTGAGTGGATATGCAATAGGGTCATGGAAACGTTGCGATATGTGACATGGATGACAAATACTTTAATTGACGATTAAATAAATTGTATTGTGATGAATGATGAATCTCAGAACATGTTGGATGCATTTGATATAAGATGTTTATTGAATGCATGATAACATGTAATGTGAAATGATAATGAATGAATCCCACCAGTAGTATATCGGGTAAGCGGACAAGCATGAAAATGAAATGTAAGGTTTCCCAAAAATGGGGTTAAGATGGTCTGAAGAAGTAGGGTCTCCTAGAAAATGGCGTTAAGATGGGCTGAAAATTTAATGACTATCCCGAAAGGGGTCAAGATAGTCATAGGCTATCTCGAAAGGGGTTAAGATAGCCTGGCAGTGCCCTAGAGATTCAGGTAGGGACACTTACCGAGGGTATCCGTGAGCTCAAATTATGCCTTTCTGCCAAGGTACCTATGGTGGAGATCTAGTGCACTAGAGTCTCGTTAAAAGATGAAAAGGAAATAAATGAAATGAAAAGTAATAAAGAGATATCATGGCATGCATACATCCATAATCCTGTCATTTCATGCATTATTGTGAGTGTATTTGTATTGTATGTGTGAATATGCTTGGTGTGATGGTTAGGACCTTTATTTGGGGAGATTTTCTAGTTAGACTGCCTGCAATACTGATTTAAAATGTTTTTATTTACACCGGGGGTTACTCGGTTATATGTTTTACATATAACTGACGGTCTTAGTATTGTAGGTATGAGAAGATTGTGGAGTTAGAGCAACGGACGACACAAGCTTTAGGAGTAGCCATACATGGTGAAACTAACATTTTTATTCAGATATTATATTTTTTAGCTGTATAGGAAATTTTCATATAAATAAACAAATGTTTCTCCTTGTATTTTAAATATGAAAACTAAGTAACAAGTTTTATATTTTCAAGGAATTTTGTAAGCGTTAGGTTTTCAAATTAAGATTCACTTAAGTATTAAGTTTTGAAGTTGATTTTGTTTTTGTAACTACCATTTTCAAAATTAAGGTGTTACAATTGGAGGCTCAAAGACTCCACATTTTGTAGAATTTCTTTAGTGTTTAATGATCTTTCATTTGTAATTGAGTTTCCAATTTCTACTATTAATTTTGGTTCTACATTTTCTGATTAAGCTTGATCGACAATTATCCTCATCATTTGGTATTAGAGCCTTGTGCTTCAAAGAGTGTTGATTTAGCTTCAAAGAGGTTGGGAACGCATGACTTAAGAGAAGAAGAAGCAAGCGGAAGACTAAAAAAATGGATCGCCACTCCAATTTAAGGATTTGAAGATAAGATGATGAGGATTCGCCACAAAGATACAAAGATCAATGATAAGAATCAAAGATTGCCACTCTAATCATGGATTAGAGATAAGACCTTGAGTAGTTCGCCACATTGGTGTGGAAACCAATGATAAGAATCATCAACTCCTTGAAGCCCCAAGGCTATGAAGCCTAAGAGAACTAATTCTCTTGAACCTCAATCCAATATTATTCAAATCTTCATTCATTCTCTTCTCAACCAAGTCACAAAGGTATTTATAGGTGTTACAAGTCACTTAAATGCTCCAAAAACGTCCTCACATAAGGTCTTGGGCGTGGGCACCTAGAATTTGGGCATGGGCACGCGCCCAGGAATTTCCCCCTCTGCTCCGAGCGTGTGGGCATGCTGGAACGGGCATGAGCATGCCTGGCAACCTACAGGAGCGCGTGGGTACGCTGCCTGTGGGTGTGAGCACCACAAGATGGGTGCTCTCAGCTTAGTGCTTATGGGCACACCTTCTAGGTGTGTGGGCATGCCAAAACTGTCATGTACACTCTCAAATAAGTCCTACAACTCAAATACAAGTCTTTGAAACAAATTACAACTCTTAGAAACCCAATTACAAATGAAAGATCATTAAACACTAAAGGAATTCTTCAAAATGTTTAGTCTTTGAGCCTCCAATCCATGCTCACATGAAGAGTGTAGAGTCCTTTGAATCAAATGCGAATTGGAGAAGGATCAGGAAGTGACGCCAACAATCAGTAGATAGAATTGTAGCGAATGCCGCAAAGATGGAGAGAGTGCATATCTTGCCTTCTTGCCATTTTGAAATTTCAAATGAGAAATGAAGAGGAATAATTAACTGTTAACTAATAAATAAGAAACAAACAGAAAGAGGAATGAGAAAAAAGGAGATTTGAGGCAGCAAAGATGAAGGATTAGGGCTCCCTCCACAATATTATCCTATTTATAACTTTGAAGCTAAAAGGAAAAGCAGACCAACAGTCCGAGCAAAACATTTATGTCCGCCACCTTCCTTCTTGGAATGCGCCAATGATATTAATATACTATATGAATATCAGCTACAATATGGGTATCAGGAAATATAGCATTGAGAATGACCAAAAGCAATTAATTATCAGCACATTTGATTATTTTTTATTTATTTAATTTTTTAATATGAAGAAAAAACTCAGAGTTTCCTTATTTAGAAAGAGTCTTGGAGAAGCTTAGAATCGTGGCTCTTTTTTTTAATACACTTGTCAAAATTTGCCTTAATATGTAGCTTTTATTGTTAGTTTTATTGATATATTTAAGTTCTTTTATCAATGATTAAGATTTTTTTTTAATCAGAAAATGGTGTAATCTTATTTTTGAAATTTCATTTTAGAAAATCTAATATGTCTTGCTTAACGTGTAACCAACTTCAAAGAAGTAACTAACTGTAAATATCTGACGTATGGTTTTTACTTCAGTAAATTTGAGTTAGTAGAATGTCATTAGGAAGGTAGCGTTTGGCAAACATGTTAGAACAGAATAGGAGGAAACTGTATTGTTCTCTGTTTGGTACATCAGTCAAGAGGAACGGAACAGGACACTGAGCCAAATGAACAAGACATATTGGTTCTATTGAAAAGAGTGGAATAGAAGAGAACGGAACAGAATAATATAATTATATTTTACAAATTTTCTTACTGAAAATTAATAAAATAACAAAAAAACAAGAAGTGATTCACTAATAAATTTTTTTAATCCGACACAAATAAATCTCACTTAAATAATATAATTGTATTTTCATTTTATGTTAACTGTTATATAATTTTTAATTAAAATTTTAGGTAGGAAATATAAAATTTAAATATTGTTTTCATATAAATGGCTAGTATGTGCCTCATTATGTTGTCATTCCTATGCTTAAGTATTGATTACTTTTTTCATGTTCTTTTAAGTCTTATCATTTAATTCTAGTCCAAGTATCAATTATTTTTGTTCCTTTATTTTGGAAATACAGTTCACTTTAATTACTTATATCATAGGGGCGTTATGTAAATGGCAGACCTAAAATAAGATAATACAAGTAACTAATACTTGAGTCTTAAGCAAACATTAAGCTCAAAAGAACGTGACCTACGTAACTTATATTCCAACCTGAAGCAAACAATAGACCTAAAAGAAAAATACATAATTAATTAATACATGAACTTAAACTTGAAGGAAACTGTATTTCCAAATAATAGAACGTATAAATAATTGATAATTGTGCCTAAACAAATTATAAATCTTACAAGAACGTGACACAAGTAACTGATTGTTGAGGATAAGGATAACAATGTAATGAAGAGTGTACTAGCTATTTATATGAAAATAATATTTAAAATTTTCATTTCCTAACTAAAATTTGAATTAAAAACTATATAACAATTAACATAAAATTAAAATACAATCATGTTATTTAAGTGAGATTTATTCGTGTCAGATTTATCAAATTAATCAATCAATATTTTCCTGTTTTTGTGTTATTTAATAAATTTTCACTTGGAAATTTGTACAATAATATTATTATATTTTTATAGTCAAATTCGTAGTTTAATCTAATAACTTTATCTCAAATTATAATTTGGTCCTTTAATTTTTTCTCCAATTTAGTAATTTCTCTTTTCAATATAATATCATCATTTGTATAATTTTTGTTGATAAATAATTAATGCCCGCAATAATAATTTTTAGACACTTTTATTAATTATTTAATTAAATAAAATGAAGCGAAAAATTAGTTAAAGATTTAAAATGAAAAAAATAAAAGAATCAAGTTGAAATTAATTTTTTAATTAATTAAAGCTCAAACACCATTTAATAATGTAACAAAATATAAATATTTAATTAAAAAATAGAGACATGTAGTTTAGATTAAAAATAAAAAACAAAATGTTAAATTCAAATTAAAAATAAAATCAAGTTTATATCTTTTTTTATGATCAAATCAAGTTTATATCTATTCAAATGTAAATGAATTAATGGAGAATATGACTTAATTGAAGTTCTGATTGTCTCCTATCAATTTTTGAATTTGATTGGATAAGAAGGCATTGTGTCATCTTGATCGAGATGATACCATAGAAACAACCTAGATTCAAAGACATTGTACACCCGTGAGAATTCACAAGTACCACACCAATAATACTTTATTTTGGGTAATAGTTAAAACAAAATAAAATTGAAATTTTAAAGCAATTAGAAATGGTAAAAGGAAAAGGAAAGAAAAAGAAAGAAAGGGAAGAAAAAGGCAAAAAGCAACGCCATATGCTTTGTTACTCCACAGAGAGTAAAATAAGCTTGATGATTTAAACATGAATCTGGAATCCAATTCTTTTGATAAGAAACGATGAATTTTACAACCTCTTCGATGGAAACTCAACTCCAATTCACCTTCTAATAAAGGTGACATTTTAAAGAACCCTAAAACTGTGAAAAGGTTTATTACATGACAAGAACAAACCCTAAGGTCTGTTGCCCCTAATCCTACGAGCAAGCTAAATATCCTTAGGCATAATAGTGACTCTCTTGGAATGAATTGCACAGAGAATGCTGTCTTCAAATAATCCGACGAGGTAGGCTTCAGCGGCTTCTTGCAGAGCTAAAACGATGCTGCTCTGGAATCCGAGATCTGTTTTGAAATCTTGAGCAATTTCTCTGACCAATCTCTGGAATGGAAGCTTCCTAATCAAAAGCTCTGTGCTCTTCTAGTACTTTTGGATCTCCCTCATAGCCACCGTTCCTGGCCTGAAACAGTGAGGCTTCTTCACGCCGCTGTTGGTCGGAGCAAACTTCTGAGTTGCCTTTGTCGTCAGTTGCTTCCTCGGAGCCTTTCCTCTGATGGATTTCCTTGCGGTTTGCTTTGTAAGAGCCGTTACACTGAGTGTCTCTTACTTGATGATTGAAATTCTTGATCTTTCTTAGGTCTGAGAACTGAGGTGTTGAAGCAACTGTATGTTAATGGATGTGAAGGTGGAGAGTATTTATATGGTGGAGATTGTGAAAAGGTGAGAGTAGGAATTTTGAAAGGATATGTTTTGGTTTGTGAAATTTTTAGAAAGCCGAAAGAACGACTGTTGATGATTTTCCTAATCAACGAATGTAGTGGTTCATAAGCTGAAGCTAGAGATCGTCATCTCCAACTGTGAGAAACCCTCCAATAGCCATGTGCCATGTGTTCGTAAATGCAATGAATAATGTAGTAAGTATCATCGAAGGAAAGAAAAGAAACCCCTAATTGGGGTACCCTCCAATACTATTGCGACAAGTGGCAACAAATGAGACCCCTATTTCGCCCAAAAATTTTGGCGGCCTCAGCCTCCAAGCTTCCCTCCATTTTGAATTTAATCATTTTGGATTATTTTATATCATTTGAAAAAATAATTTTGATTTAACCATTTATTAATTTTCTTTTATTTTACCACTAGATTTGTGCCAAGTCGATGCACGGAAATAAAAGCGATCAAAATGATTAATTTTGAATACGAATCAACAAAACTGAATACTCCATCAATTCAAAAACTAAAGTCATTTGTAGTGAAGTTTGAGAAAAAAATTGATTATATTATCCTTATTTATTATTGGTAGGTGAAAGTGATGAGAGAGAAATAATTGTGATAAACATTTATTAGATAAGGATATAAATGAAAAAAGAATATTAATGACATCTTTAAACTTTAAAATGACAATAGTTTCGAAAAAAAACCTAAAGTTTAAAATGACTATAGTTTTGGAATCGATAGAGTAGAAGATAAAATTTATAAAATTTACATAAGAATACATATATTTGAACTTTAAGGTTAAAATATTTAGAAGAATAGAGCATCCGAATAAAACCGAATATTAATAAATTAAGACGTTAAATTTAACTAAATTAAAGTTTTATAATGTGTGCAAAGTTCAAGCATTTAAATTTGAATTTGAATTTGAATTTAAAATTAAACAGAAAAAAAGATTAAAGAAAAATTTCATGCAATGTTAAAATTTTACTTAAGTGATATTGCAAAGCTCTTGTAACACCTAGATTTTTATTTTCCTCAAACAATTTAGTGGAATTGAAAACACATCCATGGAACTAAGTCTATCATCTATCCACTTAAGCATATCCATACGTATTTATATACACCTATATATATACTAATGCTTATACTCACTATAGAAGTTAACCTGGCATAATCCTAATTTAAGTTTATATTAAATTTCTAGATAGTTTACAAGTTCGACTAGGGTAGTCAATAGATACAAAATAGGGAATATGATTGCCTAAGATGTCTCAAAATAACCACTAGCATCTCCTTCAAGCACTGAAGCCTTCCAAGTCAATATCACCTGCAATATTGTAACCGTTAGCTATATGTACATCATATAACTGAGTAACCATCGATATTGAAAATAAAATATACAACATTGCAGCCAGTCTAACAAGAAAACTCCCCAATAATAAACCCTACCAAACAATCACACAAGATGCATGAGATGACAATTTAAGGTGAGTGCATGCCATGAGTTAATTAGTTAAGAATTGTTAATTTTTACTGTGAACTAGTCCTCAAATCACTTATAAAAGTAATTTTTGTTTCTCCTTAAAGATTTTAACTAATTCTAAATCAGTTTCTTTGAAATTAATCACATTAGAAATTACTCATATAATTATATGATTGTTTAATTAATATGTTATACAAATTCACTAATAACCAATTAAGTCTCTATTAAAGTTTCGATATCAAATTAGTCCTCGAAGAATTTAGAAGACTTAAAAATTAGCTTATAACTGTAACACCTTGTTCCTTTAGGTTTTCTCCCCTCGGTTTAAAATCTTCACGGGTTCCACCCGATACGAGGTGCCCGACCTCAAAGGGATATTTTCCACTTCCAAGATATGAGAAGGATCAGAGACGTATTTCCGGTCTTTGGACCTCTTAAGCCTTTCTTTGATACGCTTAACCTTATCGATTGTATCTTGCTCAAATTCCGGTCCCAATAGCAACTTTTCCCTGATTTCAAACCAACATATCGGAGACCGACACTTTCTCCTATAAAGTGCTTCATATGGTGCCATGTTGATGCGTGAACGGAAACTGTTATTACAGGCCAATTCTACCAGCGATAAGTATTTTCCCGAATCACCTCCTTCTTCTAACACACAAGCTCAGAGCATGTCTTCAAGTTTCTAAAGTGTCCTTTCAGACTGTCCATCTGTTTGGGGATGGTGTGAGGTGCTTAAATATAATCGAGTCCCAAAGGCTCTTTGCAATACTCCCTAAAAACGAGAAGTAAACTTGGGATCTCTATCCGATATAATGCTCACCAGTGCTCCATGCAATCGGACTATCTTAGTTGGACTATCTCCCCGATATAAATCTTAGCATATTTTTCCACCAAATAAGTAGCCTTGACAGGCAAGATGTGAGTCGACTTGGTTAATCTGTCTATTATAACCCAAATTAAGATGTATCATGCCAGAGTCCTGGGCAACCCAACAACAAAGTCCATGGCTATAGATTCCCATTTCCATTCCGGAATGTCTAACGGATGGAGCGATCTAGATAGTTTTTGGTGTTCCACTTTGTCCTTTTGGCAAGTAAGGAATTTGGATACGAATTCCGCAATTTCTTTCTTCATTCCCAGCCACCAGAATAATTTCTTCATCTCTTGATACATCTTGGTATCCCCTTGGGTGCACAGGATCGTAGCTACTATGATTCTCTTCTCACACCATTCTCTTAATGCCAGCATTGTTAGGGACACACACCCTGCCCTTAAACAAAACCATACCCTCACTAGCTACGGAGAAGCCTTCTCATTCCTTAGACTCTTAAAGCTGATGATCATATCTTTGCGCTTCTCGGATTTGGTTTCTAAGTGCACTCTTCGCATCAACCTTGCACATTGAAAGGCTAGCACTATGGCAAGCTACATTTAAATTCAAATCTCTGAATTTTTCTAAGAGCTTCATCTGATGAACCATCATAGTTGATACGTGTAAGGACTTCCTACTAAGTGCGTCAGTGATAAGTGCAAATTAGTTTGTTTTTATAATAAAGGATTTGCACTTATCTTCTTAAGAAATAACATGTTTTATGTAAAATTTGTCCTTTGTTCCATACTTTGTGAGTTCAAGAGTAAAAAGGTAGAAATAATAATTTTTCTAACTCAAGAAATGTTTTTTCATGTGTTTTGGAAGCAAAATAAGAAAGTCAAGATGTTGGAACATATAAGAGGCCAGCGCTCGAGTGCCAGACCAAGGCTCGAGCACTGGGAGCTAACTAGCATAGGATCCTCACGGCTAGTAAAAATGCTTTGGTGCTCGAGTGCCACACCAAGGCTCGAGCGCCAGTATCCATTGAGCATATGATCCTTACTGCCAGAGTTATGAGCTTGGTGCTCGAGCGCTACACCAGGACTCGAGCGCCAGACACATTAACCAGGCATTAAAGCACATTTACCAGCGCATTAAAGGCCAATGCTCAAGCGCCAGGAGGGCGCTTGAGCGCCAGAAACATGCTCTGTAGTGTTAGGAAGAGAGGGAATTGTAGAGAGAAAAACACTAAGTTACATTACTTTAGTCAGAGTTCTAGTACTCTTAGGTTTTGTTCTTGAAGTTCATGGCCTTGTTAGGCTAAGCTTTCCACCGGGATTGAGAGTAATTACTTCATCTCTTGTTTATTTCAATTACTAGTTGTATATTATATATGAATTGGAGTTCTTCTTCTGTTCTTCTTTTCTTGGTTTAGCTTGATCACCTTTTCCATGTCTTAGTTTATTTGCATAGTTGAGAAACTTGTTTATTAATGGATTTGGAGAAAAAACTCTCATAATATCTTCTAGTCTAGAGATAGATGGAAATGCTTATGATTGCCAAAATACTCTGCTTAATGCAAGACTTTGTACCTAGAGTGTCAAGAGATTGAGCTCTAGAGACTACTGTTTTAGAATCAAGTGACAAAGGTATTTGCACTTGTGATATTGAGTATGCATCTTTTCTTATAATATTTAACTTCTACTGAAAGAAACAAGGTTAAGTAATGAAACTCGGTCCCAGGTGAATCTTTATTTTATTTGTTTAACATTTTACTATGTTTTTATTTTATTACCCATTCATACTTCAATATGTTTTTGACCCTCTTTCAACTCAATTCTTAATCAAATAAATCCAGTGCTCCCTGAGGACGACACACATTTTTCCACTTTACTAAAACGAATGAACCAAGTGAAGTTGTATTAAAAGGTTAACAAATTTCTGGCACCGTTGCCGGGGATCACGGTAGTTTATTGTTAAGTTTTGAGTTGATTTGTAAAAATTGTGAATAGTAATTCTATTTGTAATTAATTGTATATTTGTAACTAACTCTCACCATTGTTCCAGTATTGTTGTATCATTACTCGCAGCAAAAGCAAAAGGGATAACTTAGTGTAGATTGACGAAATCGAAGAGTTTGCAAAGCGAAAGTCTGCAATAAAACACCGAGAAAAAAAGGAGGGAGAGAGTTCCTCAATTTTCTCTAGTAACTCTATACATTCGGTTACTTTTGTCATGGCTGAGGAAGTTCATAATTCGCCTAGGGTTGTCCTTGGTGACTACGCGATTTCTCAAGGTCCAAGGAAACGATCCGCTATAGTCTTGTCCCCCACAGCTCAGCAAATGGAGATTAAGCCATATTGGTATAACCTCATTCTGACTAACCAGTTTACAGGGAAAGATCAAGAGGATCCACATAATTTCTTGGAGACCTTTTATGATCTTGTAGCGACTATGGGCTTGGATGAAGCAAGTGGTGAGGATGCCTATATGAAATTATTTCATTTAGCACTTATTGGTGATGCGAAGGAATGGTTCAAGACTCTTTCGAGTCAAAGTTTGAACACATGGAGTGAGGTTGAAGAAGCCTTTTGAACAAGGTTCTTTCCTCCTTCTAGAATGATCCAAGTGCAATCTGAAATATCTGCTTTTAAGCAGGGGCAAGATGAAGCATTTCACGAGGCTTGGGAAAGGTACCAAAGGTTGTTGACAAAATGCCCGAATCATGGGTTGACCGGTGTTGCAAAGCTGGATATAATTTGTGCAAGATTGAACCATCAATGGACAATCCATCTTACTGCAACTGCTGGACGGTCATTAAAAACCATTGATGTACCTACTGCAATGGAAATCATCACTTTTATGGCAGCAAGTGATAGAGCTGGGCATCAGCCCAGAAGCCAAGTCTCAAAGCCCAAGGGTATTCTTGAATTAAATTCTTCTGATGGAATTTTGGCATAGAATAAGCTTATGACACAGCAAGTTGAGCTCTTGAGTCAAGCTATTACTCAATTGGTGCCAAAGCCGCAACAAGTTCAAGTATTGAACCAACAAGCTCAAGTAGGAGCATGTGAATTGTGTGGTGAAGTTCATTCATACACTCAATGTCTGCATGCCTCCGGCCAAAAAGATGAGGAGTTGAATTTTGTGAATAATCAATCAAGAGGAAATTTCTTTTCTTCACCTTTTAAATCTAATGTTTCCAATGCTGGAATGCAAGGGTGGAAGAATCCTCAAGGACAAAATCAAACGAACTGGAAAAATTCAACGAATTCATATAACAGGCCGCCATTTGTTCCATTGGTAGAGAGAACCATTAAATTGGAAGATACCTTGGATAAATTTATCCAAGCCTCATTGGCTAATCACCAAAATAAAGAGGCTTTCCAGAAAAACACCGAGGCGTCTATCCGGAATCTTGAGACGCGTTGGTCAAATCTCTAATCAACTGGCAGAGCTTACCACTACTCCTTTCTCCGCTAATACCACCACGAATCCAAAAGAACAATGCAAGTCCATTGTAACAAGGAGTGTTAAGGAGATTGGTAAAGGAATAGGGGATCATTTAAATGAACCTGAGGATGAAGAAGGAGGAATTGAAAAAGTAGCCATGAAGGAGGTAGATAAGGAAAGTGAAAGTGAAAGAAGTGAGGAAAAAATAATGTAAATATTCAAAAAATTAAAAAAACCAAAAAGAAGAGTGAGGACAAGGAAAAGATGGATGGAGTACCTCAGGTGAAAGAGGTTCCTTATCCTATTCATCCATCAATAAAAAAATAATGTAAATATGCTAGGTTTCTGGACATTTTCAAACGGCTTCAAATAAATGTACCATTTATGGAAGCTATGGAGGAAATGCCCACATATGCCAAGTTCTTGAAGGACTTGTTGACTAAAAAAGGAAGTTCAAAGATGAAACTGTGGAACTAGAAGCCAGGTGTAGTGCTATAATTCAAAAATCTTTGCCTCATAAGACTAAAGATCCGGGTAGTTTTACTATCCCTATTACTATTGGTGCCCTTCCCGTAGGGAAGGCATTATTGGATCTTGGTGCAAGTATAAACCTTATGCCGTTATCCATGTTAAAACAGATTGGTGATTTGGAAGTGAAACCACTAGAATGACTCTCCAATTGGCAGATAGGTCTTTAAAGTTCCCTTATGGCGTAGCAGAGGATGTTCTAGTGAAGGTTGATAAATTCGTTTTTCCGGTTGACTTTGTCATCATGGATATGGAGGAAGATTTGGAGGTGCTTTTGATTCTAGGGCGACCTTTCATGAAAACGGCAAAGGTCATTATCGATGTCGATAATGGTTAACTCAAGGTACGAGTTGAGGATGATGAGGTTAAGTTTGATGTATTGGAGGCCATGAAACACCCAAAGGAAAAATAGTCACCCTTTAGGGTGGATGTCATGGAGGAGGCATTTCTATTAGGGAAGCAAGAATTGTACAGTGCAAGCCCTTTAGAAAAAGCCTTAGTGCAGTCTTGTGCAAAGTTATATGACTTAGAGGAATTCGAGATTGAAAAATGTTTGAGGGACCTACATACTCTTAAAGAGGACCCCATGAAAACATTCATCCCGAAAGACTTACCAAAGGAGGAAAAGTCAGAAAATAAAAAGTTGGAGTTGAAAGTGTGGTCGTCTCATCTAAAATATGCATTTTTAGATAAAGGGGTACGCAAGCCAATTATCATTAACAGTTCACTATCTTCTGCTCAAGAGGCACAACTCTTGGAGGTTTTGAGAGCCAATGAAGGGGCGATAGGATGGGCATTGACAGATCTTGAAGGAATATGTCCTTCTTTCTGTATGCACAAAATACATATGGAAAAGGATTTTAAACTTGTTGCCCAACCTCAAAGGCGATTGAACCCAACTATGAAAGAAGTAGTGAGGAAAGTAGTCCTCAAGATACTTGAAGCTGGTTTGATTTATCCCATCTCCGATAGTGAATGGGTAAGTCCAGTTCAAGTGGTCCCAAAGAAAGGAGGGATAACGGTAATTTATAATGAAAAAAATGAATTAATCCCTACAATGATAATGACCGGGTGGCACATGTGTATTGATTATTGAAAATTAAATCAAGGCACCAGGAAAGATCATTTTCCTTTGCCTTTTATGGACCAAATGCTTGAGAGACTGGCTGGCCAGGCATATTACTGTTTCTTGGAGTGATATTCTGGGTACAACCAAATTTTGGTAAACCCAGAAGAGCAGGAAAAGACAGCTTTCACATGTCCATTTGGAGTTTTTGCTTATAAACATATGCCGTTTGGACTTGGTTGAATTCTCGCCATTTTTTCGGATTTGGTTGAGAAATGTATTGAGGTTTTCATGGACGACTTTTCTGTCTTTGGGAAAGTTTTTGAAGAATGTTTGAACAATCTGAATATTGTGCTAGGAAGATGTGTTCAAACAAATTTAGTTCTTAATTGGGAGAAGTGCCATTTCATGGTAGAAGAATGGGTTGTTCTTGGTCATAAGATATCGTCTAGAGGGATTGAGGTTGACAAAGAAAAAGTTGAGGTCATTGAAAAACTTCCACCACTCGTGAATGTTAAAGGAATACAGAGTTTCTTAGGACATGCCGGTTTCTACCGGAGATTTATAAAAGACTTCTCCAAGATTTCCAAGCCACTTAGTAATCTTTTAGTTAAGGATGTGACTTTCAATTTTGATTCTAAGTGCTTGGAGGCATTTGAGAGACTTAAGGAAAAAATGATTATGGCCCCAATCACAATAGCTCCAAATTGGTCCTTAGATTTTGAGCTCAATTGTGATGCGAGTGACTATGCTGTTGGTGCCGTATTAGGCCAAAGAAAAGACAAAATTTTTCACCCAATACATTATGCTAGTAAAGTACTTAATGATGCACAGGTGAACTATGCAACTACAGAAAAAGAATTACTAGCTATTGTATATGGGTTGGAAAATTTTCGATCTTATCTTATCTTGAAAAAAGAATTACTAAAAATTCACCTCGAATCCTTACTTTGTGAGTTCAAGAGTAAATAGGTAGTAATAATAAATTTTCTAACTTTAGAAATGTATTTTCAGGTGGTTTTGGAAACAAAACAAGAAAGTCAAGATGTTGGAGCATATAATAGGCCAGCGCTCGAGCGCCAGACCAAGGCTCGAGCGCTGGAAGCTGAGGAACATAGGATCCTTTCTGCCTGTGTAAATGCTTTGGCGCTGGAGCGCCACGCCAAGACTCGAGCGCCAGTATACATTAAGAATTGGATCCTTTCTGCCAGAGTTATGAGCTTGGCGCTCGAGTGCCACACCAAGGCTCAAGCGCCATACACATTAACCAGGAATTTAAGCGCATTTACCAGCACGTGTAAAGCAAGCGCTCAAGCGCTAGAAGGGCGCTCGAGCACCAGACCCCTGCCCAAAACACCTAAAGACAGCTCTGCAGAAGTTAGGAGAGATATTGAATTATAGAGAAATAAACTACAAAGTATAGTGCTTTAGTCAGAGTTCTAATGCTAAGCTTTCCACCGGGATTGAATGTAATTACTTCATCTCTTGTTTCTTTCAATTGTTCGTTTTATATTATATATGAATTGGAGTTCTTCTTCTCTTCTTCTTTTCTTGGTTTAAGCTTGATCACCTTTTCCATGTGTTAGTTTATTTGCGCAGTTTAGAAACTGGTTTATAAATGGATTTGGAGAAAAACTCTCGTAAAATCTTTAGTCTAGAGATGGATGGAAGTGCTTATGATTGCCAAAATACTCTACTTAATGCAATACTTGGTTCCTAGAGTTCCAAGTGATTGGGCTCTAGAGACTAGTGTCTTAGAATCAAGTGACAAAGATATTTGCACTTGTGACATTGAGTATGCATCTTTTCTTATAATATTTAACTTATAGTGAAAGAAACAAGGTTCAGTAATGAAACTCAATCCCAGGTGAATCGTTATCTCATTTGTTTATTTGTTTTTACCAAGCATTTATTTTATTTTCCATTCACAACTTATTATGTTTTTGAACATTCTATCAACTTAATTCTTAATCGGATAAATTCAGTGCTCCCTGAGGACGATACATGTATAGTCACTATACTGAAATGAGTTAATCCGGTCCTACTCTATTAAAAGATTAACATCGAGCGCTGCCTCTTATATGTTCTAGCATCTTGACTTTCTTATTTTGCTTCCAAAACACCTGAAAACACATTTCTTGAGTTAGAAAAATTATTATTTCTACCTTTTTACTCTTGAACTCACAAAGTATGGATCAGAGGTGAAATTTTACATAAAACATGTTATTTCTGGAGAAGATAAGTGCAAATCCTTTATTATAAAAACACACTAATTTGCACTTATCAAACTCCCCCCAACCTAAGACTTTGCTTTTCCTCAAGCAATGTATCTCGAAAACAAACAAAAGAACCATGGCAAGTATGGGTTAAGGAAAGTGTGTCAAACTTCAATTTTCATAATATGCATGGAAAGAGTTAAGAGAGACTTATGATCACCTAATTTATAGAAGCAACGGACCAGTTTATGACTTAAGTGCAAAGGAAATTGTAATCAACCATTGACAGAGGTTCACTCTCAAACCTTAAATGGTGTCAATTTCGCTCCATTCCTCAATGTCACTTAACTTGAATTTTGTTTTTCATTTTCCGTCAAACCATTTCACAAAATCGAACAATAAATCCAGAGGTCTTTTGAAAAGGTTGTAATAAGGCTGGGCTACAAAGAATCTTTTTTTTTCTAGTTACACAAAACAAGTTGGAGAATATATATTCATATACTTACAAGCTTCCCCCAACCTATTCTACACAACATGCTTGGCCCATACTTCCTTTCAAGTGTTTCTTTTTCTTATTTTCCAAGGCACCTTCAAATTTTTTTATTTAATTATTATTTTTTTTCCAAATATACACAAGGCTGCCCAAGGATTTACACAAATACCAGAAACACTTGATTCATCTTCTAAGCCAACAGAATCATTCATCATTTGTATACCCATTATTCTCCCTAAACATATAAATATTTTTCTCCAACTCAAAGGTAAGGATAAAACATTCACATTGGTGTACTAGGGTTTAAAAATGAATTCATGGCTCAAAGTGGGTACCAACAAAAGATGTGATTTAACAGGTAAGCTTTTTGGCTCAAACTCATTCAAGAAAACTATGCCTCTATCATTTTTATGTCTCAATTGATAATGACAATTACAAAATCAAACAAAATTCATTCAAGTTAACAAAGAGGACTCTGATGCAATTTTTGTGGGATTCACTCAACATACAACGGTAAAAAGGCTTTAACCATGAAAATAATTTTTCACAATTCCCAATGCACAAAAATCATCTCATGATCGGTTAACTTTCAAATCAGTATTTTTCACAATTCCTCTTTTTCCATCCATGCAATATCATAAAAACTTTCATTTGCACACAACCAAAACCACACTAGCCATTGAAACAAACTACCATTTTATTTAATATTTTTTTTTCATTTTTTTTCAGAATTATAGGAAAAAAAATACAATAATTTTATTTATGAAAATAATATAAAAAAAAACAAGTTCAACAAGAGAAACCAACAGAAACTTCCCTATCAAATCAATGGATCATCCTCCTCCAAATAATCATTGATATCGATATCCCCATAACCACCAGACCCATCATCTACCCCACTGCCACCATTCCGTTCACCTCTCTCTCCAGCTGCCTCCCCCGGTGGAATTGGCTGGTCCCCAGGCCATCCCATATGTGCAGCAAAAGCCTCCGGAGGTAGTAAAAATGTTTGGCCCGACATAGAATGCTGAGCCATCGAATAGTGGGAGAGGTGAAGGCTGGTTAACCCCCGATGTAGGGTAGCAAATTGCTTGTCATTGTGATCAAGCCTTGTGCTAATGTGGCCCCACAAATCCTCCATTTTTCTCGGGGGAACTCGAGGTGGTGGTGCAGGCGGTGCATTCGGGTCCCTGTCTGCACAGTTGTTTTAGAAATATTTCTTGTCAATGGGCTCTCTGATTTTCTGGCTACGAACAATCGGAACCCCCGCATCTTCACACAAGCTAGTGATGAGAGACGGGAATGCCAAACTTTGTTTCGTTCCAACCCATATACAGTGACCCTATAAGATAAGATCTAAATTTTTCCAACCCATATACAATTGCTAGTAATTCTTTTACTATAGTTGCATAGTTCACCTGTGCATCATTAAGTACTTTACTTGCATAATGTAATGGGTGAAAAATTCTGTCTTTTCTTTGGCTTAATACGGCACCAACAGCATAGTCACTCGCATCACAGTTAAGCTCAAAGTCCAAAGACCAATTTGGAGAAACTATGATGGGGGCCATAAGTCTCTCAAATACCTCCAAGCACTTAAAATCAAAATTGAAATTCATATCTTTAACCAAAAGATTACTAAGTGGCTTGGTAATCTTGGAGAAGTCCTTTATAAATCTCCGATAAAAACCGGCATGTCCTAAGAAACTCCGTATTCCCTTAACATTCACGGGTGGTGGAAGTTTTTCAATGACTTCAACTTTTTCTTTGTCAACCTCGATCCCTCTAGACGAGATCTTATGACCAAGAACCACCCCTTCCTCCACCATGAAATGGCATTTCTCCCAGTTAAGCACTACATTTGTTTGAACACATCTTCCTAGCACAATATTCAGATTGTTCAAACATTCTTGAAAACTTTTCCCAAAGACAGAAAAGTCGTCCATGAAAACCTCAATACATTTCTCAACCAAATCCAAAAAAATGGCGAGCATGTATCTTTGAAAAGTTACAGGCGCATTACACAGTCCAAACGACATACGTTTATAAGCAAAAACTCCAAATGGACATGTGAAAGCTGTCTTTTCCTCATCTTCTGGGTTTACCAAAATTTGGTTGTACCCCGAGTATCCATCCAAGAAATAGTAATATGCCTGGCCAGCCAGTCTCTCAAGCATTTGGTCCATAAAAGGCAAAGGAATATGATCTTTCCTGGTGGCTTGATTTAATTTTCTATAATCAATACACATGCGGAACCCTGTCACTGTCCTTGTAGGGATTAATTCATTTTTTTTCATTTGCAATAACCGTCGTCCCCCCTTTCTTCAGAACCACTTGAACTGGACTTATCCATTCGCTATTGGAGATGGGAAAAATCATACCAGCTTCAAGTAACTTAAAGACTTCTTTCCTCACTACTTCTTTCATTGTTGGATTCAATCGCCTTTGAGGCTGGGCCACAGGTTTAAAATCCTCTTCCATATGTATTTTATGCATACAGAAAGAAGGACTTATTCCTTTAAGATCTGTCAATGACCATCCTATCGCCCCTTCATTGGCTCTTAAAACCTCCAAGAATTGTGCCTCTTGTTCAGAAGATAGTGAACTGTTAATGATAACTGGCTTGCCTCCCCCTTCATCTAAAAATGCATATTTTAGATGAGACGGCAACACTTTCAATTCCAACTTATTTTTTTCTGACTTTTCCTCCTTGGGTAAGTCTTCCGGGACAATTGTTTCCATGGGCTCCTTTTTCAGAGTATCTAGGTCCCTCAAATATTTTTCAATCTCGACTTCCTCCAGATCATATAACTTCGCATGAGATTGCACTAAGGCTTTTTCTAAAGGGCTAGCACTGTACATTTCTTGCTTCCCTAATAGAAATGCCTCCTCCATGACATCCACCCTAAAGGCTGATTGTTTTTCCTTTGGGTGTTTCATGGCCTCCAACACATCAAATTTCACCTCATCATCCTCAACACGTACCTTGAGTTGTCCATTATCCACATCAATGATGACTCTCGCCGTTTTCATGAATGGTCGCTCTAAAATTAAAGGCACCTCCAAATCTTCCACGATATCCATAATGACAAAGTCAACCGGAAAAACAAATTTATCAACCTTCACCAAAACATCCTCCGTTACACCATAAGAGAATTTTAATGACCTATCTGCCAATTGGAGAGTCATTCTAGTGAATTTCACTTCCAAATCACCAATCCGTTTTAACATGGATAACGACATGAGGTTTATACTTGCGCCAAGATCTAGTAATGCCTTCCCCACAGGAAGAGCACCAATTGTAACAGGGATAGTAAAACTACCCGGATCTTTGGTCTTGTGAGGCAAAGATTTTTGAATGATGGCACTACACCCGACTTCTAGTTCCACAGTTTCATCTTTGAATTGATTTTTTTTTTGTCAACAAGACCTTCATGAACTTGGCATATGTGGGCATTTCCTCCATAGCTTTCATAAATGGTACATTAATTTGAAGCTGTTTGAAAATATCTAGAAACCTAGCATATTGCCTCTCCTTTGTTTTCATTGATGGATGAACAGGGTAAGGAACCTCCTTCACCTGAGGTACTCCATCCATCTTCTCCTTGTTTTCACTCTTCTTTTTTATATTTTTATTTTTTTCTTTATTTACATTATTTTTCTCCTCACTTCTTCCACTTTCACTTTCCTTCTCTACCTCCTCCATGGCTAAATTTTCAATACTTTCTTCCACCTTCTCAGGTTCATTCAAATGATCCAATATTCCTTTACCAATCTCCTTACCACTCCTTGTTATAATGGACTTGCATTGATCTTTAGGGTTCGTGGTGGTATTAGCAGAGAAAGGAGTAGTGGTAAGCTCTGCCAATTGCTTAGAGATTTGACCCACTTGTGTCTCAAGATTCCGGATAGACGCCTCAGTGTTTTTCTGGAAAGCTTCATTACTTTGGTGATTAGCCAATGAAGCTTGGATAAATTTATTCAAGGTGTCTTCCAATTTGATGGTCTTCTCTACCAATGGAACAAATGGTGGCCTATTAGATGAATTCGTTGAATTTTTCCAGTTCGTTTGACTCTGTCCTTGAGGATTCTTCCACCCTTGCATTCAAGCATTGGAAACATTATTAAAGGGTGAAGAAAAGAAATTTCCTCTTGACTGATTATTTATATAATTCAACTCCTCATCTTTTTGGCTAGAAGCATGTGGACATTGAGTGTATGAATGAGCTTCACCACACAATTCACATGCTCCTATTTGAGCTTGTTGATTCACTACTTGAACTTGTTGCGGCTTTGGCACCAACTAAGTAATAGCTTGACTTAAAAGTTCAATTTGCTGAGTCATAAGCTTATTCTGTGCCAAAATAACATCAGAAGAATTTAATTCCAGAGCACCCTTGGGCTTTGAGACTTGGCTTCTGGGCTGATGCCCAGCTCTATCACTTGCTGCCATATAAGTGATGATTTCCATTGCAGTAGGTACATCAATGGTTTTCAGTGACCGTCCAACAGTTGCGGTAAGATGGATTGTCCATTGATGGTTCAATCCTGCACATATTATATTAAGCTTCGAAACATCGGTCAACCCATGATTCGGACATTTTCTCAAAAACCTTTGGTACCTTTCCCAAGCCTCGTGGAATGCTTCATCTTGCCCCTGCTTAAAAGTAGATATCTTCAACCTCACTCCCTGTATTCAAACTTTGACTCGGAAGAGTCTTGAACCATTTCTTCGCATCTCCAATAAGTGCTAAATGATATAATTTCATATAGGCATCTTCAGCACTTGCTTCATCCAAGCCCATAGTCACTACAAGATCATAAAAGGTCTCCAAGAATTATGCGGATCCTTATGATCTTTCCTCGTAAAGTGATTAGTCAGAATGAGATTATACCAATATGGCTTAATCTCCATTTGCTGAGCAGTGGGGGACAAGACAATAGCAGACCGATTCCTTGGACCTTGAGGAATCACATAGTCACCAAGGACTACAAACCTTGCCGGATTAGGAACTTCCTCAACCATATTAAAAGTAGCAGAATGTGTAGAGTTACTTGAGAAATTTGAGGAACTCTCACCCTCTTTTTGTTCACAGTATTTTGTTGCAGACTTTCGTCTAGCAAATGCCTCGATTTCGTCAATATACATTAACTTTTCTCTTTGGCTTTTGCTGCGAGTAAGCATACAACAATACTCGAACAATAGAGATCATTAGGTACAAATATACAAATACTTACAAAAAGAATGACTATTCACAATTTTTACAAATCAACTCAAAACTCCAAATAAACTACCATGCTCCCCGGCAATGGCGCCAGAAATTTGTTAACCTTTTAATGGAGCTGGAAAGGATTAACTTGTTTTAGTATAGTGACTATACATGTATCATCCTCAGGGAGCACTGAATTTATCCGATTAAGAATTAAGTTGATAGATTGTTCAAAAACATAATAAGTTGTGAATGAAAAATAAAATAAACAATTGGTAAAAACAAATAAACAAATGAGATAACGATTCACCTGGGATTGAGTTTCATTACTTAACCTTGTTTCTTTCACTATAAGTTAAATATTATAAGAAAGATGCTTACTCAATGTCACAAGTGCAAATATCTTTGTCACTTGATTCTAAGACACTAGTCTCTAGAGCCCAATCTCTTGGCACTCTAGGAACCAATTCTCGCATTAAGTTGAGTATTTTGGAAATTGTTCCATCATGCTTTTGGCATGGTGGATTTGGCCTCCAATCTGGTCACCGGTGCGGTGGTTTGGCTCCTCCGGCCACTCACCTTGGCGGTGAGGGGGGTACCTGCAAGCAGTCCGACGATCAAGTCAGCTAAGTGTCACAGATAATGGTTCTCAGATATTGAGTAATGAATAGCGTACCAAATGAAGATGGATCACAAGTATTTATAGTGCCAATTGGGTCACCAAAGTCAAACCTGTCACCGTCACGCTTTCGTGAATTGTGGCGGTAAGTACGGATCTGTAATGGCCTCCACGTGGGGGTGGTGTCCTTTGAGCACTAAGTCGGGTGTCCATGTCGTGGGAACACGATATGGCGCCGACGGCTTAGGTCACCCACGTGAGACCTGCACGTGTCCTTCCCGTGGGTTAGGTCCATAACAGTTGCCCCCAAGTCTATGACATGTCGTTTGACATGCCGTTGACTTCCGACTACGACCCGACTTGGCGACATGTAGTCCCCCCGAGTCGTTGCTTTTTTGAATTCTTTTTGTCAGTTCTGACTTGGACGCGTGTCTTTGTGGTATTGGCCCTGACCTTTCGTGGGCCGTGCCCATCATTATTCAGTGACATCAGGCCTGTGTGCATTAATTATGCCCCATGCCGTCACTTCTTCTTCACGGTTCGTCTTCCCATTCTCTTTCTATAAATATTCGTTCTTTTGACCTAAAACTCTTCTATGCATCCGAGTTTCTCTCTGCGTAAAAGCGTTCTCCCTGCTCTCGCTATCAGCTTCTCCCTTTCTTTGCTATTTTCTAGCCATCTTCAATCCTTTCTTCTTCAACACTTCCTGGTATCTTTCTTCCTCCTCTGTTCAGTTTTCTTGTATGTTTTCTTTTTATTTTTCTTAACATGTCTACTCTTGAGAGACCTACTAATTTTCCCCCAAAAGAAAGCCTTTCTAGGGAAGTTGGGAATTTCATTGGTTCCCCTTCTAGGCCTGAACCATGTGATGGTAGTGATCATCACATTCCCACTCCCCCTTCAATCTCTGGTTCTGACCAAGAACCTTTATTTGAAGCCTTTAGGGAGTTCACTCCTGGTATTCCCCAACTCATCCCCTTCTCTGGGGCGCCATTTTATGAATCTGTCACCCCCTACCGTTAAGGTATGGAGTTGGCAAGTACGATTATGACGAGTCATTTGAGGGCAGTGACGATGCCATAACATCAAACTTACATCCTCTTGCCCCCTTGTTAGTTTGCTCTACGTCTGAAACTTCTAGTTTTAATTCTTCTAATAATTCATCTAAATCTTCTGATTCAAATTCTTCTGACCCTCTTTTTGTCCCTCCTGTTTCTGTTGTAGAACCCATGTCGGTGTCATCTCCCATGTCGCGTTCAGAGTCGCCCTCGACTTCGGCCCCAGCTCAAGCTGTCCAGAAACCCTCTAAGAGTAAGGCTCTAGAACGCCGTCGGCAAAAAATCCATCAATGGTATGGCCCGCCTAAGGAAGCCGCCAAGACAGAAGTCCCCAAAAAGCTTAAATGCATACGGGATGTGAGAAGGATGTACTGGATTAACCACGACATTCTCCAAGTTCCGTCTGGACTTACCACAACTTCAAAATTCCATGTCGCCGATGTGGAATTCTGGGATGCTATGCACTTCCCCGGCGCGACCCCGAAAGAGGACGTACCTTCTAGTCCAATCATGCTGTATAAAGCGGAGCGCGTGGATCCCAATGAAATGATTGGATCCTGTCCTCGCCAAGGCGCTTCCGACTTCTTGACGGTCTACAACTGCTTCTTCCGGATGGTTTGTCTTCATTTTCCTTTCTCAATTTTCCAATTCGAAATTCTTAACTGACTTGATGTCGCTCCCTCGCAAGTTCACCCCAACGCTTGGGGTTTTAAGAATGCCTTCGAGATTTTCTACTGGGCCAACAACTGGGAAGGCTCCAGCAATCTCTTCTTGTACCATTTTGCCCCTTACCACCTCTTAGACTTTGGATTCATCTCCATCCACCAAAGGAAAGACCACTTTTTCTTCAAGCTTTATGAAGATTCCTTTTCTGCCTTCAAAGATGCTTATTTCAAGGTTTTGTACACGGGAGATGAATTCCCCTTCTAGAGTGGTCCTAACGGCTTGCCCCTATTCCCACTCTACTAGTCATATGAGCACTACCTCCGGGAGACAAAGTCGTTTATCACTGATGGGGCCTCCCTACTGGATTCTGACCATGCCGTCATTGCTGGGCTCCAGGAATTTACCGGTAAGCACGGGCTCATCAGATGCAAGGTCTTGATCCAGGGTCGCTGTATCAATCGTGCTGATACTATGGGTAATTTTATCTTAGACAACTTATTATTGCTTCATGTCGTTAGGAATATATTGACTTTGTTGTTTCTATCATTAAGAATATATTGATTACTCTGTTGTTTTTGCTTTCAGCTGCCATCATGTCTGGATATTCCCAATTGATGAAGAAAACTGGCGGTATGACCAAAAAGGGGAAGAAGGAGTTCCCCGCCCAGATCCTGGTACGTGAGCTAACCACCGACCACGGGGTGCAATCTCCTGGGCATCTCAAGGTCCAGGTGCGACTACTAATGACATCGTGGCGGCTTCCCCTGAAGTTCAGGTAGCAAAAAAGAGGAAACTCATCCTCCGCAACCGCCAAAATTTCCCAGTCCCTATTGTCTAAGAGTTGGAGGCAATCCAATCTGCTCCTCACAACGAGATATCTATCTCGGATGATGAAGAAGCAGAGACCGTTTGAGCCACCCTAATGTGGAAAAGAGGTTAATTAATCAACGTCTTCAAGACTTGTTAGATTCTGAGAGTCTCTTGATTTACGATGCTAATGTCCCTTGTTGATTTCCACTTATGTAGGAGTTGCCCCTGCCGCCCCTGCTATGGGATCATCTTCATCCTCCCAATGGGAAGGCTTCCAAGCCCCCATTGTTTCGTTTCATCACAGGGAGTTCTTCAAGGAGCTCCCTCGCTCTGCGTTGAAGGTATTTTTGCTTTTCCTTAAGCCACATAGTTCTCTTTTCTTTTTTCTGTTGTCCTTCTATACTTGATTGATGTCGTTTTTCCTTTCGTAGGCCAATGTCGGGGAAGCCCATGGCTGGATGTCCCATCAATCCACCCTGTTGAAGTTCTTCCACGAGGAGCTAGAGAGGCCCAACCCCGTGGCTGACCTAGAGAAGAAGCTTCAAGCCACCAAAGTTTCTGCCAAGAAGCAAATTCAAGCTCTCACCAAAGAACGAGATATATTGAAGGCTTCGCAGGCAGAGCTCAGGGCCGAGATTGCTACGGCTGCCTCCAATTTTGACCAATTAAAGTTGGAGAATGCCAAATTTTTAGAAGAGAAGAAAGAGATGCAGGTTGCCATCTCCAAAGCTCAGGAGCAGATGGCCTCCTTGTTAGAGGAAAAGAAGCTTTTATCCCGGGTTCGCGACCAGCTGTTGACCGACAAGGAGACTCTGGAGGTTGAGAATGACAAGTTGAAGGTCGAAGTCCGGGATCAAAGCCGCGTAATTTCTAATGGTGGGTTCATGGCCTTTTCTAGCTGCCTTAAACAAGTGGAGTTCTTGAACCCCGGGATCCAACTCAATTTCAAGGGGGTTAATCCACTTCATGGGGTGGAGGGGGGTCAACTCTTGGATTATGATAACGACCCCCCAACTCAAGTCAACCTTTATGACCCCGAGTTGGAAGCTTTCGACCCTCATGCCGATTATTCCGTGTCACCGCCGGCAGCTGGAGATGGAAATGTCGCTCCTGCCGAACTTTGAAGCTCTTTTGTAATATTTAGGTTTATTTTTTTTTAATGAATGATGTACTGGTATGCTGGCCAGATTTCTCTCTGTAATGCTTGACTATTAATGATATTTCTTTGTTTCTCTATCTTGATAGTAATTTCTATCTCGTAATTTTCACTTGAATTTTTTCCAATCATCGCTTTTCATCACGTTGTAAGCTTTACGCATCTTATTGATGGGACTTTTGTCTCTTAAAACATTTAAGGTTCCTAACCATATCTTAGGAGTACGTCGCCTTACTGGGATCTTTGATCCTGATGAAGTACTTCAAGGCCAGTGGCCTGTTTAGGGCATGTCGCCCTATTGGGATCTTTGATCCTGATGAAGTATTTCAAGGCTAGTGGCCTGTTTGGGGCATGTCGCCCTGTTGGGATCCTTAATCCTGATGAAGTACTTCAAGGCCTGTGGCCTATTTGGGGCATGTCACCCTATTTGGATCTTTAATCCTGATGAAGTACTTCAAGGCTAGTGGCCTGTTTGGGGCATGTCGCCCTATTGGGATCCTTAATCCTGATGAACTGCTTCAAGGCTTGTGGCCTGTTTGGGGCATGTCACCCTATTGGGATCTTTGATCCTGATGAAGTACTTCAAGGCCAGTGGGCTGTTTGAGGCATGTCGCCTTGTTGGGATCCTTGATCCTGATGAAGTACTACAAGGCCTGTGGCCTGTTTGGGGCATGTCACCCTATTGGGATCTTTGATCCTGATGAAGTACTTCAAGGCTAGTGGCCTGTTTGGGGCATGTCGCCATGTTGGGATCCTTGATCCTGATGAACTGCTTCAAGGCTTGTGGCCTGTTTGGGGCATGTCACCCTATTGGGATCTTTGATCCTGATGAAGTACTTTAAGGCCAGTGGCCTGTTTGGGGCATGTCGCCTTGTTGGGATCCTTGATCCTGATGAAGTACTACAAGGCCTGTGGCCTGTTTGGGGCATGTCACAGTATTGGGATCTTTGATCCTGATGAAGTACTTCAAGGCCAGTGGCCTGTTTGGGGCATGTCACCCTGTTGGGATCCTTGATCCTAATAAAGTACTTCAAGGCCTGTGGCCTATTTGGGGCATGTCGCCCTATTGGGATCTTTGATCCTAATGAAGTACTTCAAGGCCTGTAGCCTATCACGTTGGTGCATGTTGCCTTGGTGGGATTTTTTATCCTTTTACACGCGTTGCTGAGTTGTAATCATGTAAGATCTGCAACTGAAATCTTAAACTTTGACAAATATTTGTTTTTATTTCATATGTCATTGGGTTACAAACTTGGGGCCTCATTAAAACCTTCAAGGTAAAACCCTCCTTAGGGAAAAAAACCCGAGAAGGAAAAAGAGTACCCGTTACAGAAATTGTACATTAAGATTGAAATGCAACAGAGCTAATCACAAACAAGTCAGATACTCTCTAACTGTAGTACCTTCTCAGATCCGCGGCATTGAAAGTTCTTCGCAATTCTCTTCCCTTCAAAGTCTCCAAGGCATAAGCACCTTTTCTTGTACTTCTTCTTACCCAGTATGGGCTTTCCCAATTTTCTATAAGTTTTCCATCTTTTTCATTCTTCAAACCAATACTGGCCCTTCTAAGAATGAGGTCGCCCATTGAGAATTTCTGCTTCACGACTTTGGCGTTATACCTTTGAGCAACTCGCTACTTTCTCGACATTTCAGTTAGTCGAGCCAACTCTCGGACTTCATCTACGAGGTCAAGTTCTTCTCTTAAGCATTCTTCATTATCTGGTGGGGTAAACATGACCCTCCAAGATGGTTCGCTAATTTCAATTGGGATCACGGCATCAGTTCCGTATACAAGTCGGAAAGGAGTTTCTCCTATGGTAGTTTGTGGGGTGGTTCTATAGCTCCATAACACCTGATAGAGATTATCCACCCAAGCTCCTTAGGCGTTTTCAAGTCGTTTCTTTAGGCCATTTAAAATAACTTTGTTTGCTGCTTCAGCATGGCCATTTGTTTGGGGATGTTCAACACTTGAGAAATGATGTCGGATATGCAGCCCTTGGAGGAGCTCCCTAAACTGACTCCCTGTGAATTAAGTTCAAGTTCCATTATCAGTGACAATCTCGGCCGGGATTCCAAAGCGACATATGATTGTTTTAAAGGTGAAGGCTTCCACCTTAGCCAAAGTAATAGATGCAAGAGGTTCGGCCTCTACCCACTTGGTAAAGTAATCCACTGCTACTACGAGGTGCTTCAGCTGCCCCGAGGCTTTATAAAAAGGTCCCAGGATGTCCATTCCCCAAGTGTGGAATGGCCATGGCGCGGACAAAGTATGTAGCTCTTCTGGCGGGATATGGGAGATGTTGGCATGTCGTTGGCACTGTTCACATTTTTCGACATGACTAGTAGCATCTTCTTGCATTGTAGGCCCGAAGTAACCCGCTCTCAACGCCTTTCTGGCCAAAGATTTAGCCCCGACGTGGTGCCCACAACTCCCCTCATGGATCTCGGCCAAAACGTACCCAACCTCTTCCGGGCCTATACATTTCAGGAGTGGGGTTGAGATTCCTTTTCTGAACAAGTGACCTTCAATCATTGTGAATCTCGTTGCTTTTTTCATAATCTTCCTTGATTCTTTATCATCATCGGGAGTGATCCCCTTCTCAATATAATCTATCAAGGGAGTCCTCCAATCTGCTTCTTTCACCTGTAAACTCAAGCTAGGATAGGGAATTACCTCTTCCACCACAGAATGGTAGTTTAAAGTCTTCTTTGTACTGGCGAGTTTGGAAAGAAGGTCTGCCCGTGCATTCTCTTCCATTGGTATATGTCGGATTTCAAATTTAGACAACCCCACTAGAGCATCCCGTACTTTGGCGAGATATTTCTGCATTATGAGCTCTTTCGCCTAGTATTCTCCCTTAATTTGGGACACCACCAACTTTGAAAATGAGTAGATAGTAATTGCGTTTGCCGCTAATTCCTTGGCCATCCGTATTCCAGCCAGGCAGGCTTCATACTCTGCCTGATTGTTGGATGTCGGAAAGTCAAATTTTAGAGAATATTCAATTGCCAGGCCCTCTGAGTTTTCTAGTATCACCCCGCCATTGCATCCCTTAGTGTTTGAGGAGCCGTCGACGTATATCGTCCATTCCCCGGGATGGTTCTCCCCGGGGTGCATCATTTCAACAAGAAAGTCGGCTAGGACTTGCGCTTTGATCGCAAGAGACATGGTTCATACGATATGTCGTACTGTTAATTCAATTGCCCATGACATCATCCTTCCTGCCAAATCTGGCTTGTGCAAGATCTGCCGTATTGGCTAGTTGGTTCTGACTAGAATCGGGTAGCATTGGAAGTATGGGCTCAACTTCCTGGAAGCTATCAATAACGCGAAAGCTACTTTTTCAAGTCGTTGATAGTTCAATTCAGCCCCCTGCAAAACTTTGGAAACAAAGTAAATAGGGAATTGACCTTTACCTTCTTCTCGTATCAATACGCCACTTACGGCTTCATCAGCGACCGCGAGATAGTGTATTGTAAATACAAATGCTCTGCGTTCGGAGTTTCGATGATTCCACAACAAACCAAGAATCAAAAGGGTAAATCACGCGAATAAGCACAGTATACAGATCCGCAACAACAAACATTTTTCTAAAAATGAATTTTTAGAAAAATTAAGAGTCAAAGATAAAATCATTTTTCAAAAGAAAAGACCCTCAAGAAAACATCTAAAAATTGATTTTTACTTGGAAAAGCCAAAATTGGATGTATCTTCGAATATCAAGGTTCTGGAAATAAAATTTGAATTTCCTAACTAGTATAATCGAATATATATTCGAATATGGCTTGCCATATTCAAATACATATTCGAATATGATTTATTATTTTGGCCTGAACATTTTTCAGAATCTGCATATTCGAATATATATTCGAATATGGCTTGCCATATTCGAATACAACAAGAAACCTAGGCCTTGTCACCTTCCAGAACTCTTATATTCGAATATGGAACCTCCATATTCGAATATATATTCGAATATGAAGCCTACAGAAATCATTTGTTTGAACGCAGAAACATCATATTCGAATAACATATTCGAATATGATGGTGCCATATTCGAATATGACAATGCTATATTCGAATATGTAAATGTTGTATTCGAATAGCATATTCGAATATGAAAATAAAATATTGGCAGTGCTGACTACTGTTTCTGTCATCTATATAAATGGCATCTGATTTTAAATAAAAAATACCCTGGTGAGCTTAACACTGTTTTTGAAATTACTTCTTATCATTATTCTCTCTAATTCAAGAGTCTTGTGCTTTTGACTAAGGCTTACTTTGTTATTACCTATACTGTTTCTTTCATCAAAACAAAGAGCCTTAAATCAGATATATTAGAGCTTCAATTTGTATCATTTACTCTTTTGAGAGTTTCAATTGTTGTGAGCTAATTTTGTGTGAAGGTGTGGTATCCTTCTAAATTGTTTGAAGGTGGGGTATCCTTCAATGTGTTCTTAGGGTGAGGTATCCCTAATTTGAGGCATTTAAAATTGGTGGGGTATCCAATTGAGAAAGGTGCTCTTAGTGTGTAATCATTGAAAAGCAATATAAGAAATCTCGCGTGGCGAAGATTGGTAGACTGGACGTAGGTCACCAGCGGTGTGTGACTGAACCAGTATAAAACTCGGTGTTATTCTCTCTATCCCTAACACTCATTTTTGTTTTAATTTAGTTGATTTTCATTCAGAATTTTATTATATTTCAACTTCATACATCAACTAACATATCTTGTTTAATTTGTGTTATTATTCTCAACGAATTTTTGAAAACTTTTATAAGCTCAATTCACCCCCCTCTTGAGCATAGAGGCCACTTGAATAACAAGTGGTATCAGAGCTCGGTCCTTATTTAAAGAGCTTCACAGCTTCAAAGAAATGACCTCTTTTCAAAACATGTCTATCCAGGAAGGTGCCTCCACAAATAGACCTCCATTCTTTAATGGAGACAACTACTTTTTTTGGAAAATTAAAATGCAGGCTTGGGTAGAAAGCATTGATGTCGCCGTATGGGATGCTATAGAGGAAGGTCCATTCATTCCTATGCACACTATTGATGGTAAGGTAGTTGAGAAACGTAGAAAAGAATGGTCTCTTGAAGAAGAAGATGAAAGCAACCTTGATCCAACCAACATGGATGATGAGACTGTAATTCTCTTAGCCAAAAGATTCAATAAATTCTTCAAGAAAAGAGAGTCATCAAGAAGACCATCAAATTTCACACCAAGGAAAACATTCAACAAGGCAGATGGATCAAATCAAGGTCCATCTTGTTATGAATGTGGAAAAACTGGACATATGAAGATGGAATGCCCTTTGAATAAAAATAAGAACGAAATACAAGAGAAAAGATTCGTCAAAGGAAAGAAGAGCAGAAGAGCATACATAGCTTGGGATGGTAATGACTCAGAATCATCTGATGAATCGGAGAGCGAAACAGCCAACCTATGCCTCATGGTCAACCATAATGAAGATGATCTTCTTGATGAAGATGAGGTAAAAGATTCTGAAAACTTTAACTATAGCTTTGATGAACTACAAGATGCTTATAATGAATTACATGAAAAATCTATGATCATTGCTAAAGAACTTGCTAAGACTAAGAAAGAAAAAGGTCTTCTAAATGACAAAATAGATATTCTTAGTCGTGATATTATCAAAATGAGACAAATTCAAATTCCATTCGGTAGCCTTAAATATGATTGTGAATCCTGCTAAGTGAATAAATCATCTTCTTGTACTTCATGTGATGCTCTTTTAAAAGAAATTGAAAAGTTAAAGAATATGATTGCCAAAGGTAAAGGTCCTTTGACAAAAATAGAAAATGCTTGCAAACCACAAATGTGTACTTCTTGTGATTCACATTTAAAAGAAATTGAGGATTTAAATAATGTGCTTGCTAAATTTACAATGGGTAGAGACAACCTAAACATCTTGCTTGGAAGGCAAGGATGTCATTTCAAAAAGGCTGGTTTAGGATATAATCCAACCAATAGTCAAAAGCTCTATAAAAACTTCTTTGTCTCTTCAAAAACATCTTCTAGTCCATTCATAACTTGTTTTTATTGTGGATTAAAAGGTCATAGTGCTACTACTTGCAATACAAGAAAAATTAGTGTACCACATAAAAAGAAAATGTGGATCATCAAAGGCACCTTTGGAAAAACTAACCCTCAAGGACCCAAGAAACCATGGGTACCTAAGAAACAAAATTAAATTGTTTTTGTAGGTATGCTTGGTGGCAAAAGAATCAAAATGGTATCTTGATAGTGGATGCTCCAAGCATATGACAGGAGACAAAACAAAATTTTCATCCTTCACACCTAAGGATGGAGGATATGTTACATATGGTGACAACAACAAAGGAAAGATCCTAGGTTGATGATCTTGCAGGAACTCTTGAAGACATAAGCATTCATGAAGAGAACATGCCAGATATACTAACTCACACACCAACAAAGACACAAAATGAACTACCCAAAGAATGGAGAGCTGCAAAACATCATCCAATTGATAACATTATTGGAGATATTTCAAAGGGGGTAACCATTAGACACTCTCTTAATAACGCATGTAACTTTATGGCTTTTGTGTCTCAAATTGAACCTAAAACTGTAGACGAAGCAATTAGTGATGAACATTGGGGAATAGCTATGCAAGAAGAGCTAACTAAATTTGAAAGAAATCAAGTTTGGGATCTAGTTCCTAGGCCTAATGATTATCCAATAATAGGCATTAAGTGGGTCTTTAGAAACAAACTAGATGAAAGTGGCATAATAACTAGAAACAAAGCTAGATTGGTTGCAAAAGGATATAATCAAGAGGAAGGTATTGATTATGAAGAAACATATGCTCCCGTAGCTAGACTTGAAGCCATTAGACTCCTACTTGCCTTTGCTTGTATCATGGATTTTAAACTTTATCAAATGGATGTCAAAAGTGCTTTCTTGAATGGGTATATACAAGAAGAAGTTTATGTTGAAAAACCTCCTGGGTTTGAAAATGCTGAACTTCCAAGTCATGTTTACAAACTCAAAAAGGCCTTATATGGACTAAAACAAGCCCCTAGAGCTTGGTATGAAAGACTAAGTAAATTTCTCTTGAACAATAACTTTCAAAGAGGCAAAGTAGATAACACATTATTCATAAAACAAAGACACAATGACATTCTACTTGTGCAAATTTATGTCGATGATATAATTTTTGGTGCTACTAACGAAAATCTCTGTAAAGAGTTTGCTACAAGCATGCAGGGAGAATTTGAAATGTCCATGATGGGAGAACTTACATTTTTCCTTGGATTTCAAATTAAACAAACAAAACAAGGAACTTTCGTGTCTCAAACAAAATATTGTAAAGAATTGCTCAATAAATTTGGCATGGACAATGCTAAAGAAATAAGTACTCCTATGGGTACGTCATGCTATCTTAACAAAGATGAAAAAGGTAAACCAGTTGATGTGTCAAGATATCGAGGTATGATAGGATCTTTGCTTTATTTAACTGCAAGCATACCTGATATAATGTTTAGTGTTTGTATGTGCGCTAGATATCAGGCATGCTCTAAAGAATCACATCTTAGTGCAATAAAAATAATTATGAGATATTTGATTGGCACCTGTACCATGGGATTATGGTATCCTAAAGGTGCATCTTGCACTTTAATTGGATATTCTGATTCCGATTTTGCTGGATGTAAGTTAGATAGAAAAAGTACTAGCGGAACATGTCACCTCCTTGGAAATTCATTAATTTCATGGCACAGTAAGAAACAAGTTAGTGTGGCTCTATCCACTGCTGAAGCTGAGTATGTAGCGGTAGGAAGTTGTTGTGCATAAATTCTCTTGTTAAAACAACAACTTAAGGACTACGGTATTCATTTGCATAATATTCCACTAAAATGTGACAATACTAGTGCCATAAATCTCACGAAAAATCCTATTATGCACTCAAGAACAAAACATATTGAAATTAGACATCACTTCATTAGAGATCATGTTCAAAAAGGTGACTGTGTACTTGAGTTCATTGATACATCCAAACAGTTAGCTGATATCTTCACTAAGCCTCTTCCAACCGAAAATTTCTATTTTAAAAGAAGAGAGCTAGGCATACTTGATCAAAATTATGTTATTTAAATTGCTTTATAAATTATTTATTGATCTATTACTGACTTGGGCGTCGGACCATTTTCTTTTTGTTTTGCAGGTCTCGTGGAAAAAGCAATCAGGATCTCATACTTATCACAAATACAATGAGCTTCACTTCAATATTCGAATACTATATTTGAATATAACCCTTCTGTGGTCATATATTCGAATATATATTCGAATACAACATGAGTATACATGTCTTTGAAGTTACAAGAGTTAAATACAGACTTGTCATATTCGAATAAGTCATCTATTCGAATATTGCTTTCTCCATATTCGAATATTTTATCAAATATTCGAACACATATTCGAATATTCCATCTAATATTCGAATACATATTCGAATATGGGCATTCTTGTGCATATAAAATAACAACATTTTTTTTAACTCCCAAATCACACTACTTTCTCATCTCTTGTTCATAATATCTCAGTTCCCACTCCAACTATTCTTTTTCACTCCAAAAATCACAAATCACAAAATGGCCTCTTCACCACCATCATCTCCTCTTGCTGCTCAATCTCCACCATCACCAACACACAAACGCCCCCATTTCAAACGTACCGCTACCAACAAACCACCTTCCATACCTCGTGGGCCACGAAGCGGTTCTTCTTCCTCCTCCGTTCCTTTAGCCATCGCTGGTTTTACTCCTGACTTTCAACAATGGTTCTCCAATGCCTCACAAATCAAAAAATTCCATTCTGGGTTCTCTGACAGGAAAATTGTTGACCCACGGTGGGTTAACATGCCTTGGTTTCAAACACAAGGCTTCTCCTTTGTCTCTTGGCTTCAATCAGCCAATCTTGTGCCTTTTCTTAGTATTCAAGAAAAAGTCTACCCTAACCTCGTTTGTGTATTCTACTCCAACCTCCACTATAATTCTGACACCTGCACAATTTCGTCTGAAGTGAAAAAGATGAAAATTCAAATCCCTCCTTCTCTTTGGACTTCTCTTACGGGGCTACAATTTGAAGGAGCCCAAATATCGGGATCAACTCCCATAGGACAGTGGGCCGCCGAATACAATCCTATTCAGGCGATCGGGGCCATGTGCCATGTAAGATCTTCCTTCCACACTTCCAAAATGGGAGACTAACTCCCTACAAGCACACTCACCATGGACTCTCGCATAGTCCATCTCATCATTGCTCGCGTCCTCCTTGGTCGCGTTGGAAACTTCACAAAAGTCCTCCATGATGACCGTCTCCTTCTTTGGGCCATCATCAAAGAAAAGCCCGTTGACTGGGCACGACTGGTTCAACATCACATGCTAAAGGGGGCAACCGACACAACTCCTCTTCCCTATCCAACCTTGATCACAGTCATTCTTCGGCACTTCGGAGTCAATCTAGCCGATGAATACAGTACCACCATCGATGGCCATAATTTTGAATTTTGTCAATCGTTGCTACACCGAGCTGCCATTGTGCATGCTGGCGAAAACTGGTATATTTAGGAATTGGGGATTGAAGGCAATCGCCCAAAAGAAAACTATCCTAATGTTGATCCTGAAGACATTCCTGAACCAGATCCAGAACCTCTTCCTCCACACTTCCAACAGCTGAGTCTTCAGTTCTCTCAGATGATGGATGCTAAATTCGAGGAACAGCGTCAATACATTGATCAGAGGTGTGATCAGATGGAAACCACTCTTCGAGGCGAGATTACATCTCTTCGAGAAGAAATTGCACGAGGCAATTCCAACTTTGTACCTCCCAACTCCCAATCTGCCTTTCCAACAAACCAAGGTGATGCAAGCGGGTTTCATCAACATTTTGGTTGTATCGATCTCCAAAACTTCGGGGCTCAACCAAGTCCTGACTTGGATTTTGACTACTTTCAGACACCGCCCACCTCCGGCCCTCCATGACTGTTCCACAACTTTTTTTCTTAACTTAGATTAGTCTTGTTTAAATTTGGGACATATTAAAACCTTTTAACTAATTAGACTCGAGTTTATTTTAACTTTAGTCTCAAAATCGTCATCTTATTTTAATGATGCCAAAAGGGGGAGAAGAATTATACTCACTTAAACCGGGATTTTTATAATTAATTATTACAAATGCTTAACATATCTGTATGCATATTGACAGGGGGAATCGAAACTCGTAAGGAGAATCAAACTTCATAAGTAAGGGGGAGTTTCAGAATATCACACGCAATAAGTGATCTGTTATGTTTGTTGTTTGTCATCATCAAAAAGGGGGAGTATGTAAATGCAAATGCTCTGCGTTCGGAGTTTCGATGATTCCACAACAAACCAAGAATCAAAAGGCTAAATCACGTGAATAAGCACAGTATACAGATCTGCAACAACAAAGGGTATTAAGGTTGTTAAAATTATGAATGTAAATTTGATTAAGGCTCTTTGAGTTGAAACAAACATTTTTCTAAAAATGAATTTTTAGAAAAATTAATAGTCAAAGATAAAATCATTTTTCAAAAGAAAAGACCCTCAAGAAAACATCTAAAAATTGATTTTTACTTGAAAAAGTCAAAATTGGATGTATATTCGAATATCAAGGTTCTGGAAATAAAATTTGAATTTCCTAACTAGTATATTCGAATATATATTCGAATATGGCTTGCCATATACATATTCGAATATGATTTATTATTTTGGCGTGAACATTTTTCAGAATCTGCATATTCATATTCGAATACAACAAGAAACCTAGGCCTTGTCACTTTCCAGAACTCTTATATTTGAATACATATTCGAATATGGAACCTCCATATTTGAATATATATTCGAATATGAGGCCTACAGAAATCATTTTTTTGAACGCAGAAATATCATATTCGAATATGATGGTGCCATATTCGAATATGTAAATGCTGTATTCGAATAGCATATTCGAATATGAAAATAAAATATACGCAGTGCTGACTGCTGTTTCTGTCATCTATATAAAGGGCTTCTGATTTTAAATAAAAAATACCCTGGTGAGCTTAACACTGTTTTTGAAATTACTTCTTATCATCAATCTCTCTAATTCAAGAGTCTTGTGCTTTTGACTAAGGCTTACTTTGTTGTTACCTATACTGTTTCTTTCATCAAAACAAAGAGCCTTAAATCAGATATATTAGAGCTTCAATTTGTATCATTTACTCTTTTGAGAGTTTCAATTGTTGTGAGCTAATTTTGTGTGAAGGTGTGGTATCCTTCTAAATTGTTTGAAGGTGGGGTATCCTTCAAAGTGTTCTTAGGGTGAGGTATCCCTAGTTTGAGGCCTTTAAAATTGGTGGGGTATCCAATTGAGAAAGGTGCTCTTAGTGTGTAATCATTGAAAAGCAATATAAGAAATCTCGCGTGGCGAAGATTGGTAGACTGGACGTAGGTCACCAGCGGTGTGTGACTGAACCAGTATAAAACTCGGTGTTATTCTCTCTATCCCTAACACTCATTTTTGTTTTAAGTTAGTTGATTTTCATTCAGAATTTTATTATATTTCAACTTCATACATCAACTAACATATCTTGTTGAGTTTGTGTTATTATTCTCAACGAATTTTTGAATACTTTTATAAGCTCAATTCACCCCCCCCCTCTTGAGCATAGAGGCCACTTGAATAACAAGTATCAAAGTATCACCCGCCATTGGTTTTGTTTGGACAGGAGGAGATGCCAAAGAGACTTTAAGTTCTTGGAACGCGTCTTCACATTCTCGGGTCCATTCGAAGGAATCTTGTTTCTTCAGAACTTTAAACATAGGGAGGGAGCGTTTTGCTGAAGCTGGGAGGAAACGAGATAGAGCCGCAATCCTCCCCGTGAGTTGTTGCACGTCCTTGACCGTCTTAGGGCTAGTCATGTCGAGAATTGCCCGACATTTTTCTGAGTTCGCCTCAATGCCGCGACTTGTAAGCATGAATCCCAGAAATTTGCCAGCTTCCATGCCAAATGTGCACTTTAGAGGGTTAAGTTGTAAGTTGAAAAACAGATTCCAGGTCCTTAGATGGATCTTCACTATCTTTGGTTTTGACAATCATGTTGCAATGTATACTACAACCTCTCTGCCTCTCATCTCGACAAAGACTTTATCCATCATTCTCTGATATGACGCCCCTGCGTTCTTTAAACCAAACGACATCACATTATAACATAATACCCCGAGATTAGTGACAAAAGTAGTTTTATCCTGATCTTCGAGAGCCATGGGAATCTGGTTATATCTAGAGTAAGCGTCTAAAAAAGAAAGATATTTATAACTTGTCGATTTATCTACCAATTTGTCAATGCAGGGCAGTGGGAAAGGATCCTTTGGGCAAGCTTTGTTTAGGTCCGTGTAATTTGTACACATTCTCCACTTTCCATTAGCCTTCTTTACCATCACGACATTGGACAGCCAATCAGAGTATTGTACCTCGCGGATGAATCCCACGTTTAACAATTCCGTGAATTGCGGCGGTAAGTACGGATCTGTAACGGTCTCCACATGGGGGTGGTGTCCTATGAGCTCTAAGTCGGGTGTCCATGTCGTGGGAACACAACATGGCACCGACAACTTAGGTCACCCATGTGAGACCTGCACGTGTCCTTCCCGCGGGTTAGGTCCATAACAACAATCATAAGCACTTTCATCCATCTCTAGACTAGAAGATTTTATGAGAGTTTTTCTCCAAATCCATTTATAAACCAGTTACTCAATTGCGCAAATAAACTAATACATGGAAAATGTTATCAAGCTTAAACCAAGAACAGAAGAACAAAAGAAGAACTCCAATTCATATATAATAATAAACTAACAATTGAAAGAAACAAGAGATGAAGTAGTTACATTCAATCCTGGTGGAAAGCTTAGCCTAGCAAGGCCATGAACTACAAGAACTAAACCTAAGAGTGTTAGAACTCTGACTAAATCACTATACTTTGTAGTTTATTTCTCTACAATTCAATATCTCTCCTAACTTCTGCAGAGCTGTCTTTAGGTGTTTTGGGCAGGGGTCTGGCCCTCGAGCACCCTTCTGGCGCTTGAGCGCTGGCTTTACATGTGCTGGTAAGTGAGCTTAAATGCATTGCTAATGCATCTGACGCTCGAGCGCCAGAGCATTTACACTGGCAGAAAGGATCATATGCTCCTCAGCTTCCAATTCTGGAGCCTTGGTCTGGCGCTCGAGCGCTGGCCTCTTATATGCTCCAGCATCTTGACTTTCTTGTTTTGTTTCCAAAAGCACCTGAAAATACATTTCTAAAGTTAGAAAATTTATTATTACTACCTATTTACTCTTGAACTCACAAAGTAAGGATTAGAGGTGAATTTTTACATAAAAACATGTTATTTCTAGAGAAGATAAGTGCAAATCCTTTATTATATAAACACACTAATTTGCACTTATCACTCAAGCGCCAGACCAAGGCTCGAGCGCTGGTAGCTGAGCTAGCATAGGATCCTCACTGCTAGAAAAAATTCTCTGGCCCTAGCGCCAGTATCCGTTGAGCATTAGATCCTTATTGCTAGAGTTATGAGCCTAGCGCTCGAGCGCCACACCAGGGCTCGAACGCCAGACATATTAACCAGGCATTAAAGCTCATTTACCAGCGCATTAAAGGCCAGCGCTCAAGCGCCAGGAGGGAGCTTGAGCGCCAGACACATGCTCAGAACACTTATAAATATAGCTCTGTAGTGTTAGGAAGAGAGGGAATTGTAGAGAGAAAAACACTAAGTTACATTACTTTAGTCAGAGTTCTAGTACTGTTAGGTTTTGTTCTTGAAGTTCATGGCTTTGTTAAGATAAGCTTTGCACCAGGATTGAATATAAATTACTTCATCTCTTGTTTCTTTTAATTACTAGTTGTATGTTATATATGAATTGGAGTTCTTCTTCTGTTCTTCTTTTCTTGGTTTAGCTTGATCACTTTTTCCATGTCTTAGTTTATTTGCATAGTTGACAAACTTGTTTATAAATGGATTTGGAGAAAAACTCTCATAAAATATTCTAGTCTAGAGATAGATGGAAGTGCTTATGATTGCCAAAATACTCTGCTTAATGTAAGACTTGGTACCTAGAGTGTCAAGAGATTGAGCTCTAGAGAGTAGTGTTTTAGAATCAAGTGACAAAGATATTTGCACTTGTGACATTGAGTATGCATATTTTCTTATAATAAATAAATTCTATAGAAAAAAACTAGGTTAAGTAATGAAACTCAATCCTAGGTGAATCTTTATTTTATTTGTTTAACATTTTACTAAGTTTTTATTTTGTTACCCTTTCATACTTCAATATGTTTTTGACCCTCTTTCAACTCAATTCTTAATCAAATAAATTCAGTGCTCCCTGAGGACGATTCACGTTTTACCACTATACTGAAACGTGTTAACCAAATGAAGTTGTATAAAAATGTTAACAGTCAGCCACAACATTGGCTTTTCCCAGTTCATACTACCGTTCGAAGTCATAGTCCTTTAAAAATTCCATCCATCGTCTTTTCCTCATGTTCAACTCCTTCTGATTAAACAAGAACTTTAGGCATTTATAGTCATCAACACTTCAAATGTGACTCCGTACAAGTACTTCCGCCAAACATTCAATGCGAACACCACTTCGTCTAGTTCAAAATCATGTGTCAGGTAATTAATTTCATGGAATCATATTTGTCGGGAGATATAAGCAACAACCTGCCTTCTTGCATAAGAACACACCCGAAGCCTTGCTTAGACGCATCACAATATAATTTGAAATTCTTTGTCAAATTAGGAATCACCAACATCGGTGTCGTCATCAACTTTTCTTTCAATGACTGAAAGCTCTCTTCACAATTGGCATCCCACACCAACGGAACACCCTTCCGAGTCAATTTAGTCAAGGGAATAGCAATCAAAGAAAATCCCTTGATAAATCATCAGTAGTAGCCAGCTAAACCAAGGAAGCTACCGATTTCAATGACATTAGATGGTCTATCCCATTTCAACAAAGCCTCTACTTTTCTTAGGTCCACAGCTACCCCGTCTTTTATTAATCACATGGCAATGAGATTGGACTTCATGTAACCAAAATTCACACTTGTTCTATTTGGCGTTCAACTGTTTCTCTCGGAGTATTCCTAACACCAATCTTAAATGCTCCCCATGTTCTTTGACAGTCTTGGAGTAAATGAAAATATCATCAATAAAAAGCAAAACAAAATTGTCCAAATACAGTCGGAATATGCGATTCATATAGTCCTTTAAAAACTCCATCCATTGTCTTTTCCTCATATTCAACTCCTTCTGATTAAACAAATACTTTAGGATTTTGTGGTCATTGAACACTTCAAATGTGACTCGGTACAAGTAGTGCCGCCAAACCTTCAATACAAACACCACTGCGTCTAGTTCCAAGTCATGTGTGAGGTAATTAATTTCATGAGGTCGTAGTTGTCGGGAGGTATAAGCAACCACCTGCCCTTCTTGCGTATGAACACACCCCAAGTCTTGCTTAGACGCATCACAATATACTTTGAACTTCTTTGTCAGATTAGAAATCACCAACACCGGTGTCGTCATCAAGTTTTCTTTCAATGACTGAAAGGTCTCTTCACACTTGGCATCCCAAACAAACGGAACACCCTTCCGAGTCAATTTAGTCAAGGGAATAGTAATCAAAGAAAATCCCTTGATAAATCATCTGTAGTAGCAAGCTAAACCAAGCTTGCTATGGATTTCAGTGCAATTAGTCAGTCTCTCCCATTTCAACATAGCCTCTACTTTGCTTGGGTCCACAACTACCCTGACTTTTATTAATCACATGGCCAAGAAATTGGACTTCATCTAAGAAAAATTCACGCCTGTCCTGTTTGGCGTGCAACTGTTTCTCTCGCAGTACTCCTAACAGCAATCTTAAATGTTCCCCATGTTCTTCGACAGTCTTGGAGTAAATGAAAATATCATCAATAAAAAGCACAACAAACTTGTCCAAATATAGTCGGAATATGCGATTCATATAGTCCTTTAAAAACTCCATCTATCGACTTTTCCTCATATTCAACTCCTTCTGATTAAACAAATACTTTAGGCTTTTGTGGTCATTGAACACTTCAATTGTGGCTCCGTACAAGTAGTGCCGCCAATCCTTCAATGCAAACACCACTGCGTCTAGTTCAAAGTCATGTGTCAGGTAATTAATTTCATGAGGTCGTAGTTGTCGAGAGGTAGAAACAACCACTTGCCCTCCTTTCATAAGGACACACCCCAAGCCTAGCTTAGATGCTTCATAATATACATTGAAATTCTTTGTCATATTAGGAATAAACAACACCGGTGTCGTCATCAAGTTTTCTTTCAATGACTGAAAGCTCTCTTCACACTTGGCATCCCACACAAACGGAACACCTTTCCGAGTCAATTTAGTCAAGGGAATAGCAATCAAACAAAATCCCTTGATAAATAATCTGTAGTAGCCAGCTAAATCAAGGAAGCTTCAGATTTCAGTGACATTAGTCGGTCTCTCCCATTTCAACACAGCCTCAACTTTGCTTGGGTCCACAGCTACCCCGTCTTTTATTAATCACATGGCAAAGAAATTGGGCTCCATCTAACCAAAACTCACACTTTTCCTTTTTGGAGTACAACTGTTTCTCTCGGAGTATTCCTAATACCAATCTTAAATGCTCCTCATGTTCTTCGACAGTCTTGGAGTAAATTAGAATATCATCAATAAAAAGCACAACAAACTTGTCCAAATACAGTCGAAAAATGCGATTCATATAGTCCTTTAAAAACTCCATCCATCGTCTTTTCCTCATATTCAACTCCTTCTGATTAAACAAATACTTTAGGTATTTGTGGTTATTGAACACTTTAAATGTGGCTCCGTACAAGTAGTGTCGGCAATCCTTCAATGCAAACACCACTACGTCCAGCTCCAAGTCATGTGTCAGGTCTAAATATATGCGGAATATGCGATTCATATAGTCCTTTAAAAACTCCATCCGTCGTCATTTCCTCATATTCAACTCCTTCTGCTTAAACAAATACTTTAAGCTTTTGTGGTCATTGAACAGTTCAAATGTGGCTCCGGACAATTAGTGCCACCAATCCTTCAATGCAAACACCACAGCTTCTAGCTCCAAGCCTTGTGTCAGGTAATTAATTTCATCAGGTTGTAGTTTTCGGGAGGTATACGCACCCACTTGCCCTTCTTGCATAAGAACATACCCCCAGCCTTGCTTAAACGGATCACGATATACTTTTAAATTTTTTGTCAGAATAGGAATCACCAACACCGGTGTCGTGATCAACCTTTCCTTCAGTTACTGAAATCTCTCTTCATACTTGGCATCCCACACAAAGGGAACACCCTTCCGAGTCAATTTAGTCAAGGGAATAGCAATCAAAGAAAATCCCTTGATAAATCATCTGTAGTAACAAGCTAAACCAAGGAAGCTACATATTTCAGTGACATTAGTCGGTCTCTCCAATTTGAACACAGCCTATACTTTGCTTGGGTACACAACTACCTTGTCTTTTTTTAGTCACATGGCGAAGAAATTGGACTTCATCTAACCAAAATTCACACTTGTCCTGTTTGGCGTACAACTGTTTCTCTCGGAGTATTCCTAACACCAATCTTAAATGCTCCTCATGATCTTCGACAGTCTTGGAGTAAATGAGAATATCATCAATAGAAAGCACCACAAACTTGTCCAAATACAGTCCGAATATGCAATTCATATAGTCCTTATAAACCCCAACCATCATCTTTTCCTCATATTCAACTCCTTCAGATTAATCAAATACTTTAGGAATTTGTGGTCATTGAACAATTCAAATGTAGCTCCGTACTACTAGTGTCGCCAATCCTTCAATGCAAACACCATCGCGTCTAGCTCCAAGTCATGTGTCAGGTAATTAATTTCACAAGGTCGTAGTTGTTGGGAGGTATACGCAACACCTGCCCTTCTAGCATAAGAACACACCCCCAGCCTTGCTTAGACGCATCACAATATACTTTGAAATTCTTTGTCAGATTAGGAATCAACAACACCGGTGTCGTCGTCATCTTTTCTTTCAATGACTGAAAGCTCTCTTCAAACATGGCATCCCACACAAACGGAACACCCTTCTGAGTCAATTTTGTCAAGGGAATAGCAATCAAAGAAAATCCCTTGATAAATCATCTGTAGTAGCCAACTAAACCAAGGAATCTACGGATTTCAGTGACATTAGTCGGTCTCTCCCATTTCAACACAGCCTCTACTATTCTTGGGTCCACAGCAACCCCGTCTTTTATTAATCACATTGCTAGGAAATTGGACTACATCTAACCAAAATTCACTCTTGTCCTGTTTGGCATACAACTGTTTCTCTCGGAGTATTCCTAACACCAATCTTATATGCTCTTGATGTTCTTCGGCAATCTTGGAGTAAATGAGATAATCATCAATAAAAAGTACAACAAAATTGTCTAAATATAGGCGGAATATGCGATTCATATAGTCCTTTAAAAACTCCATCCATCGTCCTTTCCTCATATTCAACTCCTTTTGCGTAAACAAATACTTTAGGCATTTGTGGTCATTGAACACTTCAAATGTGGCTCCGGACAAGTAGTGCCGCCAATCCTTCAAAGCAAACACCACTGCGTCTGGCTCCAAGTCATGTTTCAGGTAATTAATTTCCTGAGGTTGTAGTTTTCGGGAGGTATACGCAACCACCTGCCCTTCTTGCATAAGAACATACCCCCAGCCTTGCATAAACGCATCATAATATACTTTGAAATTCATTGTCAGATTAGGAATCACCAACACCAGTGTCGTGATCAACCTTTCTTTCAATGACTGAAAGCTCTCTTCACACTTGGCATCCCACACAAAGGGAACACCCTTCCGACTCAATTTAGTCAAGGGAATAGCAATCAAAGAAAATTCCTTGATAAATCATCGGTAGTAGCAAGCTAAATCAAGGAAGCTACGGATTTCAGAGACATTAGTCGGTCTCTCACATTTCCACACAACCTCTACTTTGGTTGGGTCCATAGCAACCCCGTCCTTTATTAATCACATGGCAAGGATATTGGACTACATCTAACAAATATTTACACTTGTCCTGTTTGGCGTACAACTGTTTCTCTCGGAGTATTCCTAACACCAATCTTAAATGCTCCTGATGTTCTTTGGTAGTCTTGGAGTAAATGAGAATATCATCAATAAAAAGTAAAACAAACTTGTCTAAATATAGGCGGAATATGCGATTCATATAGTCCTTTAAAAACTCCATCAATCGTCTTTTCCTCATATTCAACTCCTTCTGGTTAAACAAATACTTTAGGCTTTTGTGGTCATTGAACACTTCAAATGTGGCTCCGGACAAGTAGTTCCGCCAATCCTTCAATGCAAACACCACTGTGTCTAGCTCCAAGTCTTGTGTCAGGTAATTAATTTCATGAGGACGTAGTTTTCAGGAGGTATACGCAACCACCTGCCCTTCTTGCATAAGAACATACCCCCTGCCTTGCTTAAACACATCACAATATACTTTTAAAATATTTGTCAGATTAAGAATCACCAACACTGGTGTCGTGATCAACCTTTCTTTCAATGACTGAAAGCTCTCTTCACACTTGGCATCCCACACAAACGGAACACCCTTTCGAGTCAATTTAGTCAAGGGAATAGCAATAAAAGAAAATCCCTTGATAAATCATCTGTAGTAGCCAGCTAATCCAAGGAAGCTATGGATTTCAGTGACGTTAATCGTTCTCTCCCATTTTAACACAACCTCTACTTTACTTGGGTCCACAACTACCCCGTCTTTTATTAATTACATGGCAATGAAATTGGACTTAATCTAACCAAAATTCACACTTGTCCTATTTAGCGTACAACTATTTCTCTCGGAATATTCCAAACACTAATCTTAAATGCTCCTCATGTTCTTTGACAGTTTTGGAGTAAATGAGAATATCTTTAAGAAAAAGCACAACAAACTTGTCTAAATACAGTCGGAATATGCGATTCATACAGTCCTTTAAAAACTCCATCCATCAACTTTTCCTCATATTCAACTCCTTCTCATTAAACAAATACTTTATGTTTTTGTGGTCATTGAACACTTCAAATGTGACTTCGTACAAGTACTGTCGCCAAACCTTCAATGCAAACACTACTGCGTCTAGTTCCAAGTAATGTGTCGGGTAATTAATTTCATGAGGTCGTTGTTGTCGGGAGGTATAGGCAACCACCTGCCCTTCTTGCATAAGGACACACCCCAAGCTTTGCTTAGACGAATCAAAATATACTTTGAAATTCTTTGTCAGATTAGGAATCACCAACACCGACATCGTCATCAACTTTTCTTTCAATGACTGAAAGCTCTCTTCAAACTTGGCATCCCACACAAAGGGAACACCCTTCCGAGTCAATTTAGTCAAGGGAATAGCAATCAAAGAAAATCCCTTGATAAATCATCTGTAGTAGCAAGCTAAACCAAGGAAGCTACAGATTTCAGTGACATTAGTCGGTCTCTCACATTTCAACACACCGTTTACTTTGCTTGGGTCCACAGCTACCCTGTCTTTTGTTAATCACATAGCGAAGAAATTGGACTTCATCTAACTAAAATTCACACTTGTCTTTTTTGGCATACAATTGTTTCTCTAGCAGTATTCCTAACACCAATCTAAAATACTCCACATGTTTTTCGACAGTCTTGGAGTAAATTAGAATATCATCAATAAATAGCACAACAAACTTGTCAAAATACAATCGGAATATGCGATTCATATAGTCCTTTGAAAACTACATCCATCGTCTTTTCCACATATTCAACTCCTTCTGATTAAACAAATACTTTATGCTTTTGTTGTCATTGAACATTTCAAATGTGACTCCGTACAAGTAGTGTTGCCAAACCTTCAATGCAAACACCACTATGTCTAGATCCAAGTCATGTGTCAGGTAATTATTTCATGAGGTCGTAGTTGTCGGGAGGTATAAGCAACCACCTGGCCTTCTTTCATAAGAACAAACCCCAAGCTTTGTTTAGAGGCATCACAATATACTTTGAAACTCCTTGTCAGATTAGGAATCACCAACAACGATGTCGTCATCAACTTTTCTGTCAAGGACTGAAAGATCTCTTCACACTTGGAATCCCACACAAACGGAACACCCTTCAAAGTCAATTTAGTCAAGGGAATAGCAATCAAAGAAAATCCCTTGATAAATCATTTGTAGTATCCAGCTAATCCAAGGAAGCTATGGATTTCAGTGACATTAATCGTTCTCCCCCATTTCAACATAGCCTCTACTTTGCTTGGATCACAAACTACCCTGTCTTTTATTAATTACATGGCCAAGAAATTGGACTTCATCTAACCAAAATTCACACTTGTCCTATTTGTGTACAACTGTTTCTCTCAGAATATTCCAAACACCAATCTTAAATGCTCCTCATGTTCTTCGACAATTTTAGAGTAAATGAGAATATCATCAATAAAAAGCTCAACAAACTTGACTAAATACCGTTAGAATATGTGATTCATATAGTCCTTTAAAAACTCCATCCATTGTCTTTTCCTCATATTCAACTCCTTCTGATTAAACAAATACTTTAGGCTTTTGTGGTCATTGAACACTTCAAATGTGACTCCATACAAGTACTGCCGCCAAACCTTCAATGCAAACACCACTGCGTCTAGTTCCAAGTAATGTGTCAGGTAATTAATTTCATAAGGTCATAGTTGTCGGGAGGTATAAGCAACCATCTGCCCTTCTTGCATAAGGACATACCCCAAGCCTTGCTTAGATGCATCACTATATACTTTGAAATTCTTTGTCAGATTAGGAATCACCACCAGTGTCATCATCAACTTTTCTTTCAATGACTGCAAGCTCTCTTCGCACTTGGCATGCCACACAAACGGAACACCCTTCCGAGTCACTTTAGTCAAGGGAATAGCAATCAAAGAAAATCCCTTGATAAATCATCTATAGTAGCCAGCTAAATCATGGAAGCTACGGATTTCAGTGACATTAGCTAGTCTCTCCCATCTGTAGTCCAAATACGGTCGGAATATGCGATTCATATAGTCCATAAAATGGAAGGTTCATTTATAAACCCAAACGGCACTACTAAATACTCATAATAGTTGTACCGTGTTGGAAAAGCAGTCTTAGAAACATCCTCAGGGTTGATCCGAATTTGGTGACATCCTAACCGAAAGTCGATCTTTGAAAACCCCTTGGCTTCTCCTTTTTGGTTAAAAAGATCATCAATTCGGGGTAACGGATACTTGTTTATCATTAACTTATTCAGTTCTCGATAATCCACACACAAACGCAATTTCCTATCTTTTTTCTTCACGAGAAGCACTGTGGCTCCCCATGGTGAGGCACTCGGTCGAATAAATTGTTTCTGTCATAGTTCCTCGACTTGTCTTTTCACTTATGCTTGCTCCAACTGTGCCATTCGATAAGGTGCCTTGGAAATAGGTCCAGCTCCAGGAATTAACTGTATTGAAAATTCTACCTCTCTTTCCGGTGGCAATGATTCAATGTCATTTGGAAATACCTCTAGAAAATTATGGACTACGAGAAGGGAATCAACATTCACCGGGTTCTTAACATCACTAACACAAACAACCAAATACCTCGGACCACCATCATACATAGATAGATTATGGAGATCAAAGGTGGGATGGTGCGTACAGTATATTTCCAAGTCTCTGTCTGGAACATGTACGATCTTGGTGGCACAATCAATTCTGAATTTATGAGCTTTGGGCCAATCCATGCCTAAGATCACGTCTAGTCCCTTCATTGGCAAGGAATACAAATCTAAATAGAAATTTTTACCTTGAAAGTCTAAAAACACAAGGGAACACATATAAGTGGTACATATTTTCTCCTCGGAGGGGGTAGACACTAACACCTCTTAGGGAAGCCTAGACATTGGAAAATAAACCCGTTTTTCACAATCCACAGATATGAACGAGTGAGTTGCACCCAAGTCGAACAAGATGTTAACATGCTTTGATTTGACTTGTCCCATACCTTGAATAAGATCCTTTGAGTTGTCAACCTCTTCAACAGTCAATGTATACACTCGGTCTCTCACAGGATTCTTCTTTTTGTTATCATCTGTTGACTTCTGGTCCTTGCCTGGGCATTGCACACTGAGGTGTCCCAGCTTGTGCGATATGAAACAAGTGCACTGTTTCTTGTAGCATTCTCCTCGGTGAAACTTCCCACATGTCTTGCATTTCTGGGTTGGTCCCTTGCCCTTATAATCAACTTATTTTCCTTTTCTCCCCTTGGAATTTCCTTCGTTTCTCTTACGCTTCCATGTAAGTTGCTTGCTAGTTGCCACCGCGGCCAAGGACTGTTCAGCGAGTTGGCAAGCCTGAATCAATGTCTGGTACTCCCGGAATCTTTTTGTTATGACCAAGTACCTCACTTCCGATGAATTCCATGTTCGAAACTTTTAGATTTCTAGGCTTCATCAGGTTGATTTTGTAGGTTGTTGGAGAATTGGGCAAGGCTCTCGAACTTGGCAGCATATTCATCAACTATCATATCACCTTTTTTGAGAGTAAGAAACTCCACCAATTTTTGATCATTCACATTAGAGGGAAAATACTTGTTGAGGAATAGGGTCTTGAACTCCTCCCAAGTTATATGGCCTCCGTTCGCCTCCATATTTTCTCGATACCTCTTCCACCATTGCGATGCCTCTCATCGGAACCAATAAGTTGCTAGGTCCACCTTGTCATGATCCAGAGATCTCATAATCCAGAAATTCTCCAACAATTGGTCTAGCCACTCCTTGGCCACCATAGGGTCACTTTCCCCATGAAAAGTATGGGGTCATGCCTTCGAAAGCTTTGGCATCGGTCCGCTTAACCTTGAGCATGCATCATGTGCGTCAGAGCTTGTACCATTTGCTATACCAATGGCGAATCAGTAGGGGTTGGGGCCTCGTTGGTATTTGAACAGGGTCTTCCGAGTGGTCTTCCCGCAATGTTTCCCTGCATACAACGCACCACACTGAGTTGATCAGGCTCAATATAATGAATCGTACACAAGACAACACATCCGGTAAAGACCGGACTATCTCTATGGACTCTATTAAGTTGCATTACTCAATACCACAGTCCAGGTAGGGCCAAACTGCTCTGATACCATAAATGTAACACCTAGATTTTTACCCTCAAATTATTTAGTGGAATTGAAAACACATCCATGGAACTAAGTCTATCATCTATCAACTTAAGCATATCCATACATATTTATATACGCCTATATATATACTAATTCTTGTACTCACTATAGGAGTTAACATGGAACAATCCTAATTTAAGTTTATATTACATTTCTAGAGAGTGTACAAGTCCGACAAGGGTAGTCAATAGATACAAAATAGGGAATATGATTGCCTGAGAAGTCTGAAAATAAGCACTAAGCATCTCCTTCAAACATTGAAGCCCTCCAAGTCAATATCTCTTGCAATATTTTAACCGTCATCTATATGTATATCATATAACTGAGTAACCATTGGTATTGAAAATAAAATATAGGCCAAATGTACCTTTTGGTCCTGTATCTTTTAGGCGCATTTCATTTCGGTCCTTTATCTTTTTTGGGTTACATTTTGGTCCTGTATCTCTTATAAAGGTTTCATTTTGGCCTCGCCCATCAACTTCGTCACCCCCATTACAAAGTAATTTGACTTTGTTCTTATTAGGGTTCATATGTATGTTATGATTTTATGGGTTTAAACATAAATGGCGTAATTTGACTATGTTCTTATTAGGTCAATTATGTTAATGAGATGTTAGAGTTGACGGACTGGACCAAAATGAAACGTCTATAAGAGATACAGGACAAAAATGAAACCAAAAAAGGATATAGAACCGAAATGAAATGCACACAAGAGATACAGGACCAAAAGGTGCATTTGGCCTAAAATATACAAACACAAACACAAGATGCACGAGATGACAATTTAAGGATGAATGCATGCCATAAGTTAATTACTTTATTTCTCATTCATTTTCTTTCGTCTTTTAACGGGAAACCCCGTGCACAGGGAATCCACCATAGGTGAACGACATTGAATGCACATTTTAAGCTCATCATCATGGCCACTGGTAAGCGTCCTTCGTTGTTCCTTACTGCCGGGCTACCAACCCCTCTAGGGCTAGCCCAGGGACTATCTACCCCTTTCGGGATAGCCCCTTTGTACCAAGTTATCTACCCCATTTCGGGATAACTTAGCACTTCAAGTTATCTTCCCCTTTCGAGATAACCCGACATTTTCTCATCATTCTTATGCTTTGTCCACTTACCTGGTCTACTACTGGTGGAACTCAACCCATTTACTCAACCCTTGTTGATGCGGGAAAGCATTTTCCATCACATTTCATATTTCAAGTTATCATGCTTGACATTCATTACGTCACAGATTCACAGTCCTAATACATGCTACTAAGTCATGTGAGCATAATTACATTCATTCCAGCCCTAGAAAGAAGTTAAGCATGCTTACATTACATTTTTGAAGCTAAATGGGTCTAGAAAATACAAAACACTATTGCCTGGGCGCCATAAATGTATAAAAATTCAGCAGGCTATAGGATCCTGTCGCCCAGACGCTCATACTAGCGTCTGGGTGCTAGGGACAGATGCAACATTGCCAGATTTTTAGACTGGGGCGCCCGGGCCACCATTCTGATGACTGGGCGCTGCGGGCAAACCTGGGATTCGTTGTTTTCTTCAAAAATAGCCCTTTTTCCACACTAGAAACTCATTCCTTGACCCATATTCACTTCTAAAATCAGTACCAACACAATTTCAAACATTTCTAACTTAATCGAGCATACTTTACACATTTACATCAAGGAACACCCAATCCATATATACAGAAGGCTTTTCTATTCCAATTGCCAAAAACCTCAAAACAATTTACAACATACATCGACACCAATTTTTCCTCATGCCTACCATTCTATCTAAACACCATTGTCATGCAAGAAGTTTACAAACAACATACATCTCCATGGCAAACACTACCAATCAATTAAGCAAACAAGACATTACAATTCATCAATCCCACACACTTAGGATCAAATACATCAACATCGATTCTACATTTCACAACACAAGATACATGCAACTCAATTCATATCATCTAACACAACCAAATTCAATTCCTATCCTCATTCTAACTTCTAGTTTCATAATCTCTCTAGTTTGGGTTTTTATGGGTTACCTCTCAATTAGGTTTTCAGGCCCCAAATTCTTCAAGTTCCAAGCCCTAGTTCCTCCACTTCAAATGTTCTTCTTATATTCCTAAAATTATACACACACAAGCCTATTAGAAGACTCCAATGTCGCAATTCATGGCTTGCATGTGACCTTGGTGAGCTTGGAAGCTCACTTGTTCAAGAGCCCCTTTTCAAGCACCAAGAGGAAAGAAGAGTGGTTGTAGGACTTACCTAAGGCACTTGAGAGGTCCACACCCTTAGAGAATGAGGAGGAGCCTTGAAGATAAGGGTTTAATGAGTCCAAATTAGTGGGATAGTGAGGAGAAGCTCTCAAATCCTAGTGAGAAGGAGGATAAAAGATGAAAGTGAGAAACTAGAGAGAGAGGGAGAATGGCGAGAATGAAGAGGAGGAGGGAAGTGAGGTACTTTTGCCCTTCTTTGCAAATTCTCTAATTTGCTAAGTAGTCCCTATTTGAGAGTTCCTAGTTTTGAAACTAATGTGATCATGGATTGCTTGAGGATTGAAGTTTGAAGAAGAGCAAGCAAGTGAAAACATTGAAGATTTTCCAACTTAGTTTTAATGTTTTATAAGTAAAAGTTTGTCTTAGGGATTAAATTGTTACGTTTGAATTATTTTGTACTAATTGTGAGTTTTGTGTCTTAGCTCACATTTATGTTACACATTTTTAATTTTGGTTTTAAGTCCCTAGGTTGTATTTCAATTTTAGGGGCTGCAATGATTTTTTTATGTGCCACTTTTGGGCCTCTAGGTAGTAGTATAAATACCCACATTAGGTATTTTGTAGACAACTTTTGATTGTTGAATGAAATTGAGATTTCTTGGAGAGCATTCTCTCTTGTGAGCCTTAGCTTGTGAGCTTTGGAATTTTGATGACCTTATCAATGGATTCCAATTCCATTGTGGCGATTCCCCCATGGATTTATCTTCTTGCTTACGCTAGAAGTGACATCCACTCATTCCTCTTCTTCCCATCTTCTTCTCTATTCCATTTTCTATTTTTGTGTTCTTACTCACCTTGATTTCTATTTGTGTTTGTGATGCAAGAATGACCATAATTGAAGCTAGATCCTATCTCCTTTCTCATCATTTCGTATCTTAGAGCCTTGCTAGCTTCACTTGCGATATATTCTTATTCTAGTCTAAGCTTCAAATTCATCTTAAATTCTGGTTAATCTGAATTCTTCGTAGCTGGAAATGATGTGATTCAGCTTTGGTTGTGTTGATTTGCAAGGATTTTAATTGAATTTGATTAGTTCCCGCTCGCTGTGCATTTCGAGAGTTAGCGTCATTCTCTGCCTCTTTATGCACTCATTTCTTATTTTTGTGATTGATCACATTAATTTTTTAATTCACATTTATCATCAAGTAAGGAGTACATGTTTTGTCTCATTCAATTACCAATTCATTAATTCAATTGTTTTCTCACATTTAATTGCACCATGCACTACTTCATTGTTTAATCATTGAAATCTGAGTACGTGTTCTGTATGTGAAATTGTATGCACATTTGGTATTTGATAATTTTCTTAAGAATGTAATTGCTTACTATTTTTCATCTATTTATACTCCTTTTGAATTTTGTGCAATCTAAGTGTTTGTTATTAAGTCTAAGTGTGCTCTTCATTGTGTTTATTTCCATTAGGATCATGGAAATTTGTCAAGAAAATTGTGTTTACTCGTCCCTCATTTCAATCCATGGTTAGATATACACTTCTTTGATATTAGCACGCTTTATACTTTGTTTTTTTCACTTCATTCCTTCATTGTGATTAGTGTTTGCTAATTGTTGTTAGTGAGTTTGAATTAAGTCAAAGTTACAAAAAAAAACACGGCACTTTAAAAAAAACAGGACATTGTACCAAAAAAAATAGAGAGCAATGTGAAAAACAAAAATCCTGAAGCTACAGTAAAAAAAATCTGGGTGGTGCAGTTAGTATTACCAAAAAAAAAAGAAATCTAGTGGTGCAGTTTTGTCAAAAAAACAATAGAAAGAGAAAAAAAACAGTTTTTGGCCAATCTTACTACAATTTTGGTGGATTTGATTGTTTTGTTGTCTTTGGTGCTTTGAACATTTTGAGTATATCTAGCTTCCTTTATTTCTTTCAATTTGTCTAGTTTTATTACTTTCTTTTCTTGTGCCTTTGTCCGTTGTCATATTTTCCACTTTGATTAGCTTTCATTTGATTGAGTCTCCTTTTCTTGCTTGTCTGGTTGGCCTCTAAGTTTTGTCTTTGAGTTTTCATTTGCTTGTATTCTTTGTCACTTTTTGCCTAAACTTGTTGCTAAACCTTTGGGAATCTTGCCACATGGGAACCATTAAATTGGGATAATTGAGACAAGCTTCTAAATTCTTTGAAGCTTGTTGGTAAAAGGCAAGAGTGAACAAACATTCTAACAAAAGCCTTTCAAAGAGTGCAATACACGAGTGATTTTATTTTATTTTTTAGTGAAACACTTGTGAGGTGTGTGAATTTGGTGAGGCCTTAGCAAGAAAATTTTTATTTTTTCCATTTTTTTATTTTTTCTTTTCTTTATTTCTTTTTTGCTTTAGCCTTTGACCATTTGGTTGCATAAGTCATTTTCTTTTTCTTTTTTCTTTTCCACATTTCATTTGCTTTTTTATATATAAAGAAAAAACATGGATCTTCAACCTTCTTCTCCTACTAGTGACAATAGGCTTATGTTTGACGCTTTGATGGGTCATATTGATAAAGGGCTTAGCAAGATGTTTGAAGGTATTGTTCTTGACTTGAACAAACTCAAGCTTTCTAAGGAGCATTCAAGTAGTCGATTCCATCATCACCACAGAGCTCCATCTCCTCCAAGAGTAAGTGAAGGTATACCTAATCCTTTCCTCAATGCTCATCATGCTAATGATACTAGACATGTTCATGATTTGCATAGACAACTTAGGCATGATCCATTGTTTGGGCATGGTAACAATGCTAGACATGGTAATATGCATGACATTTCTAGTGAGGATGATGACTTGCATGACATTCCTAGGCATCATGGACCACGACCTGATAGGCATCATCTTGGAAATATTGTTGATAATATTCCTTTGTTTGGTGATCCTACCCTTGAGAATAGACATATTGGTGCCAATTTGGATATTCCTTCTTTTGAGGGTAGTACTAATCCGGAAAAATATCTTGAATGGTAAATGAAAATGGATCATATTTTTGACATTCAAAGATTTGATGATAATAGGAAAATTGCTTTGGCAACTCTTCATTTGAATGGTTATGCCTTGATGTGGTGGGATAACCAAAAGAAAACTATTTTGCCTTGGCATCCTATTAATAGTTGGGATGAATTGAAAGGTAGATTTAGATTGAGATGGGTTCCCCCTCACTATGTGAAGGAACTCCATAGAAAGCTTTAAGGTCTATCCTAAGGTTCTAAGCGTGGGGAAACCTATTATAGGTAAATGTGGATGGCTCTCACTAGAGAAAACATCAAAGAGTGTGAGGAAGCCACTATGGCTAGATTCATGGAAGGATTGCATCCTTGGATTAGAGATATTGTTGAATTGCATGATCATGTCTCTATGGAGTCTTTGTTGCATCAATGCCAAAGAGTTGAATCTCAACTCCAAAGGCAAGATAGAGATTCATACCATCATTTTAGATCCTCTAAGTCTTATTCTCATGCTTATGGAAAATATGCTTTTAAAGGTGGTTTTGATAAAGGTTTTAAAAAGAGTTTTGACAAGGATTTCAAAAAGGATTTCAAAAAGACCTCTAATGACACTGAGGATGGCCACGGCCGCAAGAGATTTTCCTCTTCTAAATCCTCAAATTTCAAAGGAAAAGAAAAGGTTCATGAGAAAGAAAGAGGCATTGAAAAGCAAAGCAACATTAAGTGCTTGGGCCAAGGGAACGTTGCCTCTTAATGCCCTTCCAAGAAAGCAACGATGTGTGTGGATGGTGTTTATGACTCTTTGGATAGTTCTTCTAATGCTTCTTCTCATTCTAACACTTCTTCTAGTGATTCTAGTAGTGGTGAAGAAGAAATTTATCCAAATGAGGGTGATTTTCTTGTTGTTCGGAGGTTACTTGATAGCCATCGTAAAGATGATGATGTTTCACAAAGAGAAAACATTTTTCATACTAGATGTCTTGTGAAACATGCTACTTGTTCATCGATTATTGATAGTGGTTCATGTGTGAATGTGGCTAGCACTTGTTTAGTTTCAAAACTTGATTTGTCCACTTCTCCTCATCCAAGGCCATATAAACTTCAATGGCTTAATGATAATGGTGAGCTACTTGTTGACAAACAAGTTGTGGTTGATTTGGAAATTGGTAAGTATCATGATAGCATTTTGTGTGATGTGGTGCCTATGGAGGCTACCCATGTTTTGCTTGGTAGACCTTGGAAATATGATAGGAGTGCTATTCATGATGGCCACACTAACAAGTATATGTTTGAGTTTAAGGGATAAAAGTTCACTCTTATTCCCTTGTCCCCAAAAAAGGTTGGTCAAGACCAACAACTTATGAAAAGAAACAGGGAAAGTGAACAACTTCTTTTGAAAAAGTCCAATAAGGGTTTGATTAATCCTTTTGGCAAGGATGATTGAGGAAAGAGCTCCAAAGTCTCTTCCAAGGGCTCTAAAGGCCACCATGGCCGAGAGCACTATAAGGATGAGAGTGTTTCTTCTCATTCTAATCTTTTTATGACTAAGTAGGAAACTAAACATATATTGTGAGCTAGACATTCCTCATATTTGAAGCATCATGAATATCCTTGTTTAAAGACTAACATTGAGTTATTGCCTAGTAATTTCATGACTTCTTTGAAAGGTTGTAAAGATGTGAACCCAAGGGAAGAGAAAGGTAAATCATTGGTTATGCAAGGTATAGGTGATAAATTTGGTTTGTTCTTAATTGATCCCTTACCTTCATATGTAAGTATTTTAAGGTATACTTCTCTTTTCCCTACTTCTCATACCTTGAATCATTTGTTGTTTTGTTCCAATTCTTTGATTGTTAATAGATTTTGGATTGGTAAGCTTAGACATTTGATTGTATTTTACTACAATAATTCTTTGAGCTTCATGCAAATTGTTGATGGCCATGTTATTTTTGTGTCTTTGGTTTTGTGTGTGCAACATGACATTACCCTTTTAGAGAACCAAGATACTTGTCATCACTTGGAACAACATGCTTCATCTTTGATTGAGAATGTGTGTGTTACACATGCACTTGTTCCTATATGTTTAATCCCCAATGAATCTCTTTTGATTCAAACTTTTTGGTCTATGGACATTAACATTATTGATGCATGTGATTTGAATGATGATCTTCCACATTTTGCTTTTGTGTTGAAGTTTTCTAATCCTATTACACATGACTATCTTTTATTTCTTGATACACACTCATGTTCATTTGTTTTTCCCTATTTTCTTGAGTGTTGTCCTTTTTGGTTTGTGCAACAACTTGGAAAGTAATTAATTCTTGTGTTTGATCCGGGCGGTTTGCTTTTACTTGTGAACTTATTGTTGCTTCTCTCTTGTAGGTCACATACTCTTTAAATTCGACGACAAATTCTTTCTAAGGAGGGGAGGATGATGTGATCATGGATTGCTTGAGGATTGAAGTTTCAAGAAGAGCACGCAAGTGACAACATTGAAGATTTTCAAACTTAGTTTTAATGTTTTACAAATAAAAGTTTGTCTTAGGGATTAAATTGTTAGGTTTGATTTATTTTGTACTAATTGTGAGTTTTGTGTCTTAGCTCACATTTACGTTAGACATTTTTAATTTTTGTTTTTAGTCCCTAGGTTGTATTTCAATTTTAGGGGCTGCCATGTTTTTTTCTATGTGCCACTTTTGGGCCTCTAGGTAGTAGTACAAATACCCAAATTAGGTTTTTTGTAGACAACTTTTGATGACCTTATCAATAGATTCCAATTTCTCTGTGGCGGTTCCCCCATAGATTTTTCTTCTTGCTTAGGCTAGAAATGGCATATTCTCATTCCTCTTCTACCCATCTCCTTCTCTATTCCATTTTCTATTTTTGTGTTCTTACTCACCTTGATTTTTATTTGTGTTGGTGATGCATGAATGACCATAATTGAAGCTAGATCCTATCTCCTTTCTCATCAGCAACTTAATCCTCCTCTCTTAATTGTGTAGAGTTGCAACAAAACTCCTAAAGATCCTATGTCCTTTTCAAAGGAAATCCCACGGGGACCAAATTGATAATTTCAAATATTAATTTAGTACTTAGGGATTTTTAGGAATGTTACAGCTTTATACATTTTAGAATATTTGTGTTAACATTTGTAGTCCATGAAAAATTTAAAGACTTATAAATTAGCTTTTAACATTTTACCTAATACCAAATGTTTCTCAAAATAATATCATGCTGGAAACTACTCATTCAATATTGATTTAGTGTTGATAGATTTTTGCCATCAAATTTGTTCCCATACAAATTATAACAACAAGAAATTACTTTATAAGTTCACTCGTAACAAATTTAGTCCTTGTGTTAATTTTTATCGTGAAATAGTACCCAAAATATTTATATGACTAAAAAATTAGTTCTGAACCAAATTAGTTCCTCACAAATTAATCATGTTGGAAATTACTAATCTAATTAGTTAATCATTATCATTATGTTATAAAAAATCAGTAACAAACCAATTTAGTCTCTTGTTATATAGTTTTGATATCAAATTAGTCCCCTGAAGATTTAGGAGACTTTAAAACTAGTTTTTAACAATTTAAACAAATATTAAATCAGTCCCAAAAAAATTAACCATATTGTAAATTCCTCATTCATAATTAGTCTAGTCCTTCATGGATTTTGTCATCAAATTAGTTCCTTTAAAAATTATAACATCGTGAAATTACTTTATAAATTTACTCATTACATATTTAATCTTCGTGTGTTAAGTATTTTAGAGAACCAAAATACTAACGCATTACAGTATAGTGGGAAAACAAGTTATCGTCCTCAGGGAGCAACTCTAGAACAATTTAGTGCCAATATAAGAATTTGGGTGAAGTTTTCAAAAGGTTTTGAATTGAATTGAATTATAAAATCAATGCTCGTAATATAAAAAGTGGTAAAAATAATTTAAAAAACACTTGGGTTTGGATTTGACAATACTTATGTTTATTCCCAAAACTTAAGAACTTATTATGTTATCGATTAAATCCCTTTAAACGGTAAAAGAGTTACCACGCAATAAGAATTCCCGTTCATAAATGAAAACTATCCCTAGACTTTTATTGATGAAATTCCTTTTCACAGAACCTCTTTTCAAATTAAATTCCGATTCAATAAGAAATGTTAAAAGGAGAGAAGCAAAGTGATCAAGCTTTCAACTCTAAATTAAACAGAGAGAAAAGAAAACCAATCAATTTAACATAAATAAAAAACTGAGTTTGAGAATTCACACAGCAAGTTACATCCAATTCCGAGTAAAGGGTTTTAAGCTACCATCTCTCAATTTCTCACTTTCGCTCCCTAAAACCCTAAATTTCGTGCATGGCTTCACTAGCTCCTGGTGAATGACGCTTTTTAAAGAGATCCCAAATGGTTTATCTTTGCTTAAGATAAGAAAAAATAATATCAGATAAGATTTCTTCATATGTGTTTTCCTTTTTCTTCACCTTACCTTACGTGCTTTTATCTATTTACCTGCAATCCAATATTTTAGGGATCAAATCTTATGTAAATCAATCACAAGATAATGATGAAACTCAAATCAACCAATTCTCTCTCAAATTAAGATAAGTATTGAATTTACTAAATTTAGGGAAATTTAATTAAAAGATAAATATATTCAAATTAATCACAAAATAGTTTAATAATTATCCAGTATCACCGTGTTAGTTTTGACATCGAATTAGTCTCCAAAACATTTATAAGACCAAAAAAATTGTTCTTAAAGATTCAATCTAATATTAAATTAGTCCCTTGAAAATTAACCACACTGAAATTAGTTTACTAATTGTTTATTTATTATGTTATAAAAATTCACTAATAAAAAGTTTAACCCCGCTTATAATTTTGATATCAAGTTAGTCCTTGAAAGATTTAGAATACTAAAATTAGTTGATGACATTGTAAACTAATATAAAATTAGTCACTCAAAAATTAATCACGCTAAAAATTAATCATTCATTACTAATTTACTAATTATAACATCAAGAAATTATTTTATAAATTTACCTATAATCAATTTAGTCCCTATGTTAGTTTTGTCATGAAATTAGTCCCCTCAAAACATTAATGAATTTATAAATTTTTTCCTCAGGAATCAATCATGTTGAAAATCACTCATCTATTTATTGAATCATTATGTTATAACAAACCAATTTAGTCCCGATCGTTTCGATATCAAATTAGTCTATAAAAAATTTAGAAGAATTTAAATATAATTTTTAACGAATTAAACTAATAGAGAATTAGTCCATCAAATATTAACCACATTACAAATTACTCATTCGTTATTAGTCGAGTCCTCGATAGGTTGTTGTCATCAAATTAGCCCCTTTAAGAATTATAACATCAAAAAATTACTTTATAAATTCACTCATTACATATTTAGTTTCCATATTAGTTTTGACATTGAATTAGTCCCCAAAACATTTATATGACTAAAAAATTAGTTCTTAAAACTTTGAATTATTACCAAATTAGTCTCTTGAAAATTGAAAATTAATCACGTTAGAATTCCTCATATACTTATTCAATTATTATGTTATAGAAATTCTCTAATAAACATTTTACTTTTTGTTATAATTTTGATATGGAATTAGTTCTCGAAAGATTTAGAAGATTTAAAAATTAATTTATAACAATTTAAGCTAACACCAAAATAGTCATTCAAAAATTAACTATGCTGAAAATTACTCATTGATTACAAGTTTTCTCCTCTTTAGATTTTTGTCATTAAATTAGTTCCCCTCACAATTATAACATCAAGAAATTACTTTATAATTTACCCATAATTTGATATGATATGGTAGTTATAGTGATTCTTAGTGATGTGATCATGGATTGCTTGAGGATTGAAGTTTCAAGAAGAGCAAGCAAGTGTCAACATTGAAGAATTTCCAACTTGTTTTAATGTTTTTCAAATAAATGTTTGTTGTAGGGAATAAATTGTTAAGTTTGGATTATTTTTGTATTAAGTGTGAGTTAGTGTCTTAGCTCATATTATGTTAGACATTTTTAGTTTTTGCTTTTAAGTCCCTCTGTTTTGTTTCAAGTTTTAGGGGCAAGTTTGCAATTTCTGGTGAGCCACTTTTAGTCCCTATGAGGGAGTAATATAAATATCTACCTAAGGTCTTTTGTAAAGAAACTTTTGATCATGGAATGAAATTGATATTTCTTGGAGAGCATTATCTCTTGTGAGCCTTAGATTAAGAGCTTTGGAATTTTGATGACCTTATCAATGGATCTCAATTCCATTGTGGCGGTTCCCCATGGATTTATCTTCACTTACTTAGGCTAGAAGTAGCATCCACTCATTCCTCTTCTTCCCATCTTCTTCTCTATTCCATTTTCTATTTTGTATTCTTACTAACCTTGATTTTAATTTTTGTTTGTGATGCAAGAATAATTATAATTGAAGCTAGATCCACCTCCATTCTCATCATTTGATATCCTAGAGCCTTGAGCTTCACTTTGTGGTAATTCTTGATTTGAACTATTTCATCTTCAATTTCTTGAAAATTCTATGATCTACGATTTGGATTTGGCTTATTGAAGCTTGATTGTGCTCAATCTCTTGATGTTTGACTTCAATTTGTTCTTTCCCTTTATTCTTGGTTCATGCGCATATTTTTTTCCATTTTCCCCAATTTTTGTATTCTGATTTTTCTGCATAATCCTTTGGGAATTTGGTGATTTAGAGCTGAAATTTAGATTCTCCATGGTGGAAAACCCTGAGTTAAAGTGTTGTTTGCAAAACATTCTGCACTTGTATGTTCTTATTTTTTTGAGTGTTCTTCATGTTTAATACTTGATTCTTGAATATTTGATGTTTGATTCCTAAATTTGAGTTGATATTCTCTCAATCTATGTTATTGCGCATAAAACCATTCACATTTTAGTCTCTTTGTTCAAATTTTTTGTCATTGAGTTTTTGTGAATTTGTGCACACTAGGAGTTTGGTAAAATTCCTAAGTGTCATTTCTTTTGTGTTTCTCTACAATTGTGTTGTAGGCACATTAAATGTTTGTCAAAATACTTAAGTGCGTCTTTCTTTGTGTCTCTATGCACTTTGTATTGTATACATTCTAAGTGTTTGATCAATTGTATAGAGTCTTTTTCTCCTTGCACCTAAAGTGTTTGATACATTGTCTTAGAGTCATTTCCTTGTGTTGCTTGTATGTCTAACTTTCTTTGTGTTTGTTTCCATTGGGATCATGGAAATTAGTCAAAAAAATTGTGTTTACTTGTCCCTCATTTCAATCCTTGGTTAGATATAGACTTCTTTGATATTAGCACCCTTTATCCTTGGTTTATTTTTTCCACTTCATTCCTTCATTGTGATTAGTGTTTGCTAATTGCTGTTAGTGAGTTTGGCTTAAGTCAAAGTCACAAAAATAAACATGGCTCTTTCAAAAAAATAGGGCACTGTACCAAAAAAACAGAGCATTGTGAAAAAAAAATTGAAGCTACAGTAAAAAAATCTGGGTGGTGCAGCTAGTAATACAAAAAAAAAGAAATCTGGCGGTGTAGTTTTGTCAAAAAAAAAAACAATAGAAAGACAGAAAAAGAAAAATTAGTTGTTGGCCAATCTTACTACAATTTTGGTGGATTTGATTGTTTTGTTGTCTTTGGTACTTTGAACATATTGAGTATATCTAACTTCCATTATTTCTTTCAATTTGTCTAGTTTTCTTAGTTTCTTTTCTTGTGCCTTTATCCCTTGTCACATTTTCCACTTTGAGTAGCTTTCATTTGATTGAGTCTCCTTTTGTTGCTTGTCTTGTTGGCCTCTAAGTTTTATCTTTGAGTTTTCATTTGCTTGTATTCTTTGTCACTTTGTGCCTAAGCTTGTTGCCAAACCTTTGGGAGTGTTGCCACTTTAGAACCATTAAATTGGGATAATTGGGATAAGCTTCTAAATTCTTTGAGGCTTGCTTGCTAAGTCTTTACAAAGGGACATGAGTGGTGAAATGCAAGAGTGAACAAACATTATAGGGAAAGCCTTTCAATGAGTTTCATACGCGAGTGAATTTTTTATTTTGTTTTTGAGTGAAACCTTGTGAGCTTGTGTGCATGGGTGAGGTCCTTAGCTAGACTTTTATTTTCCACTTTTGATTTGTTGTATACTTTTCTTATTTATGGTTTAGTTTTAGCCATTTGGGCATAGTTTTCTCCATACACTTTTTTTCTATTTTATTTTGATACTTGATAAAATGGATTTTCCTTATGCTTCATCATCCCAAGGCAACACCAATTTGATTTTTGAAGCTTTCACTAGTCATTTTGATAAATTGTTGGATAAGAAGCTTGAGGGTGTATATGAGGCGCTTTATAGTGCTAAAAGGAGATATGCCAATCATGATGTTTATGATTCTCCTAAAAGGAAGTTAAGCACACTCATTCTAAAGGTAACCCTATTCCCTATGCTAATGCGTATGATGAAAAATATGTCTTGCATAAATATGATAGATATCGTGGTAGACATGACACATATGATATGTTACACCTTCTTCTATATGTGTTACATGTGATGCATATCCTAGCCATGTTAGGGATGATAGGTATGTAGAAAAGAAGCATTCTAACATGCATGAGAAAAAGAAGAAAAATTTTGTTATAGGGTGTTATGGACCTAACCCGCAGGTAAGCCACGTGCAGGTCCCACGTGGGTGACCCAAGCCGTCGGTGTCATGTCGTGTTACACGACATGGGCACCCGACTTAGAGCTCGAGGGACACCACCCCCACGTGGAGATAGTTACAGATCCGTACTTACCGCCGCAATTCACGGAAGTATGACAGTGACAAGTTTGACTTTAGTAGCCCTACTAGCACTATAAATACCTGTGATTCATCTTCATTTGGCACGTATTCATTACTTGATATCTGAGACTCTCAATCTGTGACACTTAGCTGACTTGATTGTCGGAGTGCTTGCAGGTAACCCCCTCACCGCCAGGTGAGTGGCCGGAGGAGTCAAACCACCGCACCGGAGGCCAGATTGGAGGTCATATCCGCCATGCAGCAAAGCAAGACGGATCATTGGCGCCGTCTGTGGGGACAAGATAAATTATTCTTCTCTGATCACAATCCATCTCATATTTCCTCCTTTTTTCTGGTTTTTCTGGTAATTTACAAGAAGAAGACTGTCGGAGTCAAGAACTCTACCTTTTGTCTTCTCACACGCTCACATCTATCGGTTATCAAGGTGAATTCCGGACAATTAATCGGTGGAAAAGGAATTTCTAACCGATTAATCGGTGAAATATGACTTTCCACCGATTAGCTGAACGGATAACAGTCCATCCCACGATCTCAACTCGTTAACATTCCACCTCATCTCCCCGACATGGACCAGGTGGCGGAGAACGACATAGGAATTGAGGGATGTCATAACCCCTTCATCCCGGCTCTTATGAATTTCGACATGCCGGCGAACTTTAAATTTGCCATATAGATTGATCATTATGACGGGACAACCGACCCTCAAGACCACATGGAGATCTTCCAACAGACCATGGTCTTTCATGGGACTAAAGAACCCGTCATATGTCAGGCTTTTCCCCTGACCTTAAAAGTTGCATCTCGCAGATGGTTCTCGTCGTTACCAGTGGGATCCATCACGAGATGGAAGGCATTGAAGGACAAATTAATCTCCAACTTCACGAGCAGCAAACAACAGTTCAAGACGGGCATCATCTCGAAAGAATAAGACAGAAGTCAGATGAACCACTGAGGGACTTTATCATCCGCTTCAACACGGAGTCCCTGGAGGTACGTGATGTCGCCCCTAACATGATGTTATACTTTCTTAGGCAGGGGCTGAAGTCGGGAGGTTTCACTAAAGACTTGGCTGGAGAAAAGCCCAAGACTATGGAAAAACTGAAGATGCGGGCTAAAAAATGGATCCAAATTGAAGAATGGGTCTGGAACAACAAGGCAGACAACCAAGCCGCCAAGCAAGAGAGAGAAAAGAAAGACAAACAAAAGGCTTCCTATGGAGGGAGGCCCAAAGAGAGTGAAAGAACATACGATAAAGGCAGGAGACCTCCCAGAGGAGCCTACTCGAGTTATGCGCCCTTGACCATGCTGCCCTCACGGGTGTACAAAGAAATCATGTATTCAGAATTGAAGGACAGACCTCCACTAATGAGGTCACAGTCGAAGAATAAAGACAAGTTCTGTCTATATCACAAAGATCATGGACATTACACCAACGAATGCATCCATCTCAAGGACGCCATCGAAAAGTTGATACGACAAGGAAAACTAAAACAATTTGTCCAGAAAAATGACAAAGGAACATTCCGTGGTAGGAGCCCGTCGACATCCAGAAGGCATGGGTCCGGTCCAGGGAACAGGGACTCTAGGCGATACGAAAGGCGAAGGTCGCGGTCTCGGAGCCCCCAACGACATGAAAACACGACTTCGAAAGGAGTGATTAACGTAATCGCGGGAGGTCTAGATTAGGTGGAACCCGCGGAGTCATCCAGAAAGCGATCTCGTGATGCAGAGGACCATTGCATGGTTGTGAAGGTCATGAGGAGAATGACGTTGGCGTTTACAGAGGACGACCTACCTATAGATGGGTCTGGGTCTAATGCCCCTTTGTCATTACGGCTAGAATGGCAGGGTACGAGGTGAAAAGGTTATTCGTGGACCAGGGGAGTTCAGCCGACATCATGTTCTGGGATCTATTCCAGAAGCTGGGCCTAACAGAGAAAGATCTAATCCCTCACAAAGGGAATCTGATAGGTTTCACAAAGGACACTATCTCCCCTAAAGGTATGTAAAGTTGAAAGTAATTTTTTCCGGCCGTGGCGGGAGCAGGTCGGTAGAAGTAAAATTCCTTGTCGTGGACTGTCCATCAACTTATAACGCCATCCTAGGAAGGCCGACCTTAAATACTCTAGGAGTCGTGGTCTCGACCTTACGTATGGCGATGAAGTTCCCTAGTGACAGAGACGACATCATCACTGTGCGGGGAAAGGGCCTTAAGGCGCAACTTTACTACTTGGAGAGCCTTAAAATAACAAAAACTGTTTCAGTGTAGGAAAAAGGAAGAAGAGAAAGAAGTGCAAAAGAAAGAAGCAAAGGGAAAGCAAAAGTTCGTTAGACGAGATGCCGCGGTAATGATGACGGACTTAGATCCAAGGGGAGAGTTACAACATGAGCGACCTGAACCTGAAGGCGACTCGGTGGAGATACAAGTCTGTAGTAAGCCTGAACAAGTAGTCAAGGTCGGAAAAAACTTACCTATTAATGTTATGAAAAATATGATTAAAGTGTTGAAGGATAATAAACATATTTTTGCATGGGTCGCCTCGGACATGTCGGGTGTAGATCCCAAGTTCTACTGCCATCAACTTGTAATAAGGGAAGAAGCGAGGCGGGTGGCCCAGAAAAAGAGGAGAATGGGCCAAGAGAGGACGACAACTATCGAGAAACAAGTCAACGAGTTGTTAAACGTGGGGTTCATCCGCGAGGTACAAAACTCTGACTGGCTGTCTAATGTTGTGATGGTAAAGAAAGCAAATGGAAAGTGGAGAATGTGTATTGACTACATGGACCTAAACAAAGCCTGCTCAAAGGACCCTTTCCCACTGCCCTGCATCGACAAATTGGTAGATAACTCGGCGGGTTATAAATATCTTTCTTTCTTAGACGCTTACTCTGGGTATAATCAGATTCCCATGGCCCCCGAAGATGAGGATAAAACTGCTTTTATTACTGATCTCGGGGTATTATGTTATAATGTGATGTCGTTTGCTTTAAAGAACGCAGGGGCGACATACCAGAGGATAATGGATAAAGTCTTCGTCGAGATGAGAGGCAGAGAGGTAGAAGTGTACATTGACGACATGATTGTCAAAACCAAAGAGAATAAAGATCCATCAAAGGACTAGGAATCTGTTTTTTAACGCCTACGACAGTACAACTTGCGACTTAACCCTCTAAACTGCATGTTTGGCATGGAAGCTGGCAAATTTCTGGGATTTATACTTACAAGTCGCGGCATTGAGGTGAACCTAGACAAGTGTCAGGCAATTCTCGACATGACTAGCCCAAGGACAGTCAAAGACGTGCAGCAACTCACAGAGAGGATTGCAGCTCTATCTCATTTCCTCCTAGCTTCAGCAAAACATTGCCTCCCAATGTTTAAGATTCAGCTCAAGAATGCGAAGCCTCCTTCCAAGAACTTAAAGTTTCTTTGGCATCTCCTCCTCTCCTAACAAAACTGATGGCGGGTGACGTTCTGATACTCTATCTCGTAGTCGCCGATGAAGCCGTGAGTGCCGTATTGATCCGGGAAGAAGGTAAAGGCCAATTTCTGATTTACTTTGTTTCCAAAGCTTTGCAGGGGCTGAATTGAACTATCAATAACTTGAAAAGGTGGCTTTCGCGTTATTAATAGCCTCCAGGAAGTTGCGACCATACTTCCAATGCTACCCAATTTTGGTCAGAAGCAACCAACCAACCAATTCATGGGCAATTGAACTAACCCAGTATGACATATCATATGAACCACGACTTGCGATCAAAGCGCAGGTCTTAGCCGACTTTCTTGCGGAAATGACGCATCTCGGGGAAACCCATCCCGACGAGTGGATGATATACGTCGATGGCTCTTCAAACACTAAAGGATGCGGTGCCGGAGTGATACTTGAAAACTCAGAAGGCCTCTCTAAAATTTGACATCCCGACATCCAACAATCAGGCGGAGTATGAAACCTGCCTGGCTGGAATACGGATGGCCAAGGAGTTAGGGGCAAACGCGGTGACTATCTGCTCAGATTTGAAGTTAGTGGTATCCCAAATCAAGGGAGAATATCAGGCGAAATAACTCATAATGCAGAAATATCTCGCCAAAGTACGAGAAGCTCTAATGGGGTTGTCTAAATTTGAAATCTGACATATCCCCACGGAAGAAAATGCACGGGCAAACCTTCTTTCCAAACTCGCCGGCACAAAGAAGACATCAAACTACCATTCTGTGGTAGAGGAGGTAATTCCTTATCCTAGCCTGACTTTATAGGTGCAGGAAGCAGATTGGAGGACTCCCTTGATAGATTATATCGAGAGGGGGATCACTCCCGAGGATGATAAAGAATCAAGGAAGATAATTAAAAAACCAACGAGATTCACGACGATTGAAGGCCACTTGTTCAGAAAAGGAATCTCAACCCCACTCCTGAAATGCATTGGCCCGGAAGAGGTCGGGTACGTGTTGGCCGAGATCCATGAGGGTAGTTGTGGACACCATGTCGGGGCCAAATCTTTGGCTAAAAAAGCGTTGAGAGCGGGCTACTTCTGCCCAACCATGCAGGAAGATGCTGCTAGCCATGTTAAAAATGTGAACAGTGTCAACGACATGCCAATATCCCTCATATCCCGCCAGAGGAGCTGCATACTTTGTCCACGCCATGGCCATTCCACACTTTGGGAATGGACATCCTGGGACCCTTTCATAAGGCCACGGGACAGCTGAAGTACCTCGTAGTGGCTGTGGATTACTTTACTAAATTGATAGAAGCCGAACCTCTGGCCACTATTACTTCTACAAGGGTGGAAGCCTTCACTTTTAAAACAATCATATGTCGTTTCGGAATCCCGGCAGAGATAGTCAAAGATAATGGAACTCAATTCACAGGGAACCAATTCAGGGAGCTCCTTCAGGGGTTGCATATCCGACATCATTTTTCAAGTGTTGAACACCCCCAATCAAATGGCCAGGCCGAAGTAGCAAATAAAGTTATTTTTAATGGCCTAAAGAAACGACTTGAAAACACCAAAGGAGCTTGGGTGGATAATCTCTATCAAGTATTGTGGAGCTACAGAACCACCACACAAACTACCACAGGAGAAACTCCTTTCCGACTTGTATATGGAACCGATGTCGTGATTCCAGTTGAAATTGGCAAACCATCTTGGAGGGTTATGTTTACCCCCCCAAATAATCAAGAACTACTAAGAGAAGAACTCGACTTCGTGGATGAAGTCCAGAAGTTGGCTCGACTAACCGAGATGTCGAGGAAGCAGCGAGTCGCTCAAAGGTATAACGCCAAAGTCGTGAAGAGCGAATTCACAATAGGCGACCTCGTACTGAGAAGAGCCAGTATTGGCCTAAAGAATGCTAAAGATGGAAAACTTGCAGCAAACTGGGAAGGCCCATACCGGGTAGTCAGAAGTACAAGAAAAGGTGCATATGCCCTGGAAACTTTGCAAGGGAGAGAATTGCCACAAACTTTCAATGCCGCGGATCTGAGAAGGTACTACAGTTAGAGAGTATCCAGCTCGTTTATGTTTAACTCTGTTGCATTTTAAGTTTGATGAACAATAAGGGGTACTCTTTTTCCTTCTCGGGTTTTTTCCCTAAGGAGGGTTTTACCTTGAAGGTTTTAATGAGGCCCCAGGTTTTGTAACCCAACAATATATGAAATAAGAACAAATATTTGTCGAAGTTTAGGATTTTAGTTGCAGATATTCAATGATTACAATTCAGCAAGGCTTTTGAAAGGATCAAAGATCCCAAATGGGCGACGTGCGCCAACGCGATAGGCCACTAGCCTTAAAGTACTTCATCAGGATCAAAGATCCCAATAGGGCAACATGCCCCAAACAGGCCACTGGCCTTGAATTACTTCATCAGGATCAAAGATCCCAATAGGGCGACATGCCTCAAACAGGCCACCGGCCTTGAAGTACTTCACCAGGATCAAAGATCTCACTAGGGCGACGTGCCCTAAATAAGCCACAGGCCTTGAAGTACTTCACTAGGATCAAAGATCCCACTAGGGAGACATGCCCCAAACAGGCCACAGGCCTTGAAGTACTTCACCAGGATCAAAGATCCCAGTAGGGCGACCTGCCCCAAACAGGCCACAGGCCTTGAAGAACTTCATCAGGATCAAAGATCCCAGCATGGCGACGTGCCCCTATGATATGGTTGTGATAAACATTTTTAAGGGACAAAAATCCCATCGAAAAGAGGCGTAAAGCATAAGTTACATATTGCAAGGGTTACGACATGTTAAAAAGCAATGTTGAAAGAAGTCAAGTTAAAAGTTACGAGACAGAAATTGCTATGGAGATAGAAAAATAGGGAAATACAATTAAGGTTCAAACCATTACAAGAGAAAATCTGGCTAACATGCCAATAAATTGTCCAGGAAATATTAAAGCTAATTGTTATAAGAAGTGAAATTTAAGGTTCAGGGGGAGCAGGGGATTCAGTAGGAGCAGCTCCTTCATCCTGAACTGCTGCTGGCGAGATAAGCTGGGGGGCATGGGGGTCAAAATTCTCAAGTTCCGGATCTTCAAGGTTCACAAGGGTGGGAGGATCATTGTCATAATCCAATAACTTACCACCCTCGACCCCGTGAAGGGGGTGGATCCCCTTATAGGTAAGTTGTACACCAGGATTCAAAAATTTCACCTGCTTTAAGCAGCTGGAGAATGACATGAATGCCCCGTTGGAAATGAGTTGCCCCTGTTCTTCAATCTGGGACTTCAACTTGTCATTTTCAGCTTCCAATTCCGCCTTGTCAGCAATTTGCTGATCCCGAGTATGAGACAGATGGGCATTTTCTAATCGAAGGGTGGCTAGTTCTTCCTGAGCCTTGGCAAAGGCGACTCGAACTTCCTTCTTTTCCTCAACTAGTTTTTGGTTACCCATCTTTAGCTGGTTGAAGTTGGTACTAGCCGTGGAAACTTCTTTGCGAAGGGTGGCTTGGGAGGCTTTCAAGACATCCCGTTCTTTGACGAGAGCCTGGATCTGCTTCTCAGCAGAAGCCTTACTCGCCAGCAAACTTTGTTCCAGAATGATAGAGGGGTTCGGCTTCTCCAATTCACTATGGAAATGACTCAGCAATGCCAACTGGCGAGTCATCCAGCCTAAACTCTCTGCGACATTTTCCTACGACAAAAGTCCAGGACTCAGAGATGAGAAGCAAATAATAAAAGATACCTCAACCTTTATATAAACCTAGTAAATGGTTACCTTGAGGACAGCTCGAGGGAGTTCATCGAAGAAAGTCTCGTAATGAAAGGAGATGATGGGAGCTTTCAAGTTCGCCCATCGAGAAGAAGAAGAAGAAGAATCCCCGGTAGTAGCAGCTGACTCTGAAACAAATAAAGCATATGCATAAGCGACATAAGACCAGCAATAACGTTACGCAGTGTATCAACGTAGCTTATGCAGGGACATTAAGTGTCAAACAATAACATTCACAATAAAGATACAGTAATAAAAAGCCGAAGACAATGTTACCCAGTGTATCAACGCAGCTTATGCAGGGACTTCTGACGACGTCTTTAACTTCACGAGGCCGTAGTTCTTGTTGAACTCACGAAGACCAACAATAACGGCAAGTTCAGAATCAAGCAAAGAGCCCTGGACTCAGCCTCGCGTAAATAGTGGTTGAATGACAAAAAAGTGGGAACAAGGGCGCCCCATCGGGGCCCATCCAGAAGGGGAAGTCTTCGCCGATGTAGGAAACTTTGAAATAAGAATCCTTGAAGGGTTGGAAGGAGTCATCGTACGCTTTGAAGAAGGCGTGGTCTTTTCTCTGACCAAACGAGATAAAGCTAAAGTCGTAGAGATGGTATGGCGCGAACAGATAAAGGAAGAGGTTGCTGGAAAACTCCCAGTTGTTGGCCCAGCCGAATATCTCGAAGGCATTAATGAACCCCCAGGCATTTGGATGAAGCTGGGAGGGGGCGACTTCGAGGCGGTTGAGAATCTCGACCTGAAAGTCGCTGAAAGGAAAACGGAGTCGAATGTCCCGAAAAAGACATTTGTACATCATCACGAAAACCGGTGCGTCCTTCCACGGACGGGATCCAATCCTCTCATTGGGGTCTATGCGCTCAGCTTTATACATAGCCAAGGGGGCGGTAGGAACATTCGCTTCTGGTACAGCTCTAGGAAAGTGCATGGCTTCTCTAAACTCGACTTCCGCGACATGGAAATTTAAAGTCGAGGTCAAACCAGAGGCGACCTGAAGAATATCCTCGTTGATCCAAATTTGTCGCCTCACCTCGTAGATCCCCTGCAATTTCTTAGGAATTGATAACTTCACAGCCTTTTTTGGGGGTCCATAAAGCTCGTGGATCAGCTGACGCCGACGTATCAGTGCTTTGCTCTTAGAGGCCTTGTGAGCAACCCCGGCGGGCCTGGATGTCAAAGGCGACTCTGAACCAAACATAGGGGAAGAAGTCGACATGGGTTCTACAATGAAAATAGGAGGAACATACAAAGGGTCAGAAGATGCAGAATCAGAGGACTTGGCAGAATTATCAGAAGAAGTCAAACTAGAAGCCTCAGATGAGGTATAGACTAACAAGCGAGCAAGAAGAAGTAAGTTAGATGTTATGGCATTATCACTACCCTCAGTTGACTCGTCATATTCATACTTGCCAGCTCCATACCTTAAAGGTATGGGGGCAACAGATTGAGAAAAGGGTGCCCCATAGAAGGGGATGAGTTGGGGAATACCAGGAGTGAACTCCCCAAAGGCTTCAAACAAAGGTTCATTGTCTGAACCAGAGGTTGAAGGGGGAGTGGGAATGTGATGACCACTGCCATCACTTAGTTTAGGTCCAGAGGGAGAACCAACGAAATCCCCAACCTCCCCAAAAAGGCTTTCTTTTGGGGCAAAGTTCGTAGGCCTCTCAGGAGTTGATATTTTAAGAAAATTAAAGAAGAAAGAAAGCACACAGGAAAAGTGAACTGAGGATGATTGGAGATACTTGGAAGTGTTGAAGGAGAAAGGACCGAAGATGGCTGGAAAAACGGCAAAGAGAGGGAAGAGCTGACTGCAAAAGCAAGAAGAAATGCGCAGAGAACTTTGGAAGGCAGAGAAGAGTTCTTAGGTTAAAATGAGGAAATATTTATAGAAAGAGAAAAGGAAGACGAAGCGTGAAGAAGAAGTGACGGCGTAGGGTGCAATTAATGCGCGCAGGCCTGATGTCACTGAATAATGATGGGCGCGGCCCATGAAGGGTCAAGGCCAATACCACAAAGACACATGTCAAAGTGAAAACAAACAAAAAGAATTCAAAATAGCAACGACGTGGGAGGACTGCACATTGCCAGATCATGTCATAAGAAGAAGTCAACGGCATGCCTCACGACATACCATAGACTTGGGGGCAACTGTTATGGACCTAACCCGCAGGTAAGGCACGTGCAGGTCCCACGTGGGTGACCCAAGCCATTGGTGTCATGTCGTGTTCCACGACATGGGTACCCGACTTAGAGCTCGAGGGACACCACCCCCACGTGGAGACAGTTTCAAATCCGTACTTACCGCCGCAATTCACGGAAGTATGACAGTGACAAGTTTGACTTTAGTAGCCCTACTAGCACTATAAATACCTGTGATTCATCTTCATTTGGCACGTATTCATTACTTGATATCTGAGACTCTCAATCTGTGACACTTAGCTGGCTTGATCGTCGGAGTGTTTGCAGGTACCCCCTCACACTTAGCAAGCAAGTGTCATCATTGAAGAATTTCCAACTTGTTTTATGTTTTACAAATAAATGTTTGTTTTAGGGAAAAAATGTTAAGTTTGGATTATTTTTGTATTAAGTGTGAGTGAGTGTCTTAGCTCATATTATGTTAGACATTTTTAGTTTTTCCTTTTAAGTCCCTTGGTTTTGTTTCAATTTTTAGGGGATACTTTGCATTTTCTTGTGCGCCACTTTTAGTCCCTAGAGGGAGTAATATAAATACCTACCTTATGTCTTTTGTAAAGAAACTTTTGATCATTGAATGATACTCATATTTCTTGGAGACCATTCTCTCTTTTGAACCTTAGCTTAAGAGCTTTGGAATTTTGATGATCTTATCAATGGATCTAAATTCCATTGTGGCGACTCCCCCATGGATTTATCTTCTTGCTTAGGCTAGAAGTGGTATCCAGTCATTCCTCTTCTTCCCATCTTCCCACCTTATTAGTGGATCTTGCATGTTGTGTGTGCTTACTAACCTTGATTTTAGTTTGTGTTTGTGATGCAAGAATGACTATAATTAAAGCTAGATCCACCTCCATTCGCATCACTTAGTGTATATAAATAGTAACTCTATTGAAGGATAGGAGATTATTATCATCATTGGAATTGTGAGTGGAATTGTATATTGAAGTGATAGTTCCTTCAAAATACTTCTAAGGGTTAGAGTGATAGTTCTTGTTCCCTATTTGTAAACAAGGAGTGATACATCCTTCTTGTTAATTCTATCAATCTATCTTTCTATCCCTATCAATTGAAAATATCTTCTTTTTATTCGTTCACTTTCTTTCTAGATCATATCAATTAATTGTTAGCACCTAAGCACATGAGGAGAGCTCAACCCAAAAGACTAGTCCATTAGGTGGGAGAGCCTCAAGGCTTAAGTACCACATTGAGTTTGAGTGATGTACCATTTCAGTCCCTAACTTTGTGAGAATAATTCACTTTAGTCCTTGACTTTGTCCGGATAAGTAACTTTAGTTCCTGGCTTTGCATTTTGCAGGTCACGTTAGTCCCTAAATTATATGAACATTCATTGTTAGGGACTAAAATAACTAATTTAGTGAAAGTCATGGACTAAAATGACTGATTCCTCGAGGGACTAAACAAACTTATAAAATACAAAGTCAGTGACTATTTTAGTATATAAGTCCATTGGGATTTCCTATTCTACTCAATGTGGGACTCCTAACATTGTCGCCCCCTTTAAGGGCCGACGTCCACGGCGGCTTCACTCAACTATCAGTATTCGATTTTACCCTTAATCTAGCCTATAAGTAACCCTTTTCTGTGGCCCAACCTCTCAATGAAAGCACCAATTGTTAGGATCTAAGCACATAAGGAGAGCTCAATCCAAAAGACTAGTCCATTAGGTGCGAGAGCCTCAAGATTTAAGTACCACATTGAGTTTCTATTTTACTCAATGTGGGACTCCTAACATAATCAATTTAGTCATTGTTAGATTTGACCTCAAATTAATCCCCAAAATGTTAATAAATTTATAAAATTAGTTCTTAAAGATTCTTAAACTAATAGCAAATTACTTACTCAGAAATTAATCATGTTAAACATTACTCATCTATTTATTTAATCATTATGTTATAAAAACTCACTAACAGATCAACATAGTCCCTATTGTAGTTTCGATATCAAATTAATCATAAATCTAGAAGACTTTAAAATTAGTTTTTAATGATTTAAACTAATATCAAATTAGTCCTTAAAAAATTAACCACGTTGCAAATTACTCATTCATTATTAGTCTAGTCTTTGATTGGTTTTTGCCATTAGATTACTCCATTTAAGAAATATAAAATTAAGAAATTACTTTATAAATTCATTCGTAATAAATTTAGTCTTCATATTCGTCTAGTCATTGATAGATTTTTGTCATCAAATTTGTTCCCATACAAATTATAACAACAAGAAATTACTTTATAAATTCATTCGTAATAAATTTAGTCCCTGTGTTAATTTTTACAGTGTTTTAGTCCTGAAATCATTTATGAGAGAAATTTCTTTTCTTCTTAAAGATTTAAACTAATTCTTAGCTAGTTTATTTGAAATTAATCACATTAGAAATTACTCATATAATTATTTGATTATTTAATTATTATGTTATACAAATTCACTAATAACCAATTAAGTCTCTATTAAAGCTTTAATATCAAATTAGCCCTCGAAAGATTTAGAAGACTTAAAAATTAGTTTATAACAATGTAAACTAATACCAATTTAGTCACACAAAAATTAACCACGCTGAAAATTACTCATTCATTACTAATTTACTCATCTCTACATTTTTGTAACAAATTAACCCCACTCTAAATTATAACGCTAAGAAATTACTTTATAAATTTACACATAATCAATTCAGTCTTCCATTAGTTTTGACATCAAATTAGTCCATAAAAGATTAGTAAATTTATAAAATTAGTTTTTAAAGATGCTTAAACTAATACCAAATTAGTTACTCAGGAATTAATCACGTTACAAATTACTCATCTATTTATTTAATCATTATTTTGTAAAATTCGCTAACAAACCAACTTAGTCCCTATTGTAGTTTCGATATCAAATTAGTCTCTGAAAGATTTAGAAGACTTTAAAATTAGTTTTTAACGATGTTGCAAATTACTCATTCAATATTAGTCTAGTCCTTGATTGATTTTTTACACAAATTACTCCACTTAAGCAATAATAACATTAAGAAGTTACTTTATAAATTCACTCAACTAATTTAGTTCCCATGTTAGTTTTGATATCAAATTAGTTCCCAAAACATTTATAAGAATAAATGTTTTTTTGTTCTTAAAGATTTAAACTAATACCAAATTAGTCTCTTATAAACTAGTCGCGTTAGAAATTATTCATATAATTATTTAACTATTTAATTATTATGTTATACAAATTCACTAATAACCAATTTAATCTCTATTATACTTTCGATATCAAATTAGTCCCCCTCATAATTATAACATCAAGAAATTACTTTATAAATTTACACATAATTAATTTAGTCTTGTGTTAGTTTTGATGATATTGAATTAGTCCCCAAAATATTAGTAAATTTATAAAATTAGTTCTTAAAGATTGTTAAACTAATACCAAAGTAATTAGTTACTTATAAATTAATCACATTAGAAATTACTCATCTCTTTTTTTTAATGTTATAAAAACTCATAAACACACCAACTTGGTCCCTATTGTAGTTTCGATATCAAAATAGTCCCTAGAAGATTTAGAAGACTTTAAAATAAGTTTTTAACAATTTAACCTAAAATCAAATTAGTCCTTCAAAAATTAACCAAGTTAAAAAAAAACTCATTTATTATTAGTCTAGTCTTTGATTGATTTTTGTAATCAAATTACTCAATTTAAGAAATGTAACATTAAAAAATTACTTTATAAATTCATCATAACAAATTTAGTCCATGTTAGTTTTGACATCAAATTAGTCCTAAAAACATTTATACGACTAATTTATTTTTTGTTCTTAAAGATTTAAACTAATACCAAGTTAGTCTCTTTGAAATTAACAGCGTTAGATTTACTCATATAATTATTTATTTATTTAATTATTATGTTATATAAATTTACTACTAATCAATTTAGTCTCTGTTATAGTTTGGATATCAAATTAGTCTTCGAAAGATTTAGAAGACTTAAAAATTTGTTTACAACAATTTAAACTAATACCAAATTAGTCAAAAATTAATCAAGCTGAAAATGACACATTCATTACTAATTTAGTCCTCTCTAGATTTTTGTCACCGAATTAGTCCCTTTCAAAATTATAACATCAAGATATTATTTTAAAAATTTGCACAATTAATTTAGTCCTGTGTTAGTTTTGACATCGAATTAGTCCCCAAAATATTAGTAACTTTATAAAATTAGTTCTTAAATATTCTTAAATTAATACCAAATTAGTTACTCAAAAATTAATCATGTTAGAAAATACTGAAAAACTATTTTTATTTAATCTTTATGTTATAAAAACTCACTAACAAACCACCTTAGTCCCTATTGTAGCTTCGATATCAAATTTATCCCAAGAAGATTTAGAAGACTTTAAAATTAGTTTCTAACAATTTAAACTAATATTAAATTAGTCCTTCAAAAATTAAGCACGTTGCAAATTACTCATTCATTATTAGTCTGTTCTTTGATTGATTTTTGTCATCAAATTAATCCATTTAAGAAATAAAATATTAAGAAACTACTTTATAATTCACTCATAACCAATTTAGTCCTTGTGTTAGTTTTCACATTGTATTACTCTCAAAAACATTTATAAGTCTAAACAAAGTTTCGTTCTTAAAGATTTAAACTAATTCCAAATTAGTCTATCGAAAATTAACTATATTAAAAATTACTTATCTAGTTATTTAATTATTATGTTATATAAATTTATCAATAACCAATTTAGTCTATGTTATAATTTCGATATCAAGTAAGAAAGACAAAAATACTCCATTTAAGAATTAAAAAATCCTTCTTTTATGTATTGTTGTAATTGATTGTATGAAATAATGTAAAATGAAAACGAAAATTTAAATTGCTAGATTAACACAAAGAAAAAGAAGTTACGAAGAAGTAAAGATCACAAAGAAATTTGAAGATTAAACGGTAGAAATTCAACAATTACCTCAATGAAGCCTTAGGCTCAATGATACCAAATGGTGAGGTTGAATCCTCATGGAGATAGGATCTAGTTTCAATTGATGTTTTAGAACCCTAAATTTGAAGGAGAAGAACATTAGAATGCAAAGAGAAGAGGATGGATGGAGAAATTGTCACCCTAACCGAAGTTAGAGATAAGATCGTCGTAGCATTACCACATTGGTGTTGGGAACCAATGATGAGATTCCAATTTCAAGTTCAATAACACTTTGCTAAGAACACTACCAAGATAAACGTAACTACGCTCTGAATTCAGAAATTCTATTTCAAAATGATCAAAGTTATGTTTTACAAAACAAGGAAGGCATTTATAGGTGACATAAGGTCTCTAAAACATCACTTAAAATGCGCAAAACAGAGCAGTCAGCGCGTCCTAACAGGTTCGAAAACATGTGGGCACATGTTACTGCAAACAGAGGGAGCGTGTCCCAACAGGTGCCACAACCTGTGCGCAGCTGTGTGCACGCGTAGCCTGCTGTCTATACTCTATTTTGGCGCTGACTAACTGCAACATATTACAATTGAAGACATTACACAAGTTGTCACACTTCCTAATGAGCTTATTACATTATGAGAATGCTAAAAACTAAAAGCTAAACGCTTCAAATGTTGGCATCCTTGCTATCCTATTTCATCCATTAAGCCATGCTCACATCAATTCTTGACAAGTTGACCGAGCTTTCTAATTCTACCTGCTCTCCTAGTAGACCAATTAGGCAACCAATATACTCTGTATTTCAATATACTTTTTTATCTGATTTGAATATTATTTAGTTTTCGTATACATTTTAATTTTATATACTTTTCCTATACTTAAACATTAATATTTTTTTGCCATAAATTGTTTTAAAAAAGATAAATATGTATTTTGAAAAATCAAGCAAAATAACATTAGTTTATGGTTACTTGGTTGCAGAATTGAAAGATGGCCTTCTTGATACAACTTCATAGATAAACAAAAGTTATTAAATAGATTTACACTTGATGATACGAATTAATGTTTCCATTTCATGCAATTGTGCTTTTATTATAGTAGTAAATTTATTGAAACTATAAAGAAGTCGAAAAGAGTTCAATTAATTCACTACCAGAAAAACTATTTTTACCTGTGGTTATTTTTGGCTTTAGCCGCGGTTGAAAACGCAGGTAACAGAACTTAGCCGCGGTTCCCATAACCGCCGGTAATTCGTCCGCCACAAATGGGCTTCCAGTAGTTCTCCAGAATCGTGCGTACCTACACCAGGAACCATGGCAAATGGGTTTAACCGTGGTTGTAAACCGCCGGGAAGTTCTGAATCTATTTTTAGCCATTTTAACCGCAATTATAACTACGGGGGAGTCGTATTTTGTTTTCAGCCATTTTAACCACAGTTTATAACCGCGGGGAAGTTATGAATCTATTTTTAGCCATTTTAACTACGGTTATAACTGCGGGGAAGTCCTATTTTGTTTTTAGCCATTTTAACCACAATTTATAACTGCGAGGAAGTCCTAATTTAGTTTTTATAAATTTTTCTGTTTTAACAAACCGCTTGAAATGCAGAAACATCATCATTTTGTTTATATATATTTATATTTATTAAACTCTATTTTATTCAAAGGGCTGTCACATAGTTAAAAAGCATTGGTATTTAAAATTACTAAGGGATATACTAATTGAAAAACAGATCATAATATTCTCAAAGCTAAAACTTAAATTAACTATTAGTTTTGGATTACAGGCTAATTAATTACAAAACAAGTAGCCATTAAGTTCCATATCATATATATACAGTACATTCCCCTTTTTGAATGGGCCTCGGTCCAATTATTGTTGTTTGGCCATCTCTATTCTGCAAGCAAAAAATGTAAGATTTCAAAGATAAATCTTGAGATTCATTTACAACTACATATAGCAAAGGTAAAAAAGAAGAGCAAAACATTGGTTTCCAATAGTTTTTCTTTTACCTTTTTTACATGTTTTCCAGTGTTAGAACTTAGAACAACAAGTATTAAAATGAATAGAATCTAGACAGTAGTAACAAGAATAGAATTAAGAAGGGCAAAACATTGGTTTCCAATAGTTATTCTTTTACCTTCTTTGTGGTGATACTATTGCCAAATTGTAATTTTAAATTTAATAAGAGTCATTAGCTCATTGTAGTTTTCAGCTGCTAACTTCCATTCAAAGCACGTTCTTTAGCTACGTAGCTCGCATCTAAGTCTAACTCCCTTTCTACGAAGAGCACATCCTTGGAAATTTTGACTCTTACCTCTAAAAAACTACTATAATACATTTTATTCATTTCTATGATGAGACTCAAATAGCTAGTAATTTTTGTGGATGAAGAGGACCAAGATTGAACACGTTGGAGTTTAACATTAAAAAATAACAGACTTCTCTCAAATAAATTAGACTCAGAGTCAAAGCAAAAATTATATAGCAATAGCATGTGGCATGTGCATACAGAGATCACAGTGAGAAAAAGAGGAAGCAATATCAAAAACTGGACCACAGAGATTCATGGGGTGGTTTGAAAAAAATGTTTGTAAGTATCTGCTTGGAAGGACAATTGGAGAAGGTACATTCTCTAAGGTTAAGCTGGCTGTCAATGGAAACAATAGCAAGAAGGTTGCAATAAAGATCATTGATAAGCACATGGTCATGAAAAGCAATCTTATGCATCAGGCAAATCTCATTCTAGTCCTCCTTTTCCCTTCAGCAAGTACCAATTTATTTAACTTTATCAATCATTAAAAAGGATATGACATATTTCAGATGAAGACAGAGATTAGAAAAAATAAACTTCTCCATCATCCCAATATTGTCAGAATTCACGAGGTAGGGTGTTAGAATATTTGTGAAGCTTGAAGATACCCAATCCCCTTCTTAATACTAGTATTTCCAATTAAATTCTTAAAGCAGGTTATTGGCACAAAAACAAAGATACACATAGTGATGGAATATGTATCAGGAGGACAAATATTAGACAAGCTGGTGAGAAACTGAGAATCAACAACCTCTCCAAATTGAAATGTTATGTACTTACAGTACCTCAATTCTGATAATTGTTGTGCAGTCCTATTCTAAGAAGTTCAACGAATGTGAGGCGAGAAATCTATTCCACAAACTTATTGATGCAATGGACTACTGCCATAGTAAAGGAGTTTATCATCGAGATCTAAAGGTTAGTTTAAATCAACCTGCTTTATCAGTTTGAAAATGAATTTTGAAACTTATTTTGAATTTTTGCATGCCTTAACAGCTAGAAAACTTGCCCAAAGTGTCTGATTCTTGATTAACTGCACTTCAAAAGGTAGTACTGATGCTTCCACAAGACTCTCAAGAGCTTCCTGCATAGTATGGTATATATAGCAAATTCAAATATACTCATTTATATATTAATAATGAAATGAGGACGGTAGAAAGAAACAATTAAGCAAAGTAGTAAAAACGTTACACACCTAAGCTGGGGACACAGCTCCAGACGCCATTAATTTCCAGCATTCCTCTTTCACATTTATAAATTCAAAGTCTCCATCCTCATACACAATCAAATTAACAATCAAAAGTAACTACCTACTAATTAATGGAGCACGAGCTTCATGTTAATATTAACAAATAGACAAAAAGACCAAAATCCAACTGCAGAGGGAACATCATAAATTGGAGCACGAGCTTGTTGGAGCTCCTTGTGAATGAAAAACAAGTGCGGATGGCTCCACGGTTTGTTGCCCTATCTTTGTAGCCATTCATTGCGCTCTAGTTTAGGGTTCTTCCCAATCTATTCTACCTTAATTGTCAAAACATCAAAACTAGGGTTTTAGGCTAAAGAGAGAAAAACACATAGAATTGTTATAATTAGAGATCGAGAAAGAGAGAGAGGGAGTGTGAGAAAGAACAAGAAGAAAACGCTCTGAGAAGAAGAGTGAAAGGTTGAGAAAAGAAACCTGGGACCAAAAGAGAATGGGAGCCGTCGCCGTGAATCAATGACACAGCGAGCACAACCACCACTGGAACCTAACTGAGAACACCAACAATCAAAGACAGCGATGAGAAGGAAGTGAAGCAGCAAATGAGAAGGAAGGATGAGAAGCTGTCTGCAGTTTTTTTGGTGAAGCAGCAATGAGAAGGAAGGATTAGATTGCAGCTATCCGCAGGTTTTTTTTAAATTTGTTTTTGAAAGTATTCAATTAAAAGGCCCAATTGAAGCGGTTTTGGGAATGACCCATAAACAACTGTGGCCAAAATCACAAATTTTTGTAGTGATTCGACATATGCATTTTAATGTTCATTTTAATGTTTCATTTGATTTGCAGTAGACTTATACATGAGACCCTAAATATGATTACAAAATTAGGAAGATTTTTAAACATAAGGGTCAAAAATAGTTAAATAACATGATGAATAAGGTAAGGACAGGTCTTATGAGTACAAACTGGATTCCGAATTATGTTCTTAAGCAATTAGAGGCTAAATGGGCTAGGCCTGAGTGGCAAAAGAAGGGTAAGCAAGCAATGATAAATAAGGCGGCAGATGGAGGGTCTTTGTCAGCGGCTGAACTTCCCAAGAGATTTGTAAGTATTTAACTTTAAAGTTCATTAGTTTTAATTCATAAATCATTATGTTTGTAAAATTTTTCATTTGTTTCTTATAGAAGGAGAAGGAGCACAGGGAGCCAACTGGCTACGAGATGATGGAGAAGACAAAGATAAAAGATGGCAAATGGGTTTGCAAAAAAGCCAAAGACATTGTGGTATGTATGAAAATATTTTATAAATATTAGAATTACCAAATATTTTCATAATATAATTAATATATTTTCATTAGTAACATGTGTCATTTCATATGAAGGTTAAGTTTCAACGGCGAAAAGCTAAGGTGTAGAGAAATGTCGATGAGGTGTCTACCTCCGGTGCATCTGAAAACAACATTTACCTTGATGTGGTGGGAGGAATATCCAAGAAGGGTACTGTGTGGGGCCTAGGGGAGCTTGGCCCCCTATTGCTTAAATAGAATCCAACTCTTCTTGTCAGGCTACAACACATGTGGATTCAATTGAGGTCATGGCATTGCAGACACGTGTGGCTACTTTGTTTATGGAGCTTGGAGCGAACCACTCATATATTCAAATAAATAACTAAATGTTTGGGCAAGTTGTAGTTGAGCGGGATGAGGTTAGAGTTCGAGTGCTCCTTCACATCTTCCACCTCCACCTCACCCACATGCACCGCTTGACCCAGCTAGTCAAGGACATCCTCATCCCCTACCTGTTGGAAATCATGATGATTCATACTTTAGTTTAAATTATGACTATTTTATCTTCTTATGGATTTAGCAAAAAAATTATATTTTTAGTCGACATTTTTGTTTGGTTTTATGTTTCATGTACTTATGGAATTATGATTTATTGATACTTTGGTGTGTAATTCCAAATTTTCTCAGCTGCATATTAAATATATATTGTCTTGAACAATTTTGTACTTATCATGTGTTGTTGGCTGTAGTGATGGGTATAATATATATTTTTTTTATAGTTTACTAGTTACAAATTATCGATGAAGGTCTTTTATAAATTTGAATATATCCCTTAATTGTTCAAGAACAATGGCCTAATACTTTTTGATGCATCATGCCCTGAGGCTAGACAGATCATAGCCATCTTAGGTCCCATGTGATGGTGCTGAATCTCTAGTGTGCTCATCTCTTAATGGTGGTACCCTTAAGTACTCCGACAATCAAGTAAGTATTCTCTCCAGGTGGGAAATGGACTAAGAGTGATAACTGTTATGATCTAACCTGACGAGGATGTAGGACGAACGAGGTGGTCTTCTTGATCCGCAGAGGGCAAAACGAGTGTCTTCTGGGTCTGAGCTCCGGCGACGGTGGTGTGCACCTGCAAGGACTCCAACGCTCAAGTTAGTGAGTGTATAAGTATTGTGTATATCTGATAAAATACTTACGTGCCTTGCATGGTGCATTGATGTTGGTATTTATAGAGGAATGTATTGACCTAAATGTGGTCTATATTAGGTTCCCTTTCCCAAACCTTCAGATTGAAGTATTGCATAACCTTTATCTCGCTCCCACTAAGCTTCATCCAAATGGCTGGGGGTTCTTGCAGAATTTTGAAGTCTTTTGCTGGGCCAACGGGTGAAAGTGTTCGTCGGCCTTGTTCTTGTATATCTTTGGTCCTTACCGGGGTCGGAAGAAAAGTTGGGTATCTCTACGTCATCATTCCGGGATACCCTAGTTGTTTACTCCCTATGAGGATTATTTCAAAGCTCATAGGGACTTGTTTGTCAAGGTCGTTCCCCAGACCAATGATTGCACCCCTTTCTGGATGGGGGAAAATAAGCAACCTTTGTTCCCACTCTACTGGACGGAGGAGCACTATAGGAGATCCTTATCTCTGAAGGAGTTGGAAATCGGCTTCCTTGAAGAAGAGGACCAACAAACCTTTAAAAATCGGTGTGCCTTTGTTCAACAGGGAGGAATACCCATCCATTGCAAAGATGTGTTGGGGGTATCTCGTCGTGATCAGGCGACATGCTTATGTAGGAAGTTGTCTTTGTTGTATGATGTCGTCATTTTATATTGATGTTGATTCTTTTTTCTCAATTAACAAGTGTATTCTGACTTCTGCAGCTAAGATCATGGCCAATTATGCCAACTGCTCTCAAAAGCGAGATGTCAAGGGGAAAGGAAAGGTCGGTGCTTCGGGTCCACCTCCTGCCCCTATTCCAGTTCCTGCTTCTATCTCGGTTGGATCTACCGGGATTTGTGTGTCAGCTGCGGCTCTTGCTGGGCCTGCAGCTTCTTCTGGAGGAGTTTCCCCTGCTAGGAAGTCGGTGCCTCCATCTTCTGGGGTTGAGGTGGCTCCTGTGCCGCCAAAACGTCGCCGCATAACCAAGCTAGGTATGCTTTTACTTTTCATTTTTAATTATATAAGGATCCTTTGTCGTCTTCTTTATCTTATTGGTTCGATTTGTAGGTGACCAACCTGGAGGTGCCCAAGGGGCTTCTGACGAGATGAACCAGGTTTTGATGGCGCCCTTCTCTATCCCCTCATCTGCCTGGGAAGGCTTCTAGTCTCCTCCGATCAAGTTCCAACATGGGGATTTTTTTACCAAGGGAGGAGCGAGTGCTGTGAAGGTAAGTGTTGTCCGTTATCTGTGCTTTCTATGTTGGTTGGTTTTGGTTGCTCTGTTATTAATCTTCCAGCTTCATCCCTCTGTGTTTATAGGAACAAGCCAAGTCCCTTATGGGCTGGACGGCTATGAGCATGGCTATGTTGCAGCACGTTCATGACCAAGCTGAGGACTTGGGCCAAGCTGCTTGCCAAGCTGCTTCTTTGAAGGCCCAACTACGGGATCTAAGGGATGAGATGGGCTGAAGGAAGCGTTGCTTAAAAGCGCCAAGAGTCGGAATCCCGTGCTGAAAAGGATCTCGCCTCCCTGAAGGAGAAGTTATCCCGGGTGGAGGAGCAGTTGGCCAAAGAGAAGGAGAATAAGGTCGGCTTGGACACCAAGAACTTGAGGCTGAAGGATGAGGATTCTCATCTGAAAGCTAAAGTGGAGGAAGACGGCTCTGCTCTTGGCAGCCTGCGATCTGAGCTTCAAGAATCTTCCTCCAAACTCTAGGAAACTCAGGCTGAGTTGCAGGAGACCCAGGAAAAGCTAGAGGATGCTTATCAAGACATGGACACTACGGTGGATGATTCTTACCGGGATTGTGTGAAGACTCTTCAATTCTTGAATCCCGGGATGGAATTTAATACCCGTGGTCTTTGTAAATTTCACGGTGTGCAGGATGGGATGTTCCTAGATTTCCATGATCCTCACAATCCCGTGCTGCTTGATCCCACTAATCCAAGACTCCAACCTTTTGACTGTAGCACTCCTCCTCCCTCTGAAGTTGTTCCAGGGCCTGAAGGTGCAGATGCCAGGGAAGTAGAATAGCTAGTTGTTTTGTTTTTACTTTGTTTGATTTTTGTAAACTTGTTACAAACAATTCACGTTGTGTATGACTCTTATCATCCCGGTGTTCCGGGTTGATGTTTATGCTTGGTTTTGTTCATTTTACATTTGTGCTTGAGAATTATTTTGATTTATTTATTGTATTTGTATATGTCGTTAAGGCCTAACCGGTATGGTGCCTCTTGCTGTCCCGTTGATATGGGATCTTATCATATCGTTTTAATTGTTAGGGTGTATCCGTAACGACGCCCTTTTATCTCAAAGATTGCAGAGAAAGTAGTTTATACTTCCTCTGAGTTTTTATTGAAGTGTAACCTTGATGGTACTTCATCTTTCTTTCAGCCAGGGTTCGTCCAAGAAGGACCCCTTTTGAATCTGTAGCTGAGGTCTACCCGAGATGGTACGTCGTTTCATTTTTGGCGCCTTTTGTGTATGTCGGTATCATATGTGGTGACATGTTTATCTCGGAATAGTTGTACTTGTTGTGTATTCTTCTGATCTATTTGCTACTAAAAGTTGAACTAGCTTGTCTGTGTAAGAGCGAAAAAAAAATACTGCTTTATTGATAACATGTAGCAAATAACAAATGGGGGCCTCGTTAAAACCTCTAACAGTAAAACCCTCCTTAGGGATAAAACCTGCTATAGGAAAAAGAGTGCCCCTTTATTACAAAGAATGCAAATTATATAACTTAACTATAGTACCACCTTAAGTCTACGACATTAAGCGTTCTTGGGATCTCATTGCCTTTAAGAGTCTCTGAATGATATGCCCCATTGGGTGCAACAGTCTTGACCCGGAATGGGCCTTCCCAGTTTGCTTGGAGCTTCCTGTCCTTGGCATTCCGGTTTCCAAAGCTAGATCTTCTTAGGACCAAGTAACCGGGTTGGAAACTTCTCGGGACTACCCTCAAGTTGTATCTTTGACCAACTTGTTGCTTCCAAGATAGCTCTTTGATTCTGGTTACTTCTTGGATTTCTTCCAACATGTCAGAATCTTCTCTGAGTAGCTGCTCATTCTCTTGTGTGGGATACATGATCCTCCAGGATGGATGTTCGATTTCTACTGGGATTACAGCATGTGAGCCGTAGACCATCCGGAATGATCCTCCAAAGTACTTGGTAAAGATCTTCCACCCAGCTAGTTCCAGCTTTCTCAAGCCTCTTTTTCAAGCCATTAAGTATGACTTTGTTGGCAGATTTTGCCTGCCCGTTAGATTGTGGGTGTTCCACACTAGCAAAGTACTGCTTAATGCAGAGTCCTGCTAGCATTTCTCATAAATCTTTGTCAGTAAATTGGGTCCCATTGTCACAGATCACTTCTGTCGGGATACGGAATCGGCATATTATTTGTCGGAATACAAAATTCTGAGCTTTAACTGATGCTATGTTAGCTAATGGTTCCAGTTCAATCCATTTAGTATAATAATCAACAGCAACAATAAGATGTTTGAACTGACCTGTGGTTGGTGTGAAGGGTCGTAGTAGGTCTAACCCCCAAGTGTGGAAAGGCCAAGGGGTGGAAATGCTGTGCAAGTCTTCTGCTGGAATATGGGACAATGGACTATGATCTTGGCACTTCTGACATTTCTTCACATGCTCAGCTGCGTCTTTGTTACTGCTCTTAGGGACATCCTTGCTAAAGATTTTCCGCCAATGTGGTGACCGCAACTTCCTTCATGTACTTCAGTAAGGACATACCAAGTTTCGGATGGTCCAATGCATTTAAACAGAGGGGTTGACATCCCCCTTCTGGACAATTGTCCTTCTATCACGGTGTACCAGGATGCCTTTTGTACCAACCGCTTTGCTTCCCGGGAATCTTTCCGGATGGAGCCTTTGGTGATATACTCCACTATTGGGGTTCTCCAACCCTCATTTTCAACTTGCAAAATAGCACAAGGAAAAGGGAGAACTTCTTCTACCACTGACTTCAGGGTTGAAGATGACTTGGTGCTGGCTAACTTTGAGAGCAGATCTGCACGATTGTTTTCTTCTCTGGGAATGTGCTGGATCTCGAACTTAGAAAGACCGAGTAGGCTCTCTTTTACTTTGGCCAGATACCTTTGTAGCAATGTTTCCCTAGCTTGGTATTCCCCTTTTATTTGGGATACCACTAGCTGGGAATCTGAACATAAAGTGATTGCGATAGCTCCCAACTCCTTTGCTGCGCGGATCCCGGCTAAACAGGCTTCATATTCTTATTGATTATTGGAGGTTGGGAATTCAAACTTCAGAGAATATTCCACAGTTACCTCCTCATCGTTCTCGATCAGTATGCCAGCGCTAGCTCCCTTTGGGTTTGAGGAACCATCAACATAAATGGACCAGGATCCTCTTGGCTCTTCCCCGGGATGTGTCATCTCGGCTACGAAATCTGCCAAAGCTTGTGCCTTGACTGCCTGGCGTGGTTCGTACGAGATGTCGTATTGTGATAGTTCTACCGCCCAGGTCATCATTCTTCCTGCCAAATCAGGCTTATGTAAGTATTTGTCTAATAAGTTGATTTGTTCTTACCGTGATGGGATGGCACTGAAAGTATGGTTTCAGTCGCCGAGATGCCAATAGCAAAGTATAGGCGAATTTCTCCAGTCGCTAGTAATTCAACTATGATCCTTGCAATGCTTTAGAGACAAAGTATATCGGGCTCTGGTTCCGGGATTCCTCGTTTACTAAGGCCGCACTGATTGCTTCATTGGTGATGGTTAAGTAGAGGTACAAAGTCTGACCGGGATCTGGACGGGATAGGACTGGTGGGGCTGAGAGAATCTTCTTCAGCTCCTAGAAAGCTTCTTCACATTCTGTATCCCATTGAAATTCTTCCTTGCACCGTAAGGTCCTGAAATAATGGTAGGCATTTCCTAGCTGAAGCTGGGAGGAATCTCGTCAAAGAAGCAATCCTTCTAGTCAGCTGTTGAACCTCTTTGATGGTCCTGGGACTCTGCATATTCAACACGGAACTACACTTGTCAGGGTTGACCTCGATCCCCCGACTGGTTAGCATGAAGCCTAAGAACTTTCCGGCTTCGACTCCGAAGGTACATTTATTGGGATTTAACCTTAAATCATACATGCGTAGCTGCTGGAATGTTTCCTTCAAATCAGCCACCAGGTCTTTGTCTTCTGGAGTCTTTACTATCATATCGTCAATATAGACTTCAAGGATCTTGCCGATTTGTTCTTTGAAAACCTGACTCATCATCCGCTGGTATGTTGCTCCGGTGTTCTTTAAACCGAACGGCATCATCGTGTAATAGTAAACACCCATGTTGGTTATGAATGCCGTTTTCTCTTTATCTTCAGGGTGCATTAGGATTTGGTTGTAGCTAGAGTAAGCAGCCATGAAGGACAGATACTTGTAGCCTGCAGAGTTATCAACAAGTTTGTCGATACAAGGCAAAGGGAATGGATCCTTGGGGCATGCTTTGTTCAGATCAGTATAATCTGTGCACATCCTCCATTTCCCGTTAGCCTTCTTTACCATTACCACGTTGGAAAGCCAATCTGCATATCGTATCTCTCAGATAAAACTGACATCAAATAGCTTTGTCACCTGTTTTTCTATGGTTGTCGTTCTCTCAGGACCCATCTTCCTTTTCTTCTGGGCTACCGGGACACATCCCGGTTTTAAAGAGAGGAGATGGCATACAAACTCGAGATCTACACCTGGCATGTTGGAAGAAACCCAAGCAAACAGGTCTTTATTCACCTTCAATAATTCGATGAGTCGTTCTTTGGTCATGGGGGAGAGTTTGCCCCTTTCTTGACAGTCTGATCCTCCTTGAGCCCTATCTGGACTAAGATCTGATCTCCTTCTGGTTGAGGTCGTTGAGACTCAAAATCTGCCCTAGGATCCAGGTTAGTCATCATGACCCCTGCATCTCGTATCAAATCTTGTCTTTCCATCTTCTGCTTTCCTTTCTCCTCCGCCTTCACTGGCGGGATAGATGGTGTTTCTGTGATCTTGAGGCTCTCTTGATAACATTTTCTCGCGTCACTACTTTTTCCATTGACAGTTACCACTGACCCATTCTCTCTGGGGAACTTCATGGCTAAATGGATTGTGGAGACTATGGCACCAAGGTTGTTCAAAGTTTGTCGCCCAATGATTGCATTGTAAGCTGAAGGGCAATCCACCACGATAAACCTGCCCGGGATAGTTTTGGTACTTGGCTTTTTACCAAAACAAAATTTGAGGTCTACATATCCCTCGGGGATGATCATGTCTCCAGTGAAGCCAATTAAGCTACCCTTATGAGGGATTAAATCCTTGGACCCCAGTCCCATTTTATCAAAGAGGCTCTAAGACATAATGTCAACTGAGCTTCCTTGATCAATAAAGATTCGATGGACCTCGAAACCATTCAAATTTGCTGCTACGACCAATAGTTCATTATCTCGGACGCGTTCTTCTGGGAAATCTGCGTCTAAGAAAGATAGAACTGGGTTAGCTATAGAGGTCACCTGGGAACAAGATTCCCTTGCATCTTAGGTCCTCTTCTTTTCTTCAAGACCCTTCAAGCTGGCTCCTCCAACTATGACTTGGATTACTCCCCTACGAGGGGATTTTTGAGCACGCCTCGGGCTTCGGGATCGATGTCGGGTTTCTGTGCGCTGATCCCGGTTCCTGGGGGGAGAACTCGGTGTCTGGTTCCGAGGGGATTGGCTTCGTCGGCGATCTCGTCGTTCTGGGGAGGCCCGAGTGTAATTCCTCAACCTACCTTGTCGGATCAACTTTTCGATTGCATCCCGGAGTTGGATGCATTCGTTGGTGGAATGCCCACGATTCTGGTGATATTCACAGTACTTATTCTTGAACTTCCCGACCGTCTTCAATGGTGGCGGTCGTTCTCTCAATTCAGAATGCATCACTTCTTTCAACATTGAAGTTGGCAGGACTATCGGCGGAGTATAGTTATTAAAGAGACCCTTGCGCTTCTTGGGAGACCTATCCTGAGGCTTGTCATCTTTACCCCGAGGTTGGTTTGGAGGAGTAAATTTTTCTTTGTCCTCTCTTTTGGCTGCCTGGGCCTTCTCCCATTCTTCTATTCTGATCCATTTTTCTGCTCTCACCTTTAAATCATCCATGGAGGTAGGCTTATCTCCTGCCAGTTGCTTGGCAAAAGCACCTTGTTTCAATCCTCTCACAAAGAAATATAATACCTGGTTAGGCTCAACATTCCTAACTTCTAAGACTTCGTTATTAAAGCGTGTTATATAATCTTGTAGAGATTCATCTTTTCCCTGTTTGACAGTTTCTAAATGGAATTCAGCTTTAAATTGTCATTTACTACTAATAAAGTGAAGGATGAACTTATCTTTGAGAGCTTTCCAGTTACTGATGGACTGTGGTGGAAGGTCTAAAAACCAACGACTTGCAGCCTCAAATAGCGTGAGGGGGAAAGCGCGACATACAATGGCCTCATTTACCCCTTGAAAGTACATGGCCCTTTCGAAGGTGCTGACATGTAAGGTGGGATCCTTGATCCCGTCATACTCCTTTAGTTTCTTTGCAAATTGGAATCCATGAGGTAGACCATGTGACATGATCCAAGGTGTGAAAGGGTTGTCAATATACCTAAAATTTGGGCTCCGCCATGTGTTCCTGGTTGTCGGCTGGTTGTCTGGCTTGCTAGCCCCCAGGGGGGCAGGTGGCGGGTTAGCCCCCTCCACCTGGGATTGGTGTGGGGCTCCTTCATGTCGTCGATTCGCCCGTATTTCTAATTGCCTTTCCTGATTTTTAGGCTTGTCATCCTTATCCCCTTCAAGTGCGGATTTCCGTTGCTCCTTTTCCGCATTGTTATGATCTTTTTTCGCATCCTCAGGGTTTTCCTGAGTATGCTTCTTAGCTCTTTCCTCATTTGGATCATCTTCAACAATAACTTTCTTCTTGCCTTTACGCTGTTGTTCCCTCTCCTTGAGGTCTACAATTTCTTTGGCCTTTGCCTGTACCAGCTGTTGCAGTTTATGGAATTCTGCTTCGATATCAAAGTGCTGCGATGCCCTTGCTTGGTTTGATGCACCAGCCTGTTGTCCTGCTCCTTGGTTTTGAACACTTAGATCGTTATAATCCCTATTTCTGGTAGAGCCAACCATTGTTGACAGTGGATGGAAACGAGACTTTTGTTGCGTTTCCCACAATCGGCACTAATGTTGTGATCTACCCTGACATGGATATAGGACGAACGAGGTGGTCTTCTTGATCCGAAGAGGGCAATACGAGTGTCTTCTGGGTCTGAGCTCCGACAGCGGTGGTGTGCACATGCAAGGACTCCGACGCTCAAGTCAGTGAGTGTATTAGGGTTGTGTATATCTGATAAAATACTTGCGTGCCTTGCATGGTGCATTAATGTTGGTATTTATAGAGGAACGTATTGACCTAAATGTGGTCTATATTGGGCCTGGACCTGTTACCTGAGCCCAAATCACATTACCTGGGTCTTGATCATAGGTCATGCCAAACTTACCGGGATAAGTGGTGGCTTTTGGACCCGGCATGTGTGTGTACACCCCGGATACCATTATTCTGGTCCACAACAATAACATACATTTCTCCTTCTCTGGTGTCCTATATATATAGCACTTCACCTGCAGGTCCACGTTTACATCATCCATGTCACCATTCCGTAATATCCCCTGTAATTTTTGGATTCATAACTGTCACACAACCAACCATTTGAGTACTTGTCTCCTCAAGTCGTGTCATCAACCCCGTAATTGGCTGACTTGGTTTAAAACATTGACAATGATGACAAGTCGCCCCGGCTATTTTATCAGGTAAGGGTATCACACAATAAGCCACGGGATAGGTCCATTAAAGTAGCCCCCAAGTCGGTGACTCAACTCATTGTGTTACCGACTTAAGTCCTCATCGGTTGCTAACCGTTTAGCTTCTTGGCAGTTTTCATGTTGCCGTTCTAAAAGGCTCCCGTTTCCTATGGATCACGCCCATCATTTCACGGTTTTTTCGACATCTGTGCATTTATTGCGCCCTAGGCAGTTTCCATTTTAAAAAAACTTTCCCTCTTCTCACTTCTTCTATAAATAGTGAGAACTCTCATTTGCAGAATTTTCTTGCTTTCCTCTTTTCTTGTGTTTACTGCTTCGTTCTTCTTAATTCTTTCCATCTCTATTTCTAACCTTCGTCTTCTTCCTCATTACTCTCCAGGTAACTTTCTTTCTCCTCTTCAATTTCCTTGCATTTTTTTATTTGAATTGTTTGTTTGCTTCTCCTCGTTTCTTTATCCATTGAAAAATAAACCCTGGGATAAAAGACCTTAAACCATTCTTTTCTGTTTTCTCCTCTTCTTTGTCATTTTATTCGATGTCTACCCCTGTCAGACCGAAAGACTTCCCTCCCGCCGAAACTCTCCCTAGCAGTATTAGAGTTTTTACTGATCCCCATTCTGGTCTTGAAATCAGTGATTGTAACGACCATTAGAAAAGACATTTTCGAAAATTGTATTATTGTGACTTGTTTTGAAAATACATAAGAGGACTCTTTTAATATGAGTCTGGAACCTAAAAATGGGCTAGGCCCGATATAATGAAATACAAGAACAAAACTAATACCGAATACTAGAAAGGAAAAAATAAAACATATTAAGTTTTTTTTTTTGTCTAATACCCTCCCAAGCTAGAGAGAGTATATATTGTGTACTCCCATCTTGGAAAGGATATGCTGAAATGGTGTTGCTTCTAAAGCCTTCATAAATATATCTGCAGGTTGCTCTTTGGTATTGATAGGCAGCAAATTTATTAAGCCATGTAGCAATTTTTCGCGAATGATGTGGCAATCGATTTCGATATGCTTCATACGTTCAAAAAAAATGCATTTTCAGCTATGTTCTGGGCAGAGGAAATGTCCCAATATAACAGTATTGTGGGTAGAATTATTCCAAGGTCATTAAAAATTTAGTAAATCCATTGTACTTCACAAGTTGTGGAGAAAGACACCGATGACTGTTTGTTACATTTCCAGGTTATAAGATATGACCCTAGGAATGAATAGAAACCTATAACAGACTTTCCACTTTGGGGGCATGTGGCCCAGTTTGAGTCACTGAATGCGCCTAGCTGAATAGAGAAATTTGCGGGAAAAAATAACCCTTGCCTAGGAGTAGACTTTAGGTAATGCAGCTCCCGCATAGCAGCATAATAGTGTTGTTTCCTTGACTTAGAAATGTGTTGGTTGAGCTGTTGAGTTGCATAGGTTATATCATGTCTCGATGTTAGATAAAGCAACTTTCTCACAATGTGCTTGTACTGAGCAAGATCATCATGCAGCAGATCAGAATTTTTGAATTCCATGCTTCTGTTAGCCATGGTACTATTGTCAGGTTTACCTGCAAGTAAGCCATCAGATTTTATGAGATCCAATATGTATTTCCTTTGGGAAATGAAGGTGCCAGTTTTGGACCTAGAAACCTCCAAACCAAGAAAATGTCTGGAAGTACCTAAATATTTTATTTTAAAAGCATCATCAAGCATGCGTTTAACAGACCATATTTTAGTATCGTCATTTCCTCCAATAATTAAATCATCCACATACACCAGAATGACAGTGATGGATGCATTATGATGATTTACAAATAGGGAATAATCATTTTTAGATTGTGAATATCCCAAAGATGGTAAAAAGGTAGATAATTTGTATACCCATTCGATTTTCACTCACTTTATATACCCATTCGCATCTCGTAATAGTTTACCAGGCAAAGATTAACCAAAGTCAAAGTGTTATTAACAACTAAAGCACGCAATTCAAAATCCATAGCATCAACCCAATGAGCATGTTTAGAAGCAGGTATGTCTTACGTTCTTGTGAATACTAATATTTAACGAAAAAGAGGTAAATGCAGCAGACAAATTTTCATAGCGTAAGGTGGAAGAAATGGGATACCTGACCCCTTTACTGTCTGGTAAGGGTTTACCTTGTAAAAGATTGCAATGATAATCCAGTAAATGAAAAGGAGCAGATTTTTGCCTAGTGGAATGCCTAGGTCCAGAAGGTTTAGTAGAGCATCACGGAGGAAATGAGGCAGGTATTATAGATGTATCAGTCACATCTGTAGATGGCTGAGTTGATGTAGGAATATGTAATTCCATAGGCCACGGGTCGTAGTACAAAAAGCTAAGAGATTCATTTTGGGTTTTTGATAAATTTGTGTCAGAACCAGCATTACTCGGCTGGGCTGTCTTAAAAGGAAAAACATTTTCACAAAAAACAACATGTCTTGAAATTAGAATTTCTCTAGTTTGTAAGTCCAGAACAATGAATCCCTTAGTGCCACTTTTCAAACCAAGATAAACACATTTCTTAACAAGAGGATCTAGTTTAGTTTAGTTTTGGGTAATAGTACTACCGTAACATAAACACCTAAAAACTTTCATATCTAAGAAAGTAGGGGGTTTGTTATAAAGGAGCTCCTATGGGCAAGAGTTCTTTAAAACCTTCCAGGGTAACCTGTTGATGAGATGTATAGCATGCAAAACAACATAGCACCAATTACCGTTAGGCAAGTTAGAATGAAAAAGTAGGCATCGAGCCACATTCAAAATATGTCTATGTTTACGTTCCACAATAGAATTCTGTTGTGGTGTCTCAACACATGATGTCTGATGCAAAATACCATGTTCAGCATAAAACTCATGCATGCACAATTCAATACCTTTATCAGATCTATTAACTTTTAGAGGAGAATTAAATTGACTTTTAACAAGAGCAAGAAATTTCTTTATCAAAGGGCGAGTTTCAGATTTAGATTTCATCAAATGGACCCAAGTATGCCTAGAGTAATCATCAACAATTGTCAAAAAATATATGTGATCATGCAAACAAGTAGTACCTAGGGGACCCCATATATCCATGTGAATTAAAGAGAAAGGATTGTCTGTTCTATAATTTTCATTTGGGAAAGGCAATCTAGATTGCTTAACCAAATGACATGAATCACAATTGTCGCAACCGGGGTCGCGGCGGGGACGGCGATAAATTAAACAACGAAGTCGCTAGCGAAATTTATTAAAGAAAACCTCGAAAAAACTAAAAAAGAAGGTCTTTGAAACCATGAATGAGTTCGGGAGTCGATGTGGCCACCTGCAAACACTCCAACGCCGAAGTCAATATGGGATTTAGGTTATTTGTGGAGAATTAGATGATAACGTACCTTGCATGGAGTATGCATGTGATTATTTATATTGAGTTATTAGGGTTAAACCTGTATCGTTTTGGGCCTAGTTATCATGTTGGAGGCCCACTGATGAATCCATATTGTTACGTGTATCCCGCTCGGTGCCCTGCTATTTACTTGGCGGGTTATAATTAATAAAGTCCCGACGACATTTGTATACGTACCGGGTTGTACTAATCCCGAGCCATAACATGTGTGTTGGTTTCCTTTTTGTTAAAAATAGAAATAATAAAAAATCGATTGAAGATGAAGTTGATTTTTTAATTAATTAATTGAAGAAAATGAAGCAAGAAGGAGGAAGGATTGGATTTGGGAGAATTTTGGATTAGTGAAAAGAAGAAGAAATTGGAGACGTTAAAAAAATTAAAACAAAAAAAAAACAAGCAAGTGAGGGTTCTGTTTGTGCATGAGTGCTGTTTCTTATTTCTTAAAAAAGATGATGCTAATTAATGAAGAGAAAAGGAAAGATGAAGGAGACTAAGAGAGAGAGATGTGTGTGCAGTTTTTTTTATTATTATTTATATATTTAATTTAGTCAAATAATTTTTTCAACACGATGCATAATGAACATAAACAATAAGTTAAAAGAAAAATTTAATTATGGTGATAATAAAATCATACCTGTGAAGTTTGTTAATTGTGATCTTGCTTGTTCTCCACAGTTGAATGAAACAAAATTCTTTTTTTGCACTCTGAAAAAATAAATTTACGAAGTATTTAATTTCTCTCTGTTTCTCTGTGCTCTTCTCTTTTTAGGATCAAATCTCGTTCACTTTTTTTTCTCTGAGTGAAGATCTGAGTTTTTATAGGGAGAATTTAAGTCTTATCTTTAATCAACAGAAACAAACCCATGTCTCCCTACTTCCCCTAATTTTTTGGCATTTTTCAATTTGCAAAGAATAACTGCACTCCACTTCCTTTTCATTTTCCTTCCTTTTTTTTTATTTTTTTTAAAAAATACTTGACTAAGTCAGGTAATAATAATAATAATAATAATAATAATAATATAATCTCTTACTGTTTAGCTATCACGTTTTCTTTCTCTTTTTCTTTTTCTTTTTTTTTTATTATTATTAATAATAACTAGTCAATTAATTGACTAATAATCATTATTATATTATTAGTAGTAGGATTAAATTTAGTATTCACACTAATTATCCTAATTATTAACAAATATAAGATTAGTAGGATTAAGATAAAATTGGGTATTCGTAGTTGCCCCTCTTTACCAATTTCTTACCCAAATAATATGAATAACAACTTTAATCATATTATTATTAGGTAAGGAAGGAGTAAAGACGTGAATCGATTTTATCCTAAGCCTTAGCCGAGGTGCAAGAAATTCTAAGCAAGGCAGCAGGTTGGACACTGGAGTTGAAACTGCAAAAGGTGCCAGGCTGATTCTTGGTTTGCAGAGGGTGCTAGGCTCATTCTAGGCTTAAAGATGCAGAAGGTGCAGAGACCCGCTAGAGTGCAGAAGACAAAGGGACCTTTGGATGCAGAAGGTGCGGGAACCTTGAAATGTAGAAGGCTTAGGGACCTTAGGATGCAAAAGGTGGGGGACCTTTTGTTGCAGAAGGTGCATGATCCTTTAATTGTAGAAGGCTTATGATCCTTTAATTGTACAAGGCTCGGGGACCGTAGGATGAGTAACACCCGGGGACCTTAGATTGTAAAAGGTTCAGGGACCTTAGGATGCAGAAGGCTCGGGGACCTTAGGATGCATAAGGCTTGGGGACCTTAAAATATGGAAGGCTCGGGGTCCTTAGGATGCAGAAGACTCAGGGACCTTAAGATCTGGAAGGCTCAGGGACCTTAAATTAAGAGGGCGCGGGGACCCTAGGATGCTAAAGGCGCGGTTACTTTTGGATTGTAGTAGGCGGGGGGATCGTTAGATTGTAGAAGGCTCAGGGATCTTAGATGAAGAGGGCACGAGGACCCTAGGATGTTAAAGGCGCATTGACCTTAAATTGTGCAACGCTCGGGGATCTTAGATGAAGAGGGCGCGGGGACCCTAAATGAAGAGAGTGCGAGGACCCTAGGATGTAGAAGGCTCGGGGACCTTAGATTGTAAAAGGCTCAGGGACCTTAGGATGCAGTAGGCTCGGGGACCTTAGATGAAGAGGGCGCATGGACCCTAAATGACGATGGTGCGAGGACCCTAGGATGTAGAAGGCTTGGGGACCTTAGATTGTAAAAGGCTCAGGGACCTTAGGATGCAGCAGGTGAGGACCTTGAAGTGTAGAACAGATAGCAGGTGAGGGATGTAAAAACACATTGACCGCAAGAATAAGGTTGAGTGATGCAAATAAACGCTTATATGCATGGTGCTTCATGTAAGATGCATGTAAAGCAAGAGATGCATGGATGACATAAGTAATTCATGTAAGATTCAGAATGCATAGATCTCAAATTTGATTCGAATTTTCTATATAACTTAAGACCCTTAATCCTTACGGTACCACGTGCCTAATATATACAGATTAGCGGGAAGGTTGGGTCTATCTTATTGATGATCATATGGTGCTTTGGAGTGCCAATTTCACGGTTCTAATACCTTAATTATTGCTCGACAAGGTTTAGAGAATAATTGCCTCAGTTGATTGCTCATATGCCAATTGTCCCATCATAATCACTTGCCACAGCATAATCAGTTGCCCCAGTTTTAAGGCCGAGATGATATCTACTTGTGTTATTGAGATTGCCGCAGTTTGAATTGCTGACTTTTCCTAGGCTAAGATTGTCATTTGACATTTGCAATACATGAAAAGAGAAGACGGTAATTGCTTATTCCATAAATTTTTGATAGAAAAATGGGATGATGGGAACTTTCCAAACTTTGATTTAAGCCTAGTATTAAGACCTCCCAATTCTCAAAAGATTGCCCCAGTATTATGAGATTTAAGTCAATGACCTCACGACTTTGGTGTCCTCCCAAATCAACATTTTATTGAATTCCTTGTTGTCAAATGTTTTCCATATCCTTCATTCTCTTTTCGAAACAACAAATTAATCCTTTGATCATGCCAGTGAAATTAAAGTTAGGGCACCAAGATTTAGGAATAATTCACAAGAATCAGTCTTATTGCACCAATTATTATTTAATTTCCCTTTTAATGGAATCACACGTGTGATCCCAGCAAAGTAAGATTCAACAAGGTCTTTTAAAACTTGTAACGTGGCCAAGGCTGGTGATTAAAGAAACAAAAAGGAATAAGGCTCAAAAGTTTGTTATCAAACCTCATCCGCCTTCCTTTAATTCTTCTTTCATTCCTACTTCAATAAAACTTACATTGCATTCAAGTTATCCAAAGGATTTTTGTAACATCCCGAAAATCCATAAAGGAGGCTTAGGATTTAAGGGATTTGGTTACAATTTACAAGGAAAAGAAAGAGGAGGATTAGTTGCAAGTAGAAAGATCAAAAGAGGAACAAACATAACATGAATATTTGAATATGAGCTGTCATATTCGAATAATATTCGAATATGCACTGTCATATTCGAATAGTATTCGAATATGCATGTCCATATTCGAATAGTATTCGAATATGCACAGTAATATTTGAATAGTATTCAAATATGCACAGTAATATTCGAATATAGAAGTGAGGGACTGAATACAGGAGCCTTATATTCGAATATGGACCCCAAAGTCTATAAATAAAGGTGCCTTGTCTTCAGAACTCATGGTTTTCTCTCCTCCACACTCTACACTCTCCCAAAACCTCTGTCATGAACCAATTACGCTCTATAACTCCTTCATCCTAAGGTTCCCTTCTCACGTTAGGGTTCCAAGAGTTGAGATTCAGACTCTGAGATAAGGAGTAATGAAGGAAGGAGTTGGAGATTGAATTGGAACTGAAGGGTAGAGGATTCTAGAAGTCCAAGGTAACCTTGAAAACCCCAAATCCCTAATACTTTGAGTTTAGGAATATGTAACTAGGAAATGCTAGGAACATGCTGTTAGGAAATCAAACTGAAGTGTTAAACATTGCTTTGATAAAGATGTGGTGTATGTTTGAAATATTCGTGCTACGATTGATATTTGTATGAATTTGACGTGCTCTATGTTGATTTGGAATATATGTGATATTGTGAAACATGTTAAAGGTATAAATAAGGTTTTCATGAATTAGAGGTGACATTAACTGGGAATTTGATATTGAGTTGGTTTTAAAATAGATTAAGTCCTAGTATTAGTGTATTCAAATATGTATTTGAATATGGAATGCCATTTTCAAATAGATGTATGAATATAACACTTATGTCACGAGGTATACAAATATTCAGTGTTTGTAATCGGATAAGAGTTAATAGGAAATCCTTGTTTGTATGCTATATGCTTTATATGAATGTGTGATGCACGATTGGAAATTTGATTGAAAATGTTAATAATGATGAATTCATAAGGATGACGGACACGAAGGATTCCAGATTGTAATGTGACGAAATGGGGGCTTTGACTTGAACGGATTTGAAACAGTTTTACAAAAATAATTCCAAGAGTTAGTATATTCAAATATGTGTTTGAATGTGGTAAGCCATGTTCGGATAGATATTTGGATATATCATTTTTGTTACATAATATTCGAATACGAGATGTTGATATTCGAATATGGGATTATTTGAATTCTTGTCTGAATGGTATGAAATGAATATGATGTTTGATGCATTAGAACCTAAATGTGAAATTAAATAGAAAGGAAATGTGGAGATGCTCTTTCCTACTCAACTGAGGTTGAGCAAGAGGGTTAAGTTCCGCCGGAAGTAGACCGGGTAAGAGGACCTTTCCCACTCAACTGAGGTTGAGCAAGAGGGTTAAGTTCCACCGAAAGTAGACCGGGTAAAAGAACAGAGCAGGAAAAATGGAAAAAGATGAGAATGTGGGGTTATACTGAAAAGGGGCAGATAACTTGAAGTGCTAGGCTATCTTCACGAGGTAAGTAGTCTAGTACAAAGGGAACTATCTTCACGAGGTATGTGGTTCCCTGGGCTAGCCCGATAGAGGGTTGGTAGCCCTACAGGAGGATCCTAGGGGAACGCTCGCCAGGACCGTGATAATGATGAGCTCAACTACGCGTTACTGCCACGTGCTTTGGTGGATTCCCGGTGCATAGGGTTTCCCGTTAAAAGAGGAAATAAAGAAAATGGAAAATGATCATGGCATGCATACATGATATATTGTCATTGCATACATCATGTGTGTTTGCTTGGAATTGGTTTTGGGCAGTTTTCCAGTTAGATTGGTTGCAATACTGTAAAATGTTTTAATTAGACCGTGGGTTACTTAGTTATATGTTTTACATATAACTGACGGTCGTAGTATTGCAGGTATTGGAAGACTGTGGAGCTAAGGCATTGGATGAAGCTTGAGGCTTTGCTTAGGTATAACCACACTTGGTGAACCTAGGCCTTCTGTTCAGAGATTATATGGTTCAGCTGTATAGGAAATTGTAATTTAAATAAAGAGGTGTTTCTGCTGTATTTTGAATATGAAATCAAGTAGCAAGTTTTGGTAGTTTTTAGAAAAAAATTGAAGTTACAGAGTTTGAAAGCTAACCTTTTCAAATACTACTATTTTAAAAAATTAGGGTGTTACAATTATGGTATTAGAGCAGTTTAATCCTTCGGACTGCGATGAGTTGATAGTCAGCTGAACAAGTAATATTCTGAACATATCTATTAGGCATGTCATAAGCTTCGAAGGAACATGCGGCTAACATTTGGTCTGATCAATTGAGTATTGGCACATCAGCGTAGAAGTTATGACTGCTAATGGATAGGAGTGATCTTTAAGGATTTTTCTTCTATTAGAAACTTTCATTGATAGTAGGATGAGTCATTGGGATAAATGTACCAGTGTTTGTGATTATAAGATACTGAGCTTGGCCAGTTCAGTACCTTACTCACAGCATTGACATATTTGTACCCAATGGATTCAAGTCACTACGCATAGCCTAAAAAAAAAAAACAAGTACAATATGTTAAGGATAAATGTGGTTAGTCCTACCGAATATAGATAATGGGAAGTTAGTATAAAGTTTATGCGGAGTTGGATTTCACAAGGTTAGATTGTTTCCAAATTGGTAAGAAATCACGAGACAGGAAGAACCTAGAGAGTTGGGTAGTGGTAATCTCACAACAAGAACTAAGGGGGCTATGTAGATATTCTCGGTGGGAAATTGGGTAGGTATAAGAATAGATCATGTCATGAAAAACTCCATCCCAGCTTCTTTAAGTTATGTTTCCACTAGATCTTAAATTTCATAAACCTCTAGTTGATTGATAAACTATCCATGTGAATCCTAGAAAATCTAGTTCTTTCGAAAAGTCACAAAGCCCAAATTCAAGTAGATGCTGCGACTGAAGAACCTTTATTGGAAGGATTTGAGCATCACTTTAATTGGAAGGTCATGTGTTCTAAGAATATTTCGATAACTCATATGGTAACCTTTTCCTTTTCATAATTGTAGCATAACCTCATATCGAAAACTCTGCTCTACCGCAAGTTTCTTTTAGATAGAATTAAAAGCTACCATTAGAAATTTCTGTTTGAGAATTTATTAAATTATTTCATGGACTTAATCTTAGAGAGGTTCTTGTTCCACATCTTATTCTATCCTAACTCTGAAATCAATTCTTTAGAGACACTCTATTACAATATTCATGTAATCCTGGTCTAAATCTAATCATGGGATTCAGATAATATTACACATAATGACTTTAGAGATAAGTCTTTCTTTCCTTAAGAAAATCTTAGTAGTCAATTTCCTCAAGTTTTAACACACCCTTAGGCGCTCTTATACAAAGACCTAGAATGCCCGTAAGATGAAGATAAATTCAATTTTGGATATTCCTTTCAATTTAGACAAGATTTTTCCCAACGATCTCATAAAGTTCTATTTCCACTCGAATTGTTTCATTTTCCTGAGCGTGAACCATTTTTGATTCAAGGGGACCAATCAGCTATTGGAATCTTTTTAAGAAACGACTACTATGGAAACTCCAAAATTTCGAAACCATGTGGTGAGATTTTCAAGCTGGCTTGGTAGGCGAACATGTTCTAGAACCTATCTCCTAGTTACGTGTATTAACTTTTCTAGTTAGACACAAAATTCTGAATTCTTCAAAATCTAATCATCTTGAAGTCTCCAGTAGATCATTGAGAAATTGGTTGACAAGAAAAAGTTGCGCGACAGGAATATGAGCATATTCAATCTCATATCCCCAACCAATCCCAAAGAGTCCAAATTTCCCGAGGACAAATCACGCTTGCAAACCTGCCTAAGCATACTACACCTATTGCTTCCTTGAGAACATACGCACCGAGGATACAACGATATTAAGATTATTTCATTCATCCCAAATTCCACGGTTTGGAACCTTGCTCTATGTGATTCCAAGTTCTTTCTAATTCTGAGGTTCTAATTAAGCATAGGAAATTATTTCAAAACCTTAGGACAATCTCACAGTTAAAAGATCTCTTTGGTAATCTAGCTCATAACACCATCTTGATTGTTATCAAATTATCTTTCTTGACATTTGAACTTTTAGTATCAGATTTGAGTTACCTCGAAAGACGATTCAACTAGAGCAACCTAACGATAGCGTTAGAGGAATTCTATAAATCTTTCAATCAAACCTCTCCAAAAGTTACAACCCATATAAGTTTTTACCTATGCGGCTTAGCGCTAAAAGATTTCTATTGATTATTAAGAAAATTCCTCTCCTTGATCCCAATACCTATGAAGCCTACACAACTCCAAATACTTCTATTAATTATCTAAATTCAAGCTTTCCTCAGAGATTCCTAGAATCTTGAACAAACTCTGGTTTCCATACATTTTCGAATTTCGGCTAAGAACTTTGACCACTTGGTAAATTTATTTACTGCACTTATTCGGGGCATCAACTAAGGATAAGTCTAATCTTATATTAAGTCTCCAAATTAAATCCTTGAGAGTTTATGAGAATTCCCTTGACATAATATGCCATCAGTATAGTTATCACTTATACATCCCCGCTAAAACAAATATGTTGACACTCGAATCAATTCTCAAATTTCTCTACCCCGAGTTCTTACATAAAGGAAACAACTAGCTCTTTCACGTAACTGTTATCTCAGCCATTCTCTTTATAGCATGTCAATAAGTTCATAAACTATTAGTGTTGAGAACCATGTATTAAACACATGCCAATCCAATCTAACTCACATCGACAACTTAGAGTGAGTTAATCGTCCTAAAATTAAAATGCTACCCCAAGAAGGAATAGGAAAAATTCCTTGATTTAGGTAATCTTGCACGACACGAACTCTATGCTTCTTGTAATAAAATTCCTTTCCCTCTGGAACCAAGACATAGTGAGTTATACCAATTAGAACTTGAAACCAACTTGTACTAGAAGGATTAAGACTTGGAAAAATCTAAACCCTATTCTAAAACTAAAGTCTTAAAGACCATTGAACCTCCTTGCGAAAGTCCTACATCAAGGCAATGGATTAAGTTAATTCAAGACGCTTCTGTGCCTCTTATTCCACCAGGTCTGTAGAATTCTTGATAATCATACTCACCAAGTCTAGAGTCATCCAAATTTTTCAAACGTCTCACTAACTTATGTCTAAGTAAAATACAGGTCAAGTCCAAAAGGTAGACCCCGATTTCTCAAACGTATTCAAAATCCAAATGTCACTTCTTCAAATCTTCTTAAGAAACATTATTGTGGAACTCATAATTCTAAAGACAAAGTCCTAAAGCCATATGTATTCACTCTACCTTGACATGCCGACTTTACGAAAGCCGCACTACGTTTGATAAAGTTAACCATTAAAAACCCGAATTCAATAAAGGAACACTTCTGTGACCCAGGAATTAAGATGAATTGTAAGGACACAATTCTTTTAAGAGGGATAGAATTGTAACATCCCAAAAATCCATAAAGGAGGCTTAGGATTTAACGGATTTGGTTACAATTTACAAGGAAAAGAAAAAGGAGGATTAGTTGCAAGTAAAAAGATCAAAAGAGGAACAAAGATAACATGAATATTTGAATATGAGCTGTCATATTCGAATAATATTCGAATATGCACTGTCATATTCGAATAGTATTCGAATATGCATGTCCATATTCGAATAGTATTCGAATATGCACAGTAATATTCGAATATAGAAGTGAGGGACTGAATGCAGGAGTCTTATATTCAAATATATATTCGAATATGGATCCCAAAGTCCATAAATAGAGGTGCCTTGTCTACAGAACTCATGGTTTTCTCTTCTCCACACTCTACACTCTCCCAAAACCTTTGTCATGAGCCAATCTCGGAGATTAGGAGTACTAAAGGAAGGAGTTGGAGATTGAATTGGAGCTGAAGGGTAGAGGATTCTGGAAGTCCAAGGTAACCCTGAAAACCCCAAATCCCTAATACTTTGAGTTTAAGAATATGTAACTAGGAAATGCTAGGAACATGCTGTTAGAAAATCAAACTGAAGTGTTAAACATTTCTTTGATAAAGATGTGGTGTATGTTTGAAATATGCGTGCGACGATTGATATTTGTATGAATTTGACGTGCTTTATGTTGATTTGGAATATATGTGATATTGTGAAACATGTTAAAGATATAAATAAGGTTTTCCAGAATTAAAGGTGACATTAACTGAGAATTTGAATATGGAATGCCATGTTTAAATAGATGTATGATTATCACACTTCTGTCATGAGGTATACGAATATTCAGTGTTTGTAATCGGATAAGAGTATACTGGAAATCCTTGTTTGTATGCTATATACTTGATATGAATGTGTGATGCACGATTGGAAATTTGATTGAAAATGTGAATGATGATGAATTCATAAGGATGACGGACACAAAGGATTCCAGATTGTAATGTGAAGAAATGGGGGCCTTGACTTGAACGGATTTGAAACAATTTAGAAAAATAAGTCCAAGAGTTAGTATATTCAAATATGTGTTTGAATGTGGTAAGCCATGTTCAGATAGATATTTAGATATATCATTTTTGTCACATAATATTCGAATATGGGATTACTGGAATTCTTGTCTGAATAGTATGAAATGAATATGGTGTTTGATGCATTAGAACCTAAATGTGAAATTAAACCGAAAGGAAACGTGGAGATGCTCTTTCCCACTCAACTAAGGTTGAGCAAGAGGGTTAAGTTTCGCCGGAAGTAGACCGGGTAAGAGGACCTTTCCCACCCAACTGAGGTTGAGCAAGAGGGTTAAGTTCCACCGAAAATAGACCGGGTAAGAGAACATAGCAGGAAAAATGGAAAAAAGATGAGAATGTAGGGTTATCCCGAAAAGGGGCAAATAACCTGAAGTGCTAGGATATCTTCACGAGGTAGGTAGTCTAGTACAAAGGGAACTATCTTCACGTGGTAGGTGGTTCCCTGGGCTAGCCCGAGAGAGGGTTGGTAGCCCGGCAGGAGGATCCTAGGGGGATGCTCGCCAGGACCTTGATGATGATTAGCCCAACTACACGTTACTGCCACGTGTTTTGGTGGATTCCCGGTGCACATGGTTTTCCATTAAAAGAGGAAATAAAGAAAATGGAAAATGATCATGGCATGCATACGTGTTATATTGTCATTGCATACATCCTGTGTGTGTTTGCTAGGAATTGGATTTGGGGCAGTTTTCTAGTTAGAATGGCTGCAATACCGTAAAATGTTTTAATTAGACCGGGGGTTACTCGGTTATATGTTTTACATATATCTGACGGTCACAGTATTGCAGGTATTGGAAGACTGTGGAGCTAAGGCATTGGATGAAGCTTTAGGCTTTGCTTAGGTATAATTACACTTAGTGAACCTAAGCCTTCTGTTCAGAGATTATATGTTTCAGCTGTATAGGAAATTGTAATTTAAATAAAGAGGTGTTTTTGTTGTATTTTGAATATGAAATCAAGTAGCAAGTTTTGGTAGTTTTTAGAAAAAAATTTAAGTTACAGAGTTTGAAAGCTAACCTTTTCAAATAAAGGCACCAAGATTATGTTGAGGCATGAAGAGAATTTTTCTTTTGATGGTTTGTGGTTTTGAATCCAACATTTCAAGAATTAGATTTTTATTTTTTTTTTTGTTAATGATCAAGCTTACACTTTTTGGAGTCGTTGATCTTTGTTTTTTGGAAAATTTTTCTTTTCTCTACTTTTTAGGCTTCAATCACACTTTTGTTTCGTATAGGAATCAAGAACCACACCTTTTACTTTTGAATTCTTCACGACTCGTGCATTATTTATTTGTGGGAGTATGAAAGATCTTCTCTCTCTCTTTTGTTTTGAGGCCCAAAGGGGTTAGAAATAAATAATTTATTTAGGTAGAAGAAAGGAAATGATCCTTTTGATGCTTGAATGATTTGTAAATTTTGTCGTAATGCCACCCATCCGCAAGGTTAAATTATAATTTATGGGTCAAAGAATGGAAAACCGCTACTTCTAGGCTCAACGAGGTGACTAGGGATTAAACTCCTTCGTTTAGAAAACCAAAGAATGCCTCATATCATTACCAGAGTTTGCTTCGAGAATATTTATAGGTAGGGTCTTGTATTTGCTTCATCTTCCATCAAAATTCTGGCAATGACGCCAAAATTACTTTTTAATTATCATTTTATTAACTTTACATTTGTCAATGAGAAAGTACGAACAAACACAATTTTAGAGGAAAAACAGAATTGATGTGGCCATTGTTATTAACATATACGAAAGACTTTTGAAAATTAAGAAAAATACACTGTAAGACAAAACACAATTGACTTTAAATTTATTTGAATGAGAAATCACATGTAAACAGGAATAACATTAACAAAATGTCAGAAATGAGTCCACACAAAAGACACCCTAAAGCTTTGGACAGAGCAAGAGAAATGGCTTTACACAATTATTTTGAAGACTAAAAACAATAAAAACATAAGGACATCCTAGCCTAGGTGACATGTGCAACACCAAATTCCTTCCCTTTGGACCCACCATTGATGTTCACTAATTTCCATATGGTGCCTCATGATGGAGAAGCGGGTTACTCCCGACATTGAGACTTTCTTCCTTGAAGGTTAACAACTTAGCATCGATCAAATCTTGTACCTTATGTTTCAACCCATAACAGTTCTCAGTAGAGTGCCCTACTTCCCCGACATGGTATTCACACCTTGCATTTGCATCGTATCCTTTCGGCTATGGAGGTTGGACTGGGTTTAAGGGGCAGGTACTATCAAAGAGTTGCTGATTAGTTTCTTTAATAACTCAGTATAGGACACGGGAATAGGATCAAAAACTCGCTTTTTCTCATTGTATTGCCGTTTTGGGTTTGGATGAAGTTAGCATTTTGGGTAGGGTATTGTGTTGGCTGAATTTGTGTGGTTGGATGGGTTTGTGTTTTGATCATAGGTGGGGTGGAAAGCATTACTTGAGGATATGATGGTTGATACTGAATGTGAGATGCATGAGCAAGATATGGATAAGGCATCTGATATTGAAAAGTAGGGTATTCTTGGATGCAAGTTTTCCATTGGTTTCTTTGATCGGCTATCACTATGGGTCTCCCCCTCTTTCTTTTTGTTGTTTCCAAACTTCTTGGCCTCATCATCACTAATAGCTACAACGATTTTTCCGCTCTTCATTCCAGCTTCAATTCTCTCTCCTAATATCATGATATCTCAGAAGTTTGATGATCTGCTTTCGATCATCCTGTAATAGTAAGGTGCTCTAAGAGTGTCAATAAATAGTGATGCTAATTCCTTTTCAGACAATGGAGGCTCCACCTGAGCTGCTAACTCTCGCCACCTCTGGGCATTCTCCTTAAAAGTCTCTAAGTCCCTCTTTGACATGGATTGTAACTCTATTATGTCAGGAGTCAAATCAATGATGTACTTGTACTGTTTTAAAAAGGTATCGGCTAAGTCTTTCCAGTTGTAGATTTGAGTACGCTCAAGATGCATGTACCAACTCAAGGCTGCCTCGTCCAGACAATCTTAAAATACGTGGATCAGAAGCGGGTCATTTAGTGCATGTGATGCCATTTTTCTACAATACAAGGTAAGATGAGATTTCGGACAACTAGTGCCCTTGTACGTACTTGTGAAACTCAGGTTCTTTGAATTTTGGAGGAATAACCACGTCAGGAACTAAGAAAAGATCTACAGCTGCTCCGATGGCATAATTATTGCCCTCGACAACCCGTAGTCTCTTCTCAAGACTTTGTAACTTTTCTTTAGATTGAACCCCTTCCAATTCCGTGTGCATTTGGTGGGAACTCAAGATCAACGGGTTCTTTGGGGTGCCCAGGTTGTTGGGTTGAGGCTGGGAAGGGCTTGGTTGGTTTACTGCGATGGTTCCTTGGTTATTATTTTGCACAGGATGATTCTGGATAAAGCCAAGGAGGGGATTAGGACCACCAATCGAATTATCTCGTGGCTGGGTTTGGGAGGATTGTGGAATTTGTGAGTCCTGAGCTGTCGGGGGTGTGTAACCAGGTGGGAGACCATAGGGCGGCCACTGAACTTTGGATGGCTCAACATGAATCTGCTAGGGCACTTGCATAGTCAATGGTATTTGTCCCATTTGTACTAGATTAAGTCCAAATTGAAAACTCGGTCCATATACGGGCCCCTTAGGGGTACCCTCTGGTTCTTTCTGTCTGAGAGCATCCAACTTTTCTAGAATTTCTAACATCTGGATTTTCATCTCATCGATATTGTTTCTCATTTCTACATTCTGTTTTTCTAGCTCATCCATGACTCTTGTCAGGGCGCGTGTCTGGTAAGGATGTCGGGGTAACACTTTGTTTATTATTTTGAGAAACTGCTGATGAGAAAGATGTTATAGTAGTCACATGAATGCAATGCTTGACATATATACATGTGGATGTAAATATACATATACCGTTGTTGCACGGTATGTAATAGTTAACATATTATTATATATGATGAAAAGGGAAGGGTATGCCCCTTATGTCCTGTTTTGGTAAGTTCTTACGGCGAGATATTTCTAAAGTAAAGACCTTATTATTGGGAGGCCACTATTCCTTTATTAGTGCAAGTTTTAAGGGCGGATCTAACTCCTTAAAGGTGCCCAGATAGGCCTTATAGTATGATAAGGTCACAGGTCATGCATAGTCATAAGTAGGAATGATCGTCTCAGTATGACCATGTGTCACCGTTACAATCTGAGCGGAGACTAAACGACTACCAAGTGAGCACAAGGCCCCACAGTGACATCTGCATAGCCCCCTCCTAATCCTAGGGTAGCATGGACTCGAGTATAGAGTCCAAAACATGTGTGAGGATAATGTAGGATGTGCAAAAGCATACTACCCTTTTTACTATCATATAGCTAACCTACAAAAATAACTAGATATGTACAAGTTTGCTTTAAAAACAGCACAAAAGCAATTTCTTTTCACACAAAATCCCTTTTTCTCTTCTCTGTTTACGCGATTCATCTCGTTTTCTCACTAAAAATCTTCCAAAAATCATCAAATTCTCCAAGTTTGTGTCAATTTCTTAATCATCATCATCATCATGTTCAGGTAACAACTTACATTGTTCATTGTTCATATAAATTTGTGCTGCTTGGTTTTTCTGTTTCTGATAAAATGGTCCATTAACATGAACATGAACATGAGTTTATTCTGATATTATTCTTTGAATACATTGAGCATTTGGGTTGTCTGATTAAGGGCTTGTGTAATACTGAAATTTACTTATTTCTTTATGAAATAATGGATACCTTGTGTTGCCATTCTGAACCATGTTCGGCATATGTATCTTTGTGAAGTCTGTGCATAAACTACCATATGAGTATTTCAGTGAAATTGGTCCATTTTTGAAACCCAAATGAGCATTGTATTTTTGAATAATGATGATGATGATTTGATTCTATAGTTACTAATTTTGGTGTTTATAAATAATTTCAACAGGAACCGAGGAAAAGCACCCACTCATGAGCTAGAACGTGCCTCTAAAAAGAGGAAGGAATGCCCCCAAAGGAGAAGAGGAGGTTCCTCATCCCAAGGTGGTGGTTCTGACTACCCCAAACGGTTCATTGACCGGGAGAAGGCTGAACGGTTCCGGGTCATTGATGACTGGAACTTCATAGCGGAGCGCCGAGTGGAGTTGCGAGATGGAGAATGCCAAGAGCTCACCGGCATGCTCACTCTCCGCAACCGGTGGTCTATTGCATTGCTCCCAGAGAAGTTCAACCCAGAGATCGTCAAAGAGTTCTATGCCAATGCCTTTGGGGGTAAAGACACAAAGACCCGTGAGAAGGTGTCCACTGTCCGCGGGATATGGGTACCATATGATGCTGACTGGATTAATAAGAAGATCGGCGGCGGAGTCATTTCACCTATCTCAGCCTATGACAGAAGTGAAGGAGTGGTTGATGACCTCACGAGAATGAGGAATCAAGGGGATTTGGACCTCCAAACAACTTTGGAGAGGATTTGCTATGAGGACCGGAGGATTGTGGAGACGACTCGGAATGGAGTCCCTCACAAGGTTCTCTGGGGTAACATGACTGTGGTCTCCAAATTATGGATGACCTTTATTCTTGCCAACCTCCGACCAAAGTCGCATCCCTCTGGTCTCCCACTTGAAGAGTGCCATCTCCTTGGGTGTATCAAGACTCCCAGCATCATGGTCGACCCGACACGGATTATTTCCGACATGATATGGGCCAATGTGCACAAGGGTGGCTCGAAACAGAGCTTGGCGTTCCCGTCTCTGATCACTAGCTTGTATGAAGACGCGGGGGGTTCCAGTGGTTCGTAGCCAGAAGATTAGGGAGCCCATTGACAAGAAATATTTCTGGAACCATTGTGCGAACAGGGATCCGAATGCACCACCTACACCACCAGCGCAAGTTCCCCCGAGGACTATGGAGGATTTGTGGGGCCGTATTAGCACGAGGCTTGATCATCATGACAAGCAATTTGCTGCCCTACATCGGGGGATGACGAGTCTTCACCTCTCCCACTACTCGATGGCCCAGCACACTATGCCGGGCCAAAAATTTTTCTAGCCCCTGGAGACTTTTGCCACAAATTTGGATTGGCCTGGGGACCAGCCAATTCCACCGGGGAAGGTAGCTGAGAGGGAGGTGAAGGAAGTGGTGGTAGAGGGGAAAAGGATGGGTCTGGTGGCGATGGGGACATCGACATCAATGATTTCATGGAGGAGGATGACCCACTAATCGGATAGGAAAGTTTCTATCTTGTGTTCTTGGGATGTTTGCTTAACTTATTTTAATTTTCCTTGTTGTTTTTATTTTTTTTCTTTTTAGAATAAGATTGTAGTTTTTGTTTTTTTTTATGAAAAAAAAATGAAAAAAATATATATATTAAATGAAAAGTGTGTTTTGTTTCAATGGCAAGTGTTGGTTTTAGTAGTGTGAAAAATGAAAATTCTTATGATATTCCATGGTTTGAAAAAAGACAGGAATTGTGAAAAATACTTATTTTAAAGTTAATCGATCACGAGATGATTTTTGTGCATTGGGAGTTGTGAAAAATTATTTTCAAGGTTAAAGCCTTTTTAGCCTTGTATGTTGAGTGCATCCCACAAAAATGTATGAGAGTCCTCTTTGTTAACTTGAATGGATTTTGTTTGATTTTATAATTTCCATGATCAATTGAGACTTGAAAATGATAGAGGCATAGTTTTCTTGATTGAGTTTGAGCCAAAAAGCTTACCTGTGAAATTTCATCTTTTTGTTGGTACCCACTTTGAGCCTTGAATTCTTTCTTAAACCCTAAGACACCTATGTGAATGTTTTATCCTTACCTTTGAGATGGAGAAAAATATTTATATATTTAGGGGGAATGATGGGTATGCAAATGATGTATGATTTTGTTGGCTTAGACAAAAGACTCAAGTGTTTCTGGTATGATTGAAAATTCTTGGGCAGCCTTGTGTATATATGTGAAAAAAAAAAGAGAAAAGAAAAAGAAAAGAAAAGAAAAGAAGTAAATAAATAAAGAAAAGAAAGGGTGCCTTGGAAAAAGAAGAAAAAGAAACACTTGAAAGGAAGTATGAGGTGAGCATGTTTTGTAGAATAGGTTGGGGGGAAATTTGTAAATATTTGTAAATATGTTCTCCAACTCGTTTTGCATAACTAGAAAAACAAAGATTCTTTGTTGCCCAGCCTCATTACAACCTTTTGAAAAAGACCTCTTGATTCATTGTTCGATTTTGTGAAATGGTTTGATGGCAAATGAAAAACAAAATTCAAGTTAAGTGACATTGAGGAATGAGCGAAATTGTCACCATGTAAGGTTTGAGAGTAAACCTTTGTCAATGTTTGATTACAATTTCCTTTGCACTTAAGTTATAAAATGGTCCGTTGCTTCTGTGAATTAGGTGATCACAAGTTTGTCTCTTAGCTTTTCCATGCATATCATGAAGATTGTAGTTTGATACACTTGCTTTAACCCAAACTTGCCATGTTTTCTTTTGTTGTTTTTCTTTTTTTTAGGATACATTGCTTGAGGACAAGCAAAGCCTTAGGTTGGGGGGAGTTTGATAAGTGCAAATTAGTGTGTTTATTCAATAAAGGATTTGCAGTTATCTTCTCTAGAAATTACATGTTTTATACATAATTTCACCCTTTATCTTTACTTTGTGAGTTTAAGAGTAAAATAAGTGGTAATAATAGATTTTCTAACCTAGAGATGTATTTTCAGGTGTTTTTGGAGGCAAAATAAGAAGATCAAGTTGCTAGAGCATATAAGAGACTAGCGCTCGAGCGCCATACCAAGGCTCGAGCGTTGGAAGCTGAGGAACATAGGATCCTTTCTGCCAGTGCAAATGCCCTGGCGCTCGAGCGCCTTACCAGGGCTCGAGCGCCAGTAACCATTGATCATTGGATCCTTTTCTGCCAGAGTTATGAGTCTGGCGCTCGAGCGCCACACCAGGGCTCGAGCGCCAGAATACGTTAAGCATTGGATCCTCTCTCCCAATTTGCTCGGAGCTTCCCGTCCTTTGCGTTCCGGTTTTATATATTGAATAATTTCCTCTCATAATTTCCTCTTTGAAGGTGGAATATTGAGTGGTGTATATATTGAATAATTTCCTCTGGGTGACCTCTCAGTACTTTTGCTCGACTTATCATCTCGGGGCCTGCCATCAAATCCTCCTTTTCCTTTATCTCACCTGTCGTGAAAGTCTTTGTGTTCTGCAGCTTCCCCTTGAAAACCATGGTCTGTTAAAAAAACCATTGTGCCCATGAAAACCAGGGTCTGTGGAACTGTCGTACGGATCAATAGGCCTAGAACACTTAATGTTTTCCAGCATCTCATTCTCCATCATCCATGCCACAAATGGATTGTTGCAGCCTTCAATTGGAGCTTCATTCTTGTATATCCTCTCCCCTCAATCCATCTTGTTAACTGGTGCCGGCCATCCTGTGTGACCATCTCGAGAACATCCCGGCACTAGTTAACGAGATGGATCGAGGGGAGAGGATATACAAGAATGAAGCTCCAATTGAAGGCTGCAACAATCCATTTGTGGCATGGATCATGGAAGATGCTGGAAAACATTAAGTGTTCTAGGCCTATTGATCCGTACGACAATTCCATGGACCCTCAGAATTATATTGAGTTCTTTCAACAGACCATGGTTTTCAAGGGCGCAATGGAGGCTGTCATTAGTAGGGTATTCCCGTGGACTTTATAGGTAACCACAAGGCGCTAGTTGTTCTGCAACCTGCGGGATCGATAGCAGTGTGGAAGGCCTTAAAAGACAAGTTCATACTTAAGTTCACAAGCAATAAGCAGCAATTGAAAATAGAGCATCATTTAGAATGATTGAAGCAGAATAAGGAAGAACCACTGCGGATTATATGACACGTTTTAACACCGAATCTCTGGAAGTCCAAAATGTCCAACCTAACATGATACATTATTTTCTCTAACATGGATGGAAGCCAGGAGGTTTTGCAAAATATTTGGCTGTTGAGAAGCCAAAGACTATTAAAGAGTTAAAGCAACAAGCAACGAAATGGATTCAAATAGAGGAGTGGATGAATAACAATCGAGAGGAAGCTACAGAACACAAAGACTCTCACGACAGGTGAGATAAAGGCAAAGGAGGATTTGATGGCAGGCCCCGAGATGATAAGTCGAGCAAAAGTACTGAGAGGTCACCCAAAGGAAATTATTCAATATATACACCACTCAATATTCCACCTTCAAAGGTCTACAAGGAAATCAAGTACTTTGAGCAGCGAGAACCTACACCCCCATAGAACACTTGATATAATCGTAAGATTAACATTAACAATAACAGGTAAATCATGATTTGGCTTCAATAATGTGATTTCCCATCTTAACAACTGTGAGTTCATTTGCATAAATTTTTATGTTGGTCCAAAAAGGAATTTTATTTGAATGTTTATTTGTAAATTAACCTATAGTTTAATCAATGTTTTGAAAATCGGACCGGTCATTGAACCGGTAGAGCCACCGGTTCAAGGTTCACGGTTGGACTGTTCAATGTTTTGTTCATATTTTTTGAAAATTTCAATTATTTATTGCGTGTGTGTGTGTATATATATAAATTGTGCACATATAGCAAACAATCTCCGGTGGTTGAGTGGTAATGACTTTTTCCTAAGTATTAGGTTGTTGGTTCGAACCTTGAGTAGACATTGTTTTAATATTTTCCTTGAGTTACTAACGAATTGGTTCTATCTTTAAACCGCCGGTTTAGGTATGGTTTTGATCAGTTCACACCGGTTCTGGATGATTTTCCGGTCCAACATCCGGTTCTTTCTCATGGCGGTTCTCTGCTGCAATTGGACCGTCATGCAACCGATGTCCGGTCCGACCGGTTCAACCGGCTGGTCCAGTCTGATTTCCTAAAAACTGAGTTTAATCCCCTTTAAAAGTTTATTTTCGTATGAAACTATAGTTGATAAGAAGGGTATGTATATATTTTTGATCATATCACAAGTACATACCTTTCTCTCCAATTTCAACTATGATTTTTCAAATGTTCGAATATCAACTCAACAATGGAGCAGATAACTAGGGAGTTTGTTAAAATTGAAGTTTTGTCATTATAAGGACAAAGCTAGAGGCATAAAGGAAGGCAACAAGTGAGGTCTTTCTGGCTTTTGACTAGTGGATGGACTGATAATGTTGATCGATTTACTAAAAATATTTTTGATTGGGATTGAAATGTTTTTGGTAATATTTTTAATCGCAAAAGGAGGATATTTAATCGGCTTCAGGGCATTGAATGTCAATTGTATATTTCTTATAATCCTTTTTTGTTAAATCCTCGTGCTGATTTGTGGCAGGATTATGAAGTCATTCTAGCACGGGAGGAGGCTTTTTGGTTACATCATTCTCGTTGTAATTGGCTTCAACTTGGTGATAAAAATACTCTATTTTTTCATCAAGCTACTTTGGCTCGGCGTTGTTATAACCGTATTGAGACTCTTCAAAATCAAAATGGAGAATGGATTTTTTATAACGATGAAGTCGAGAAGCTGGTTGGTGATTTTTATCAAAATCTTTATTCCGCTGAGCATGGTTCTATTCCTCCTCTATTGAATTGTTCTATTCCATTTCCACATATTCTTCCTTGTGATAAAGATTGGATGAGTAGGGAGATTTATGTGGAGGAGGCGAAGGGTGCTCTTTTCAGCATGGGTAATTAGATGGCCCCTGGTAGTGATGGTCTTCATGCTCTTTTTTACAAATCGCAATGGGATGTTCTTCAACCTGTGATGTGTGAATTTGTGCATGGTATTTTTAACTCTCCTTCGCAGATTAAGGATGTCAACCAAATGGTGCTATCGTTAATTCCTAAGATGGATGCTCCAGTGTCTCCGACTCAGTTTCGTCCTATTGCTCTTTGTAATGTCATCTATAAGCTAATTACAAAGATTATTGCAAATGGGATAAAGGTAGCTCTACCTTACATTATTTCTCCTAACCAAACCAGTTTTGTACCGGGGAGGCAAGGAGTGGATAATGTTATTATATTACAAGAGCTTGTTCATTCTCTAAAGAAGTTGAAGGGTAAGAAAGGTTTCATGATCCTCAAACTTGATTTATAGAAAGCCTATGGCCGACTTCGTTGGGACTTTATTGTTGACACTTTCAGGTTGGCTGGTTTTGACAATTCTATTGTGGATATTATTTATCATTGCATTTCCTCTTCTTCCATGTGTCTCAACTGGAATGGTAATCGTATGGATTCCTTTGTCCCTTCTCGGGGTGGCAGACAAGGGGATCTGATTTCTCCTTATTTGTTTGTTTTGGCTATTGAGAAGTTGGCTCATTGTGTATATGAGAAGGTGGAGGCTAATATTAGGAAGCCTTTAGTGATGGGTAAAAATGGTCCCCCTATTTCTCATCTATTATTTGCAGATGATATTAATTTGGTGGCAGAGGCCAATCTTGAACAAGTTGCAGTCATTGAAGAAGTGCTTTCTAATTTCTGTACAGCTTCCGAGGAGAAGGTAAGTCCTTCTAAATCGAGCATTTATTTTTCTCCTAATGTGGATGATGTTCTGGCTCTTTTTTAATTGATAAAATTAGGAAAAAGATCAGTTCTTGGAAGGCAAATACTTTGTCTTTTTCACCTCAAGTTACTCTGGCTCAAACTAGTATTATGAGTATTCCCAATTATGTTATGCAGACACAATTAATCCCCATTGGTGTTTGTGATAAGATTAATCGCGTTTGTAAGAAATTCATTTGGAATTCTCCTCCTGATCGAAGTGGTTCCCATCTTATTTCTTGGGATACGATTTGCCTTCTGAAGGATCACGGTGGTCTAGGCTTCAAGGATCTTCATTCTTTGAATTTGGCCTTTATGATTAAGCTGGGGTGGCGGTTTGTGAAGAATCATGACTCTCTTTGGGTCATAGTTCTTCGGGCTAAGTATAATTGTGGGGCTTTCTTTAATCTAGAGTTTCGGAATACTCATTTTGCATCTTATAGTTGGAGAGGTATTTTCTCATCTTTGCAGTTTCTACAAAAAGGCTTTCTTTGGAATATTCGGAATGGTTCTTATGTGAAATTTTGGACTGATGATTGGGCTCATACTCTGGGTCCCCTTTGTGGCCGAATTGATGAGACTATTTCTTTGGATGATTTGAGTAGAATGGTTGCTTCTTATCCTTGTGATGGGAATTGGAATTGGCAAGAACTTGCATCTCTCCCAACAATTACAGTTGATTCCTCCTCCTTTTCTTGCTAGAAATGATACCCTTACTTGGGGATTGATGTCCAATGGCCACTTTTCTTTGAAATGTGCTTATGATCTTGTAGTTTCTCAGGATATTGTTGCTGTAGATAGTGAATATATGTTTCTTGTGGAAGTGGCAAGGTCCACAAAGAATTAAAACGTTTTTATGGAAGGTTTCCCAAAATTGTCTTATGACTAATGAGATGCGGGTGAAGAAGCATATGTCTATGGAAGATGGTTGCTCTGTTTGTGATGAAGGCCCTGAATCTGTCATTCATGTTCTTTGGGATTGTGATTTTGCTCAGGAATTATGGTCTCACTTTATCTCGCCCCGACATTGGAGTTCTTTCTTTAGTCTTGGCCATGGTGCTTGGCTGGTCAAACTCACGATATGGGGTCCCATAATTAATATTCCTTGGTCTGTCCTATTTGCTGTTACATTATGGTCACTTAGGAAGAATAGGAACCAGCTTTTTTTTAATTTCATGAGGGTATCGATGGAGGTTTTGAAGAGTCAGGTTTTACATTTCTCGCTCTCTATTGCGAATCTCTCTTCAGGATCAAATTTGTTGCGCAATCTACCAAGCAGGAGGCGCTTATCTCTTGGATTAAACATGAAGATGACACTCTGAAATTGAACAACGATGGTTCTATTCGTCTTCAAGAGGGTGCCTTAGCTTGTGGGGGATTAATTCGAGACAGTTCTGGCCGTTTTTTGATGGGTTTTGCTGCTGCTCTTCCACCGTGTTCGTCGTTCCATGCTGAGCTTCTTGGGGTTCTTCATGGCTTGCGGCTGGTGCATGAGAAAGGCTTAGTTCTTCTTCACCTTGAGCTTGATTCAAAGCTTGTGTTCCAATTTCTTCTTAAAGGGTGTTTGTCTTCTCACCCAAGTTATGCTCTTGTTTGTGAGGTCCGTAGGTTACTTGACTTATGTCATATTGCTAGTGTTAGTCATGTGTTCCGTGAGGTGAATAGATATGTGGATCATTTGGCAAATGTGGGTTATTCCCAACCTATGGGTCTTGCTGTTTTTCAGATGTTCCTCCTTCTCTTGTTTCTCTTATTAGGGAGGATTCTTATGGAGTGTTTCTACCTTGAATGATTGTGTAGTTTGGTTGTGTTTGGGCCGTTGTGCCCCGTTTATTATAAAAAAAAAGGAAGGCAACATGAAGGACTTACAAGCCCTTAGAAGCCGAATGAGAGGGGCAAGATCTAAGAAGGCCAACTCTAAATCACTTATTGACTTCATTATTTAAAGTAGACCTAAGCCTTGAAGAACTGAAGCCAACAATGACGAAGTTCTTAATAAAAAAAGAAGGAATAGAGGCTTCAAGGTTTCCCATGAAGGCCTTTTTTTCTTAGTTAAATTCTACACTTACTTTTATTTTCTTAAATTTAAATTATTATTGTAAAGTTGTAATAAGGTTGATTGGACGGGTTTTCTTTGCACGCATACATGTCCCAGTTAAATCTTTTAGTTTTGTTATTTGGGCTGAACACTATTATTTAACCTTTGTTGTTTAATGGACAAATTAGGTTATTTATGTCACGGTTTTATGAGGTGTAAGGAAGCCATTATAAAAGGAGGCCAAAAACTCATTACAACAAAGAATTCAGATTTTATTCATTGTGAGAATTTTGTCTCTAGGATTCTTGTTCAATTATATGAGTCTTATCAAGAATTCCCCAATTCTGTTTGTGATCTCTTAAGGTAGATCAATCTAATTAAGATTATGGCGCCATTGTTCCCTCCCTTTCTTTCGTGATTTCGTTACATTTTTCGGCTTATTTTCTCGTCTTCTAATCCTGATTTTTTCCACAGTTATTCCCAACAATATCTCTTGTTCTACAAATTATTTTTCAATCATTCTTGAGCCAAATTTAAAGTTCAAGTTGTGAACTTTCGAGAATTTGCAAGATTTTATATGTGTAGGTAATTAGAGACCCGACTAGGATATGTTTCTGAGTTTATTAAAAAAAGTTTATAGTGATATAATCTCTTTTCATGAATGAAGAATCCTTACATGCAATGTTGAAAACCAGGTAAAGATAGGTATTCCTCGCATGCTACTGTGGGTGTGATAAGCTACTTGAGATTATTGCTAGCATTTATTCAAGATATTATGAAAGAACTTCTTTTGGAAAAATAGAAGTTTGTTTTGAGAATGTTGTGGATCAAAAGGTTAAGAATGTTGACAATAAGTCGAAAATAGATGACATGTTTGTTGGTCAGAAGTCTTTGATAGTTCACTTTGATTGATCTAAATACAAATGTGGCGCTGGTATAGGCATTGTAATTATCCCACCCAATGATATTTTTACCGAATTTGCATTTGAGGTAGACATTTTAAGATCTAACAATGAAGTCGAGTATGAGGCTCTAATTCCAATATTCGTGTTGCTTCTCAATCTGAATGCTAAAACAGCAATGGTCAGAGGGGATTCATAGTTGGTGATAAGACAAATAACAGGAAAATATAATTGTTTGAGTCCTAAAATGGTTGTTTACTTCAGTTACGCATTTGGATTAATGAAGAAACTTGATGATATCAGTTTTGAATGTATCCCTAGACTAGAAAATGAAATTGCTAATGATCTAGCTGAGAAAGCTTCTTGGTATAAGTTTTCTAATGAAAACCTAGAAGCTTAACGTCAGATTAACCACAAGTTCCCTATTGATGAGATTGGGGTACATAATATGGATGTGACACATAGAGATTAGAGAACTCCTATCATTGTATATGTGAAAGATCCTAATTACCCTACAGATAGAAAATTAAAGTTAAAGGCCATGAATTTTATAATTTGTGGAGAAACCTTGTATAAGAAAGGGGTAGATGGGATTTTGCTCAATTGTCTTCATGATTCAGAAGCACGTGCTACTGTCCCAAAGCGCTTGCCCACATGCATTCACGCATGCCCACGTGTAAGCTGCCCTTTTCACGCGTGCCCACGATCCCTGTTTTCTCTCTCGCTATTTTTGAGGGCGTCCAATGAGCTTTTGCGCGTCCCAATGCGCAAATGTGCAGATCCAAAATGTTTTGAGCTTGTTTTACATGTTTTGAAGCTTGGGAACTTATCTTTGAATCCAAGAAACCAATAAATAGATGTTAGTAGGTTAGGATTAAAAACCTCTTGGCTCATTTACACTTCTTCTCTAATTTATCTCTACTTCAATTTTGGATTTTTGAAGAACAAACACTGTGGAAGCTATTTGGGGATTTCATGTCTCTTCCAACTTGTAATTCTTCCTCTCCTGTCTTCTCCACTTCATCTTCTATCATGTTAGGCTAGAATTTTCTTAGGTTAGGAATTGGGGAAATTAGGTGAAACTCTATGTAATTTTTGTTTAATTCAATGCAATGTTATTGTTTTGAAATTGTGTGATTGTTCCTTTGCTCAATGTTTTTCTTAGGTTAGGAATTGCTTTCGTTGTTGAACGCTTCTCCTTGATATAATCACATTGAGATTTGATTTAGGATTCATGTATACAATTGAGAAATTGGTATGTGAAAGGGAAATTGAACAATACACCACAATTCTACATAATTCTAGGAATAGGAGATGTGAATTGTGAGATGTTGATTACTTTGCATCTTAATACAATTCTCTTTCAAATGATTGTTTTTTTAACCTTTCCAAATTGTCATTACAAATTTGATCTCCCCAAATCGTAATTCAGTTAATGAAGGTGTCTTGTACACATTATGCTTGTTGGGAAATTTTTATGCCCTTATACTAGCTAAGTATCTAACTTGAGCTTGTTGATGGAATCTCAAATGGGGACCGTCGGGAATATTTATTTTTAGGAAGGATATTCACGCCACACTCAAATAAGGGATGAGAATGTGAGTGATAAGTCATGGGTTTTGATCACCACAATCAAAGATGGATAATATAATACCTCAAATGAAATATAAAAAAAATCACTATTATTTTGTGAATCTAAGTTTGTAATCTTGTATATACTAATTGAGAATATATAATCACAATTTACAAAATAATAGTTTAACATTTATAGAATTATACTATATATACCATTAATATAAAAATTAAAAATTATATACATGAAAATATCTAATTTACTTTATTTTATATTTTTACTATCAATATAGAGTAAACTTAACTTGATTTATCTATAATAATATAGAGTGAAACCCAGGATTAAAAAACTTTCCTTTCATCAGTTTTTTACCAAACTAAGTTTATCTATCACTTTTTAGTATTTTAGAGTCGACAAATCCTTCGAAAAAAATTTAAATATGGGGTTGGGTGTTTTTATTGATATATATAATTTACAAGTGCATTTCAAATTTTTTTTATTTCTATATTAAATTTCCTTCAAACTTTTACAAATAATTTAAAGTAAAACTCATTGATAAATAAAAAATAATATATAAACACATATGTGCAACGTATGAAATGTGCAATGGTAACGCAATTAGGAAACTAGAAAATAAAAGTAAAAAGTTATCATAGTAAGCAACATTGACTTATGGTACTTTTCCCAAGAACAAGTCTTAAGCCAAGAGACTCAATGTGGTCTTTATTTATAACCACAATTGTTGTTTGAGTGTTGTACTAGTGTTTACCAAGAACTAGTAGCTACTCACAAGAAAATACTAGTATTGTTAAATTGTACCTTAAATTATCATATCAATGCAATATAATAAAGCACGTGATTAGTTTACATCTTAATACAATGTTAATTTCTCTTTCAAATGATTTTTTTTTAACCTTTCCAAATTGTCATTATAAATTTGATGTCCCTAAATCGTAATTTAGTTAATGAAGATATTTTTGTATACATTATGCTTGTTGGGAAATTTGTTTGCCCTTCTACTAACTAAGTATCTAACTTGAGCTTGTTGATGGAATCGCGAAAGGGCACTGTTTTGAATTTTCATTTTTAGGATGGATATTGATGCACACTCAAATAAGGGATGAGAATGTGAATGATAATATATGGGTTTTAATCGCCACAATCAAAGATGGATAAGATCATAATTGGTTCTTTTCTCAACAACTAAAGAAAAGCTCTCACACTAGAGAAAAGCTTATGTTTCATTTCAAATAACTTATATAAAACATTATAAAGAGTACCTATTTATAGGGTGAGTGAAATGCTCATACATTGCATTTCCCTACACATTCCACTAAGCATTTAAATCCCATAATAATGCTCACTATGCACTTAATGCCCACTAACAACTTTTTTGAAGGACCACTAACATTAAAACTAGATATTAACTCCCATAATATCATAATAACTCGTTGCTAAAAAAAAAATTAAAAACACACCAAAATGAGACTAAAAGACTTGTGTAAAATTCAACCTATAATCTATCTATATAGATAAATTTGTATTCTTCAATTGCACAATTAGCTTTATTAATGTTAGATTTAATAAATTTCATTTATTTAATTATAAATTTTAAAATTACTTTTAAAAAATACTACCCAATTTAAAATATTAAATATAAATTATATCATTACAAATATTATAATAGTTCATAATAATGAAAAGGGTAAATAACACTTAGTACCCTTGACGTATGGCAATATTGCAGTGCCCTCCCCCCCCCCACACCCCATTTTTACCATGAAAAAGCACTCCGCCCCATTTTGACATCACACCATTAGTTTATCACTAACAGCAGTTAACCATAGTTAATATGTAACCTAGATGACCTTAGGAAATTTGGGAACGCAGGAACTAATAATCTAAAAATGAATCACCTTTTTTTAAAGGTAAAGGTAATTTCATTCATTACTGTAGTAGAGCACTAGATGTGCTACGCATGGAAAATTATTCAGCATCTTATGCTGCCACAATCCAGCATGTTTCCAAATCTCAAAACCAAGGTAGACAGATTCGCAAATCAGTGCATAGAATCGGATGACTCTACGCTTCCACCGGCGGAAACGACTCAGGTTCCACGCAGTGTTGCAAAACGGTGGAGTCGCCGTGGAGTCGTTGTGAGTCTTGGATGCGGATCGAACCCGCGTTTCTGCTTTCCGAATCTGAACCTCGGTGGTCATTTGACCAGGTTTAAAACCCGCCTTGTTTACCCGTTTGTTGCGCCATTTTTCAATAAAATATCAACCCTAATATCAATAAAATAATCTTATTCCTTACCCACCAAATTTCCCATAAATCAACAAACCAAATTAGACTGCCTAGTTTAAAACCTTTATTTTTTGGAAATAAAGATTTGAAACTCAACATATGCATATGACACTGATCAGGGAAAACTGAGTACACTTCGATCAACTTCAAAATCTTCATCCAAATTGCATAGCTCTGGTTACATGAGAAGAAAAGATGATTGACCTGTTCCATTTGTTCATTGCACAATACACAAGCATCCTCATTAGCTGGTATGATGCTTCTTTTCACTAAGTTATCTTTTGTAGGTAATCTGTTTAACAATAGTTGCCAAACCAGAATCTGCACTCTGAATGGAGCTCAAGATTTCCACATTAGTTTTAAAAATTCCAGCTCCTCCCCTTGATGACTTACATCTGATGCCCATCGCTTTTTTATCAGCATGTTGTACGCAGATGCTGTTGAATATCCACGAGAATGATCTCTAACCCAGCACCAAGTATCTTGAGTATCCTCCATAAGTAACGTACTTTCTATTCCATCCATTTAACTTTTTCTTAACTGCTTCAATAACCGAGTTCCATGTAGTTTCCCTCCTTGGATTAGCACCAATTGGCAGGCCCAAATATTTGAAGGGTAATTTTGATATTTTACATTTCAGAAGTCTGCTTATAGAACTTAGAAAGAATGGGTCAACCTTTACTCCAATAAGGTTGTTTTGTTGCAAAATTAACCTTGAGCCCAAATACCAATTCAAAACCCCGCACTTTCAAAATGCTCACATTTTTTAAATTAGGTGTCCCCACAAACACAGTGTCATCTGCATATTTAAGCAACGAGACCGGGACCTTATTTTTCCCAACCTCCACTGGTTGAAATTTATCTTGCTCCACTTCTTTACACATTAAACCGTTGAGTCTCTCTGTTGCAATTAGGAATTAAAAAGGGCCAATGGATCCCCGCCCCTTCGACATTTGAACTAGCCCAGAAGGACTTCCATTAACTAACACCGAACAAGAACATGCAAACAAGCATGACTTTACCCATTTCCTCCACCTCCAACTGAATCCCAGTCTCATTATCATGTAATCTAAATATTCCCAATTTATGGAGTAATAGTCCTTTTCAAAATCTGCTTTTAAAATCAGACAACTCTTTTTGACCTCTTGACTTCATCAACAACTTCATTTAGGAACACTATTCCATCAAGAATTTTTCTCTTTTCCAAAATAGGCGTTTCTTCCTCTGAAATGACATTCTTTAACACAATTTTAAGTCTCGCCGCCAATATTTTGGCTAGGATTTCGTAAATGCTCCCAACAAACGATATTGGTCTATACTCATTTAATTTCTGTAGGCTATCCATGTTTGGAACCAACGTGATAAAAGCCGAGACTAAACCCCTAGGCAGCACTGCATTTTCAAAGAACTCATTCATTAGTATAACAACATTTGGTTTAAATAATTCCCAGAACTGCTTGATGAAGGCAAAATTGTAACCTTCTAGCCCGGGAGCTTTATTTCTATCACAATCTGTAACAGCTTCTTCAATTTCTCCTATTTCGAAAGGTTTCTCCAACAGCTTCTTCTCTGCCTCATAAATTCTCTTGAACTGAACCCCATCTAGTTTCGATCTTGACTTAATCTGCTCTTGAAAATGCTTCTCAAAATGACTCTGTACTAATGATTTTACTTCTTCCACCTGCTCTTCCAATGCTTCTCCATTCCACAGTGCGCTAATGTGATTAACCTTCCTTCTAAAATTCAAACAAGAATGGAAATACCCTTGTTTGCGTCACCGTCTGCCAACCAATTGACCTTAGATTTCTGAAAGATTGAACTGTCTTTCTTCTTCACATTTAGCGCCAGCTCAGAAATCTTGCACCTCCTAACACGTTGTTCTTCCTCTGATAGGGTCCTTATTTCTGGAACCATATGTGAAGGAGCTACCTCTTCCGTCAGAATTTTGATATTCTTATCCAAGTCCCCAACATTTTCCATTACCCATTCCTTTATGTCTCCTTTAAGCAACTTCATTTTCTCTTTGAAAAAAGATTTTTGTACTCACATTTTTTTGTACTCACTTTATACTCATGATTATATACGTTAAGATATCTGGTTAACATGTAGAAGTTTTGTTGAATTTTTATTTTTCCGTTGTAACCACATATTTCTACACGTGTAACCACCAAATCCGAAAAGACACTTGTAACAAAAAAAATAACTAATTTAACCACTTTTTCAACGTATGTAATCAATGTAAACTGTAACAAAAAAAATAACCAATATAACCAATTTTTTCCATGGACGTAACAAATGAGTACATTGAGTACAAAAAAATGTGAGTACAAAAATCAGGATTCTTTCTCTTTTAACACAAAAACTCCCCAACCTGCTATCTCATACTTTCCCCAATTCAACTTAACCATCTCTTGGAAAATTTTCTCTTGAAGCCACCAATTTTGGACTCTAAATGGTTATGCTCCCCAATTCAGTTCCTTACTTCTCACAATAAGCGGACAATGATCAGAACGTCCTTATCAAGTGCCCAGAGAGCTGAAGAATTCCATGACCAGCATCCTGTCAATTCTGCCCATTGCTGAACCATCAGCTCTGTACCAGGTGTACTTTCTTCCCAATAATGGTAAGTCTACCAATCCGAATTCTTCAACAAACCTCTTAAATTCCTTTATCTCAGTTCCCCTTGCCTTCACAATATTCCTTTCCTCTCATTAGAGTTAACACCGCATTAAAATCCCCAAATAAACACCATAGATTGGCCTGATATGAACCTTTCACTTCGCTCAGTTCGTGCCACATTCTCTTTTTCCTTTGCAAGTCGCGTGGGGAATATAAATTGATAATGACACACACCTTTTGGGTCTTTTTGCATAACAGATGAGCTCCTACAAACTCTTCTCCAACGACTTGCACAATTAGAGAAAATACCCTTGAATTCCATATACACAGAAGACCTCCAGAGTTCTTAGAGGCACCTTTAAATACCTATTCATTATGTTGTGACCCCCAAATTTTATCACCTAAGCTTTTATCAATTCTATCGATTTTTGTTTCTTGAATTGCATCGAAATCCACATTTTTTGTTCTAATTAAAATCCCCACCTTTCTTTGCTTTAACCTCCCCCCAACCCATGCAAATTAAAGGACAGCAAATTCATTGGTTACCTGCATTCTCTCCACCTTTGATAGCATAAGCTTCCTGATCTCTGGCATCTAGCTTCTTTAGTCTGTCTATTTTGTCTTCATCTTTTTCAATTGAAGAGACTCCTAGTTACTTGCAGTTCAACCACATTGATTGAGGATCGAAGCCTCTTTCCTTCCCTACGAAATTACACCTTCTAATGTTGCAGTCTGATATCGAGAAGTTGCACCCAGAAGAGCATGATTCATCTGGTGTAGATTGACGCTGAGAAACAGAACCCCTCACTGCAGCACATAATTTTTCGAAGATTGAAGCTGACTCCACCATTGCCCTCTTCAAGTTCGCCTTCTCTTTAGTCGTTCTCCTTCTTCTATTCCCGTTAACCATGGCATCTAATCTCTCCTTTCAGAAAAGCGATCTTCTGAGATGATAAATAACTTGGGTCTCTACGAATACTGGCCTATAGTTTCTTCTGATCCTTGCTTATCCCAACCTAACGAAGATCCACAAAAGCTGGGTCAACAAAAAACAATTGGGTTGTGCCCACAGGCCCACTAACACAAGCATCTTGCTATTTTTTATTATTTCCCCCCTGAGACAGTGTTTCCACCACTTGGTAACTGACTTGGCCTATTTTCCTTAATCACCCTTTCCTTTTCCATTGTATTTAAGTTTTCTGCCAACACGCTATAATTTTCTGCCACCAAGAGAACCTCTTCATCACATTTTCCTAGATCACCTTCCATATTGTTTTTATTACCCTCTTTCTCTCCCTGTGTATTACAATGGGAATCAACACCCTTAGAAGAAGCTTCTTTCTCTGCCGTCTTTTTGTCTTCTCCTTTATTATGATGAAAAAACCTTCTGTCTTCCTCTTTGAAATTCTGGAACTGCTGCTGGCCCATCTCTATCCCATCTTCTCTTAGAGTTCATGGAACAAATGACCCTTCCTTTGAATCTCCATTAAACGAAGAGACATTCCCATGAATTCCTTTGGCATTAATGAACTCTTTTGGAAGGCAGAGACTTGTATCCCTGAAGCTTAGGTGGTATATAATACAAAATTATAGGATTATTATAGGATTTTGAGAAATGTGAAGCTTAGGTGGTATATAATACAAAATTATTACATTATTGACAATGTCTCTTTATATTTTTTTGGTGAGGCTCATATATCAAGTAAAAGTTTAAATTTTAACAAGTTATATTTAGAAGAGGAATACACAAATCTTGTTTCTCAATTTACTTTTACGTCAAGTTTTGTTGATTATTTATTAGATTGTTTATTTTTAATAATATATGCAAGTGGAGTCTTGTTGTCTTATATTTGGATATTAGTAGTATCGAGTATCCGTATCGTGTAATGGTGTTAGTACTTAAAGGGTCCGTTTGATTTGCTAATTTTTATTGTACAACACAGGTCTATGTTTGATTCAAAAAACTGTCAAGAGACAGTACAAAATATGAGTGACTAGACAGTACAAAAAGCAAATTTTTTGTACCCCACTAAACCAAGGGACAAGTTTCTTGTTCCATGCTATAAAAAGAGAAAATTAACCTTATATCTATACTCAAAAGTGTAACTACCTCCCCCACTTTTCCCACTTATTTATGTTGCATTATTTTTTTTAATTAATGTTTACATTTTTTTTTCACTCTGGCACGTTTACTTGTTAACCTCATATATATATAAAATAACGTATTAATAATAAAATAAAATTTAATGATAAATATAAATATTAAAAAATAAAGAGTCAAAAATATTTTTTAATAATATTTTTTGTGTTTTTATATAATATATTTATTATATCACAAAATACATTATGTAGTAATTTATTAAAATATGAAATTTTAATTTTATAATAAATAATAAAATAATTATAAAATATCAAAATATTATTTTCATAGAAAAATTTAAGTGAAATTAATAATATATAACATGAAGGATATTATTGTAAAATTTATGTTGTGCTTATTAAGTATTAAACGATACACAACACAAAATATTGTGCTGTGGCTCATAAAAATTGTACTGTATTCCTGTTCATGCATCAAACGCATCCAAAAGGTTAAGTTCTTTAGAAGCCGAAAAAGATGTAGAAGAGATATTTTTTTAGGAGGAATCCATGGGTCTTTCCATTTGACTAGAAACTAGAGAAGACTTTAGAATAAAATATTGACCAAAATTTGAGTCAACCAAAATATCCTTTTTTCCATAAATTATTATTATTGTATGATAATAATAAATAAATTAACAATAGTTATATATTATAATTTGTAATTAAAGAAAACTTATTATTAAAAATCAATTATTTATTTTGACCAAAAAAATTGTCAAAAACGAATTATGTATGTAATTATTATATATACAATCACTTTTTTACACATTTAACAATGTAATAAGCTATTAATTTGAGCATTTATTTGAGTATTTTATCTTTTTATATTTACCTCTTTTTTCATTAACACTCAAACAAAATTAATCAATTTTTTCTTCCTATTTTGTTTTCAACCAAGCAATATCACATTTCAGACCCTATTTTTGCCCAATCTCTACACTTTCTTGCCCCTATTTTAGATGGATCTCTTTCTTACCACAACAGAAGAAGAAGTAAGGTTGAAAAATATTACAAAAGCTTGGACTCCATTATTGATGAATCACAAGCTTCGGATGCAAACAAGTCAGTGTCTAGAGAGAGAAAGAAGATGGATGTAGAGAGAGCAAATACACTGAAATGATTTTATTTAGTAATAAATGAGATTACAAAGGGTATATATAACAGTGTAACAGAAAGGGAAAAAGGATAATTAACTACAACTAACTTTGACTTTAATGAACTAACTCTAATTTAGAGAATAAGAGTAAACTAATTATAGCAACTGCCCTCTAGCCGGAAGGCAAAAATGTTGCATGCCAAGCTTGGAAACAATATCACGAAAATGCTGGGGCATCAACGATTTAGTAAGAATGTCCGTAATCTGTTATGCAGAAGAAATTGGAAGAAGATAAACCAAGCCATCCTGAACCTTATCGCGAACCGTGTGACAATCAATCTCAACATGATTGGTTCGTTCATGAAACACGGGGTTTGCAGCAATGTATAAGACCGACTGATTGTCATAATACAAAGAAATGGTTTGTGAAAATCACACAATAGCTTCTGAAGCCACTTGGCTTCATAGATAGCAAGCGCCATGGATGATATTTAGCTTCAGAAGAAGACCGGTAGACAACTGACTGCTTTTTGCTTTTCCATGACAGCAAAGATGTGCTAAGCATAAAGACAAGACCAGAAACAGATCTGGGACTATCCTTGCATATTGCCCACTCTACACCAGTATAAGCATTCAGGGAAGCATCAGAGGAGAAGAAAATCCCTTTGGCAGGAGAGCTCTTGATATGGGGAAGCACTTTGCATGCAGCTCTATAGTGAGCATTTGTAAGTTTGTGCATGAATTGGCTAAGTCTCCCAACTAAAAAAGACAAATCTGGTCTTGAATTAGTCAGATATATCAGACAGCCAACCAACCTTCGATACATAGTGACATCTGCAAGCAAATCATTATTATCCTCATGAAGGCATAAAGTGTGGTCCATTGGAGTAGAACTAGGTTTGGCAGCAAGTAAACCAGTGTCTTGTAGAAGTTCAAGAGCATATTTTCTTTGAAATAGAAAAATGCCATTAGGTGAGTAATTTCCATCTCACGAAAGTAACGTAAAACACCAAGATCCTTGATACTAAATGAAGAGTGAAGACACTACTTAAGAAGTGCAATTTCAGTAGAATCACTGCCACCAACTAGTAAATCATTGACATAAATAACACAACCACAAATCCTGCAGAGGTAGATTTAGTAAACAATGAAGAATCAAACTTAGATTGATGATGTTGTGGACCAGAATAGCGGTATCTCGGGTGTACTTGTACATGTCGGATCCAACAGTAGATAGCCATCCTAGATACATCTCGGCAGGCCTAATACTACCAATGATCAGGGCCCCGGAAATACAGTTTGGGCTCAAGTGCCAAATCCAGGCCTAGTACGGTCCACGCTTAGGTCATATGCTCCTCTATAAATACTAACATAAATGCACCATGCAAGGTATATAATTATTTTATCAGTATTCATAACCCTAATACACTCACTAACTTGAGCGTCGGAGTCCTTGCAGGTGCACACCACCGCCGCCGGAGCTCAAGCCCAGAAGCTATCCACATTGTCCCTTGCTGATCAGAAGGAGCAATTGTTCGTCCTACATCTCCACCAGGTTAGATCACAACATTGGCGCCATCTGTGGGGAACGCAACAAAAGTCTTGCTTTCATCCACTATCAATAATGGTTTCCACCAGAAATAGAGTATATGTTGATCCAAATGCTCAGAATAAGGCCGAAGTACAACAAGGTGGCCCATCCAACCAGGCAGGGGCATCGCAGTATTTCAATGTTGAAGCAGAATTCCGTAAACTGCAACAGCTGGTGCAGACCCAGGCCAAAGAAATGGAAGCCCTAAAAAAGAAAGAACAACAGCGAAAAGGTAAGGAACAAGTTGTTGTCGAGAAGGATCCAGAAGAGGAGAGAGAGCAGAGAAACATACTCAAGCAAACACTGGGAATGCGGAGAAAGATCCAATCGTTGACGGTGCGGAAAAGCAGCAACAGAAATGCGCACATGATGGGGATAAGAATGGCGAGACTAAAAATCAGGAAAGGCAGTTACAAGTACGGGTAAGCCGACGACATAAGGGTGCCCCACACCTATCCCGGGTGGAGGGAGCCAACCCGCCACCTATTCCCCTGGAGGCCAGCAAGCCGGACAACCTGCTGGGAACCAGGAACATATGGCGGAGAACATCCCGGACTTCGGATATATTGACAATCCCTTCACTCCTTGGATCATGTCTCATGCTCTACCTCATGGATTCCAGTTTGCGAAGAAACTGAAGGAGTACGACGGGACCAAAGATCCTACTTTACACGTCAGCACCTTCGAAAGGGCCATGTATTTTCAAGGGGTAAACGAGGCTATTCTGTAAACGAGGCTGCAAGTCGCTGGTTCTCAGACCTTCCACAACAGTCCATCAGTAACTGGAAAGCTCTCAAAGATAAGTTCATTATTCACTTTACTAGTAGTAAACGACAATTTAAATTTGAATTCCACTTAGAAACTGTCAAATAGGGAAAGGATGAGTCCCTACGAGATTAAATAATACGCTTTAATAATGAAGTCTTAGAAGTTAGGAATGTTGAGCCTAACTTGGTATTATATTTCTATGTTAGAGGACTGAAAGCAGGGGCTTTCGCCAATACGTGCTCAAGATGCCCTCCCAGGGGGGTAATCCAAGTCATAGCTGGGGGAGCCAGCTTAAAAGGCCTTGAGGACAAGAAAAAAGCCCGAGATGTAAGGGAATCTTGCTCACAGGTAGCCTCTATAGCTAACCCAATATTGTCTTTCTCAGATGCAGATTTGCCAAAAGAATGTGTTCGGGATAATGAGTCGTTGGTCATAGCCGCCAATCTCAATGGATTCGAGGTTCATCGAATCTTTATTGATCAAGGGAGCTCGGCAGACATCATGTTTTGGAGCCTTTTCGACAAAATGGGACTTGGATTCAAGGATTTAATTCCTCTTAAAGGTAGCTTAATTGGTTTCACTGGGGACACAATTATCCCCAAAGGATACGTTGACCTCAAGGTATGTTTTGGTAAGAAGCCCAGCGCTAAAACCATCCCGGTCCGGTTTATCGTCATTGATTGCCCCTTGGTGTATAATGCAATCATTGGACGACCAACTCTGAACAGCCTTGGCGCCATAGTCTCCACCATCCACCTAGCCATGAAATACCCAAGGGAGAGAGGGGCAGTGGTAACAGTCCATGGAAAAAGCAGTGAGGCAAGAAAATGCTACCAAGAGAGCCTCAAGATCATAAAAGCACCATCTACCTCACTGTTAAAAACAGAGGAGAAAGGAAAGCAAAAGATGGAAAGGCGGGACTTGACACGGGATGCAGGGGTCATGATGACTAACCTGGACCCCAGAGCAGATTTCGAGTCTCAGCGACCCCAACCCGAAGGAGATCAGATCTTAATCCAGATAAGCCCTAAGGAGGATCAGACTGTCAAGATAGGGGCAAACCTTCCCCCCATGATCAAGGGGCAGCTCATTGAATTGTTGAAGACTATTAAAGACCTGTTTTCTTGGGTCTCGTCTGATATGCCGAGTGTAAATCTCGAGTTTGTATGCCATTTGCCTGGCTATAAAACCGGAATGTGTCCCAGTAGCTCAGAAGAAGAGAAAGATGGGCAAGAGAGGACGACGACCACTGAGAAATAGGTAAAAGAGTTATTGGGTGCCGGTTTTATCCGCAAGATACGTTACACAGACTGGCTCTTCAATGTGGTGATGGTAAAGAAGGCCAACGAGAAATGGAGGATGTGCACAGATTATACCGATTTGAACAAAGCATGTCCTAAAGACCCTTTCCCCTTGCCTTGTATCGACAAACTTGTTGATAATTCTGCGGGATACAAATACTTTTCGTTTATGGATGCCTATTCCGGCTACAATTAGATCTCAATGCACCCTGAGGATCAGGAGAAAACGACATTCATAACCGACATGGGCGTCTATTGTTACACGATGGTTCCGTTTGGCCTAAAAAATGTCGGAGCGACATACTAGCAGATGATGAGTCGGGTGTTCAAAGACCAAATCGGCAAGATCTTGGAAGTGTACATTGATGATATGATAGTGAAGAGACCAGAGGATAAAGACCCAGTGGCCGACTTATAGGAAACCTTCCAGCAGTTACGCAGGTATGATTTAAGGTTAAATCCTAATAAATTTACCTTTGGAGTCGAAGCCAGAAAGTTTTTAGGTTTCATGCTAACCAGTCGGGGGATTGAAGTCAACCTCGAAAATGTAGTGCTGTGTTAAATAAGCAGAGTCCCAGGACAATTAAAGAGGTCTAGCAGTTAACTGGGAGGATTGCTGCCCTGACAAGATTCCTGCCAGCATCGGCCAAAAAATGTCTACCATTTTTCAGGACCTTACGACATAAAGAAGAGTTCCAGTGGGATGCAGAATATGAAGAAGCATTCCAAGAGTTAAAGAAGGTTCTGTCAGCCCCACCAGTCTTATCCCGTCCAAATCCGGAGCAGCCTTTGTACCTCTATTTAGCCGTTAGCAATGAAGCAATTAGCGCGGCTTTAGTAAAGGAGGAATCCCGAAACCAGAGCCCTGTATACTTTGTCTCTAAAGCAATGCAGGGATCAGAGTTGAACTACCAGGAAAGTTGCTTACACCTTGCTGCTAGCATACCGGCGGCTAAGACCATACTTTCAAAGCCACCATATCACGGTAAGAACCAACCAACCTATTAGACAGATCTTACATAAGCCTGATTTGACAGGTAGAATGATGACTTGGGCAGTAGAGCTATCATAGTATGACATCTCGTACGAGCCTCGTCAAGCGGTCAAGGCGCAAGCCTTGGCGGACTTCGTCGCCGAGATGACACATTCTGGAGAAGAGCCAAGAGGATCATGGACCATCTATGTGGATGGCTCCTCAAACCCTAAAGGGGTTGGAGCAGGCATATTGATCGAAAATGATGAAGGGGTAACCGTGGAATACTCTCTAAAGTTTGAATTCCCAACCTCCAACAATAAGCAGAGTATGAAGCTTGTTTAGCCGGGATACGCGTCGCAAAGGAGTTAGGAGCTACTGCAATTACTTTATTTTCAGATTCCCAGCTATTGGTATCCCAAATAAAAGGGGAATACCAAGCTAGAGAAGCATTGCTACAAAGGTATTTGGTTAAAGTTAAAGAGAGTCTACTCGGCCTTTCTAAGTTCGAGATCAAGCACATTCCCAGAGAAGAAAATAGTCGTGCAGATCTACTTTCAAAGTTAGCCAATACCAAGTCATCATCAACCTTGAAGTCAGTGGTGGAGGAAGTCCTCCCTTCTCCATGTACCATTTTGCAGGTTGAAGTTGAAGATTGGAGAACTCCAATAGTCGAATAGATCACCAAAGGATCCACCCCGGAAGATCCCCGAGAAGCAAAGAAGTTAGTACAGAAGGCATCTCGGTACACTGAAGGACAACTGTTCAGAAGGGGACTGTCAACTCCTTTGCTTAAATGCATTGGACCATCCGAGACCTGGTATGTCCTCACTGAGGTACATGAAGGAAGTTGCGGCCATCACATTGGTGGCAAATCTTTGGCAAGAAAGTCCTTGAGAGTAGGATACTTCTGGCGAACCATGAATAAAGCAACTGAGCACGTGAAGAAATGTTAGAAGTTCCAGGAACATAGTCCAATATCCCATATCCCGACTGAAGACCTGCATAGCATCTCCACCCCTTGGCCTTTCCACACTTGGGGCTAGACCTGTTGGGGCCCTTCACACCAACCACAGGCCAGTTTAAACATCTTATTGTTGTTGACTATTATACTAAGTGGAATGAACTAGAACCATTAGCTAGCATAGCTTCAATTAAAGCTTAGAACTTTATGTTTCGACAAATAATGTGCCGATTTGGTATCTCGGCAGAAGTGATCTGTGACAACGGGACCCAATTTACTAACAAAGATTTCCGAGAAATGTTAGCAGGGCTTCATATTAAACAATACTTTGCTAGTGTGGAACATCCACAGTCTAACGGGCAGGCATAATCTGCTAATAAAGTCATACTCAATGGCTTGAAGAAAAGGCTGGAGAAAGCCGAGACCAACTGGGTGGAAGATCTTTACCAAATACTCTGGAGCTACAGAACCACCCCCCATAGCACTACGAGAGAATCTCCATTTGGAATGGTTTATGGCTCAGATGCTGTGATCTCGGTAGAAATTGGGCAACCATCCTGGAGAATCATGTATCCTACACAAGAGAAAGAACAGTTGCTCTGAGAAGATTCTGACATGGTGGAAGAAATCCGAGAAGCAGCCAGAATTAAGGAGTTATCCCGGATGCAACAGGTTGGTCAGAGATATAACTTGAGTGTAGTCCCAAGAAGTTTTCAAACTGGCGACTTAGTCCTAAGAAGGGCTAGCATTGGAAACCGGAATGTCAAGGACGGGAAATTCCGAGCAAACTGGGAAGGCCCATACCGGGTTAGGAGTGTTCAACCAACGGAGCATACCATTTAGAAACTCTCAAAGGCAAAGAAATCTCAAGGACGCTTAATGTGGTAGACTTAAAGCGGTATTATAGTTAAATTGTGTAATTTACATTCTTTGTAATAAAGGGGTACTCTTTTTTCTGTAGTAGGTTTTATCCCTAAGGAGGGTTTTACTGCTAGAGGTTTTAACGAGGCCCCCACTTGTTATTTGCTTCATGTTATCAATAAAATAGTATTTATGTTTACATGTTATACAAATATTATCAGTTAAGCCTTCTAACAACAAGTAGATTAAGGCAAACAAACAGCGAACACATCAAGTCCGAGATGAATATGTCACCAAATATAAACCCGACATATAGCAAAAAGGCCAAAAATGAAACAAGGTACCATCTCAGGTAAACCTTAGCTACAACGTCAAAAGGGGTCCTTGATGGAATAGCCCTGGACGAAAGAAGGATGAAGTACCTTAAAGGTTACACTTCAACAAAAAACTTAGAGAAAGTATAAACTACTTTCCTCCTAACATGGAGAAAAGAGGGTGACATGACGACTACACCCCAACAATTAAAACAATCTAAGAAGATCTCGTATCATCGGGACAATAAGAGGCGCCATCATGGCCAAGCCTCAGCGACTAGAATACGGAAATTAAATTGCAGAAAGACAGTAAAGAAAGCAAAGAACTTCATAGCAAAATCTGAAAATGAAAGATTGTGCATAAAGATCATCCCGGAGCACCGAGATGACACAAGCTAAACATGACACACATTGTTCACAAACGATTAACAAGATTACAAAGCAAAATAAAAACAACAGGCTATTCAGCTCCCCTGGCATCGGCACCTTCAGGCTCAGGAACGACTTCAAGAGGAGAAGGATTGCTACAATCAAACAGCACCGGAATCGAGAGGCACGGGATTATGAGGATTGTGAAAATCCAAGAACCTCTCATCCTTCACCCCGTGGAACTTAGACAGACCGCGGGTGTTAAACTCAATCTCGGGATTCAAAAATTGAAGAGTCTTCACACAATCCCGGTATGAGTCATCCACCGTGGTGTCCATATCCTCATAAACCTCCTCCAGCTTGCCCTGAGTTTCCGTCAGCTCAGTTTTAACTTCATGGAGCTTGGAAGTCTCTACTTTAACTTTAAGATGAGAGACCTCATCCTTAAGCTCCAGCTTCTCGGCATTCAAGCCGACATTCTTCTCCCTCTCCTTGGCAAGCTCCTCTTCAACACGAGAAAGCTTTTCCTTTAAAGAGGCGAGGTCATTGGCATGATGGGATTTTGACTCCATGGCACTCTTGAGTAGAGTCTCTTTCAGGTCCATGTCGTACCTTAGATCCCGTAGCTGGACCTTCAGGGAAGCGGCCTGACCCAAATCCTCAGCCTGATCGTGGACGTGCTGCAGCATAGCCATGCTCATGGCCGTCCAGCCTATAAGCTACTTGGCTTTCTCCTACAAAAGACAAAGAGATTAGAACAAGGCAACAGGTGTCAATCCACGCAGAACACACAATTAACACACGGACATACCTCCACAGCATTAGCTCCACCCTTCGTGAAAAAGTCCCCATACTGGAACTTGATCAAAGGAGGTTGAAATCCCTCCCAAGCAGAAGAGGGAGTAGAAAACGAAGCCATCAAAACTGGGTTCATCCCGCTAGGGGCCTCTTGAGTGTCACCAGGATGGTCACCTACAAATCAAGCAAACATGACAACAAGGTAACAAAAAATCCAGTGAATCTTCATAAAATTAAGAGTCAAGAATGGAGTATACCTTGCATCGTCACACGGTGACGTTTTGGCAGTAGAGCAGCCACCTCAATCCCAGTAAAGGAAGGCACTGACTTCCCAGTAGGAGGGACCCCGCCAATAGAAGGTGCAATCCCAGCAGTAGCAGCAGCAGTCACGACCATCCCGGCAGATCCAACCAGGATAGGAGCAGGAATGGGAATGGGGGCAGGAGGTGGGCCCGAGGTGCAAACCTTCCCTTTCCCCTTGGCATCACGCTTTGAAGAGCGGTTGGCGTAGTTGGCCATGATTTTAGCTGCAAAAGATAGAACACATCTGTTAGCCAAGGGATAATGACCAACATCAGACCAAAATGACGAGATTATTTATCAAAAACGATTTCATACATAAACATGTTGCCTGGTTGCGACGGGATACCCCCAGCACATCCTTGCAATGGATGGACATCCCACCCTGCTGGACAAACTTGCATAGGCTTTTGAAAGTCTCTTGATCTTCCTCCTCGAGGAAGCCAATCTCCAACTCCTTCAGAGATAGAGACCTCCTATAGTGCTCCTTAGTCCAGTAGAGCGGGAATAGAGGTTTCTTGTTTTCTCCCATCCAAAAGGGGATGCAATCATTAGTCTAGGGGACAACTTTGACAAAAAAGTACGTATGACCTTTGAAGGAATCCTTATAGGGAATAAACAGTTAATGAATCCCGGAATGGTGGCGGAGGGATACCCAGCTCTTCTTCAAGCCTCGGTAGGGACCGAAAATATACAAGAACGGGGCCGAGGAACACTTCCAACCGTTGGCCCATCAGAAGACTTCGAAGGCTTGTAAGAACCCTCGACAATTAGGATGGAGTTGTGTGGGAGCAAGATGAAGATTGTGCAAAAATTCAATCTGAAGATCAGAGATAGGAAACCGAATCTTCAACTGTTCCCACAAAGATTCAAACATCATGATATAGGAGCCTTCGCCTTCCTTCTCCGGGGTACAAACCCTTTCATTCTTTTAAGGAACTAATTTGTGATTACTGGAGGGGTCGGCTGTGATGTCAATCTTGGGAGTATTGGGCCCGTAGTTAAAACACTTCTTCCAGTGCTTCTCCAGTTTCTTAAGTCGGGCGTTGTCTATGATGGAGCATTCCTCCTTGATCAAATCAATGGGAGCCCACAAGAACGCCCATATGTTCTTCAACGCCATAAATTCAGGACGACATTCAATAGGGGGCTTCGAGGTACTAGGCTCCCCCGTCCCCGACACTAACACTTCAGAACCATCGACACCACTCGGATCCGGCATGCTGGCAGAGGAACCCGATGCGCCAGAAACATCCTGGACAGGAAACTCGCCTTGAACAGGTTCTATATCTACATGGCAAGATAAAGAAGAATCAGATCCCAGGGAAAGATGAGAACGAGAAGAGGGTGAATAAGCGGGGTCAGATGGTGGTGAGTTTAATGTTCCATTGCCAGCTTGCTTGCTTCAATCCATTGATGGATTTGTGCAATTTGCAAACTAATGAGGAATCTGGGACATCCAAACCAGGAGGAAGCTTCATGTAGACATCCTCCACTAGATCACCATGTAAAAAAGTTGTGTTCAAGTCAAGTTGATGGAGCTCCTAATTGTGAATTGCTGCAAGAGATAAAATCACCGTAATGGTAGTCATTGATAGCGAATTGCCATTCTTGCAAGTGCACTAGTTCATTTAAACAAAATAGAAGGTGAATAGGGGTATCATTTCCGCAGGAACTATGTGTAAGAATACCGAATCCCAAAGGTTTTCACTATTTGGACGTTCAAAAATGTATGTGAGAGAGTATTCATACAAAAGATTGTAAAGGCAAGCAATAACAAGATTGAGAACTCAAGAAAGAGAAAGGTTAGGGGCAAGGTTCATTTGATCCATCCTTTATGTAACATCCTCTGAGATTAATTCAAGTTCTAATCTATCAATTGAAGGTAACAATCCACAATTAAAGATTAAGTCTATTCCTAGAAGGAGAAAAATCGCGCCTAAAACTGAATTATAAACAAAATGTGTCAAAAAATAACTAATTCCAGCCTGTTTCTAGCAGGGACAGGGCCTGCTCACGCCCATCTGGCGTGTTCAAGCACTACATCTTCCTATTTCCTTCCTTCGGGGCACGTGCCCATGTTAAACCAGGGTAGCCTACGCCAGTTTTGCTTTCCCCAAGCCACATGGGGCGCGTGCTCAGGCTGAGTGAGGGTAGGCTACACTCCAATTCCCGAGCTCTATTTCCCTCTTGACGTGGGCAGCTTCCTTTTGAGCATGAGCACCGTTGAAACTAAGGCAAATTCTTCAACTTTGAGCATGAACACCCTTCCTCTAGGTGGATCCTTGCTTGATCAACTTCAACTCATGCTTCATAGCTCTTTTCAATGCTTGATTCATAAATTTCTCCAACTCTTGATCCTACACCATCATCAAAAGCACAAAACAAGGATTAAAAAGAGGGAATTTCTCTAGAAAACACTACTAAACCAAAAAGTCTATCCTAAACCAAAGCATTCAAACAAAGGATAAATTTCCATAGTTTTCATGCTTAAAAACTCTAAACTAGACTCAAAGGAAGGTGAAAAAACTCCTAAAACATAGATAAGTGGACACCTATCACAACCTCAAACTCATCTTTTGCTTGTCCCCAAGCAAACACAACATGAAACCAAGGGATCAAACAACTTGGCATGATATCAATTCTATGATTCATTCAAAATTCATCAAGCACCCAAACACATAAGAATTATGCATGCATCTCCATTGAAATTCACACACTCCTTCATGTCATTAACGCACAAGTTGACAAAATATGATTTAAAGCAATCAACTAGGAATGTGACACAAGTCATGTAGAAAAACAATGAACAACAATCCTCACGAGGATAAAGTGTATGTCACTCATCACTCAAGTGTTTAGCTTAGAATCAATGCACTCAAATCAATTACGTGAGGTGTGGTATCTTTGAATTTGAGATTGTCCTCTAAGTCTCCACCACTAGCAATCACATGCATAGGAAAAATTAAGAGGTCTTCTTATGGTTGTAACGGGGCTTAGGTAGGGTAGGTAAGAATGATGGGAAAACTAGCTAAAACCACATACACACTAGAACAATGGAATGCATGGACTCCTAGACACCTATATGCAAAATTTGTAATGGAATGGAAAAGGGGAAAACAACAACACAAAAACACATGAACAATACTAAAGTACCAAAACAATGAAGTGGAAAATGCAAGATGAATGAATGAATGCATGCATGATGATCTACCCTAACATAATCACCAAAACAAACATCAACACAAAATGTTGCCCACCCCAAACTTAGAATTTTGACTTGTCCTCAAGTCAAGCTCACAATAAACCCAAAACCAAATACTATAGAATTAACAACAGGGACCCCAAACTTAGGGAATTTGTCGATTCCCCAAGCAAAAATAACCCTGAACTTAGAAGAAAACTCTATACCCAAGTGCATAACAAAAGCTCTATGTGTGTACATGGTGGGGACAATTGGTTTTACACTCATTTATCTTGTAATGAGTTAAATATCAAGAAATGAAGGATAAATGAAGGCTCAAACGAGCTAGCAATGGATAGTGTAAAGGAAAAGGCTTACTTTGACTCAAGGCTAACAACAAGTAAAATGCCTCCATCATATTAATCGCTGCATGTAATTAGCAAGCTCAACCAAGGGCAAAATCAAATTCAAGAGCACACCTCAACATAATGAACAATCATGATAAGGAATATGTAGGAGGCTCAAAACCCTCACCTAGGTTGCATGATTGTTACACATTACTAAAATTCCACAAACCTAGTACTTTTTCTTCACTAATGCACACACTTTGTCAACAAACACTTCTCAAATAATCAAGAGCATGCAAACTATCAAATGGAAAACATGTGTCGATCCTAAGTGCCTAAATCACAAGAGTCATTCATACTCGAAACAAGAATTGACACCATGTCATTTCAACAATAACTAGAAACAATTCACAAGTCTAGGAATCTCTCAAGTAACCAATCTAATCAAAGCTTAGAAAATAAGGGTTAAGAAAGACTCCCGTTGAAGATCACTCCCAAGCATCTTGAAGTTTGCCACAAGGGTCCATTATACAATGCGTTAAGAGTTGCACAACAAAGCTACACATAACAACAAACAAAAGAAAAAAAGAAAAAGAAACAAGAAAAATTACAATTTATTTATCTAGTAATTATTTTTTACTAGTACCATCCTTCATCCTCTTCATCATCATCATCTTCTTCTTCAGCTACCTTCACTTTTCCCTTGGAGCTTCCTAACCCATATTCATAGAATTGGTTGGCCCAGTTGTATTCTTCTTGAGTGAACGGAGTAGGAGCGGCCTTATCCATGTTTATCTCTTGCTTGGCTCCAAGCATCCTCCAAAAGGGCTCAAAACAAACATTGCTCATCATCAATGCCATCATCTCCCTGTCATTGGAATGATCAACCTCCCTTTTGTTGTTCATTACATTGAGTTTCTAAACAATGGAGAGTGTCTCAAAGTCTATTGATAGACATGCCACCACCGAAGGTGAAACTTCAAGATATGCGGTCTTGGGAGGTTCCATCGTAAGCCTTGGAGCTAGGAAGTGATTGTCCTTGAGGTTGGGCTTCATGGAAGTGGGTGAACACATACCTATAGAAATAGGACCTGTCAATAGGCCCATATCCTTTGACCTCCTTGTGCTGCCTTGGTTCTATTCACATTCCTTATGTTGCACAAAGTCTCGTAATGATGATCCCATAGTTCAAAGAAGCGATTGTTCTTCTACAATCTAGGATCTCATTGGTAATAGTCAAGCCCACATTGAGAGGCAATTGCTTCATTGTTAAGTATTTTAGAGAACTAAAATAGTAACGCATTACAGTATAGTGGGAAAACAAGTTATCGTCCACAGGGAGCAACTCTAGAACAATTTAGTTCAATTAGAAAATGTTTAGGTGAAGTTTTTATAAAGAATTAAGTTGATTTGAATTGTAAAAAAGGTGCTCGTAATAGTAAAAAGGGTGCTCGTAATGTAAAAAGGGTTAAAAACAATTTATAAGAACATTTGGGTTTGGATTTCACTATATTAATGATTATTCCAGAATCTTAAGAACTTATTTTGTTAATTGAATGGCCAAGGATAAAAACCACTGACAAAGATCCCTCATTTGCCAGATTCTATGGCAAAACTATATCAATTAAATCTCTTTAAACGGTAAAAGAGTTACCACGCAATAAGAATTCCCTTTTTAAAAGTGGTTCATAAATGAAAACTATCCCTAGACTTTCATTGATGAAATTCCTTTTCATAGAACCTCCTTTCACATTAAATTTCCATTCAATAAGAAAAGTTAGAAGGAGAGAAGGAAGGTGATGAAGTTTTCAACTCTAAATTGAACAGAGAAAAGAAAACCAATCAATTTAACATAAATAAGAACCTGAGTTTGAGAATTCACACAGCAAGTTACATCCAATCTCAAGTAAAGTGTTTTAAGCTTCCATCTACATTTAAAAAGCAAAAACCATATGAGACAAGGTGAGAATAGATCTCTCAATTTCTCACTTTCTCTCCCAAAAACCCTAAATTTCGTGCAGAGACGGCTCCCTTAGTTGTCAGTGAATGAGGCTTTTTAAAGAGATCCCAAGTGGTTTATCTTTGCTCAAGATAAAATAATATCAGATAAGGTTTCTTCAGATCTTTTTGCCTTTTCTTCATCCTTATCTTCTGTGCCTTTATCTAATTACCTGCAATCCAATAATTTAGGGATCAAATCTTATCTAAATTGAGATAAGTATTGAATTTACTAAATTTAGGGGAATTTAATTTAAAGATAAACATAATATCATTTAAAATATATTCAAATTATCCACAAAATAGTTTAATAATTATCCTAGGTGCATGGTAACCTCTTCTTGGTGATGGTATTAGAGTGCTTAATTGGGATTAGCACCCCTTGGACAAGTGCGCACCATAGTTTTTCTTCCGGAGTGACCTATCCATGTTCTTGGCCAACTCATTCTTTGCATCCATGGCCCATTCTCATAGGCCATTGCATAAGACCTTATTAATTTTACCCATGTCCAAGATCCAATACATGAGCTTCTCTAATTCACAAGTGGTGTGTGGTGCCATGGGAGTCTTTAACATGTCATTGAGCAAACAGGGGTGGAACGAGATCACCTTACCTCTTACATAGGAAGTGTACTTTTCAATTGGGTCCTTGAAATTAATCTTCAAGTTAGAATAGAATTCCACCACAAGTTCTTCATAGGCCGGACCCTCTAATGAGCAAAGAGCCTTCTTCCTCTTTAGCGCATTGTACACCGACAAGCATGTGTCTTTTGTCTCTTTTTGTCCCGTGAAATTGGGGAATCAATCATCTTCGATAAGAATGAATTTCCTCTCTTTTAGGACTCCCCTTTTTGATATGTTTGCTTTGAAGATAGCCTCATTTTCTTCCTTTCGGAACGTATGGGTGTCAAAGCTTGGGCTTTGATTGGTGTTGGATGTCTTTGGAACCTTTGGGTTCCTTGCTGCTCTCATGCTTGCAGTAGTCTTAAACCACTTTATGGATCCATGTGCTTCCATCCTACAAGAAATATCATCTCAAGGAATATGTTAGTGAAGTGTCAAATGATTTGCTCTACTAAGTGTTACAAAAGTCCACATAACCCCACAACTCTTGAAAATGTATGAACTTGTGCCAATTCAATTCTAGACAGCTTAATGAGATGCATTTCAACAGAAGAAACATAAGCCAAGCTCAATAGCATAAGAACTTTATGCACGTTTTCACATAGTGTTCATTCAGGACTTTTGCCAACCACCTAGTGTGCAAATTTCATATTCATGAATCAACACTTTCTTCTCAACAATCTAGCATCCAAACTTTCAATAATGGCAAACAAAACATCAAACAACACATTAATTTCAAAGAGATGCCACAATTTATCCAAGAACACTCAAGTTTCGCCATTTTCCCCAAAACCCCAAAATCTATAAATCCACACCCAAAACTTCCACAATCTAGTGATTCTAGCTCATACAAGTAAGAATAAACAACAAAAAATTCATAAATGCATGAGAATTAGAGAGATTCAAGTGTTACCTTTGGGTCTTGAGCTTGGGTACTTAACAAATCAAAGTGGAGAAACAACTCAAATCAAGTGAGGATAGTGAGATGAGTGAAGAATTAGTGAAATGAAGATGTAGAATGAGTAGAAGATTGAGTGAAAATGCTTGAAAAGGAGAGGGATGAGACTTAGGGTAAGAGTGTGAATAGAGAAGATGAGAAATATGAGAAATGAGGAGTGAGTTTAAATGAGGTGTGGGTTTTTAAACTGAGGTCACATGTGGCAAGCGTTAGCTCACGCTAAGGAGCGTGTACTTAAGCTAGTTTAGCATAGCCTACGCTCAACTTGTGGTGCAATGCTGCCATTTTTTTCTGGCTCACGCTGTAATGGCGTGCTCACGCCCTAAGTGGCTGTCACCTTACATCTCAAGGGCGCGTGCTGACGCCCAAGTTGCCAAGAGGAATTTCTTCTCAAGCATGCATACCCTTGAATTTGGCATGCTCACCATCAAATTAGGCCACAAAATGCTTATTTTTGAGTTCTTAGGTGAGCTTACATTATACTTACTTCCTCATTGAATGGCTTGGTCCTCAACACCCTGCACCTCAGACTCATTTCATCCAAAGAGACAAGTGATTCAATAAAACCAATGATGATAAGAGTGGTACTATCTTTTATTCTTTATTCTATTTCTACATGTATATATTTTTATTTGTTTTCTTTTTCTTTTTCAAGAACAAGTGGAATGAGTGAAAGAATGAATGAACCTAGTCGGGTTGCTTCCCGAAGCGCTTTGTTTAACCTCACTTTGCTTGACACATTTGTCACTTTATAGAGGTTTGAGGCCATAGACCAAGGATCCCTCAAAATTATTTCCCAAAAATGGGCTCCTTGTCTATATTCTACTTCCAAGTATGACTTGTAAGAACATGCAATAGGTATTTCCAAACTTTCCACCAAGTTTTTGGGCTCCCACTCATGTTGGAGCCCCTCTTCCAAAGCAACATTGTTTCTAACACTCTTGCTCTCCACAAGGGGAGAGTAATGTTTCTCTTTGACACTTCCATATCTCTTCCCGCCAACCAACAATCTATTTCTTAATTCCTTAAGCAATCTTTCTTCTAACTTTCCACTTATTGAGTTGTGAAAAATCACCGGTAAGGTGCATTTTGCATCCATAAAAACACAATGAAAGTTAGAGAAAGATTGTAGAGGTGTGTTCAATGGTTCTTCACGTGCGATATTTTCAACCTTAGAAGCCTTTTTATGTGGAGTATCACCAAGTAGAAAGGCTTTAGATCCTTCATTGGCTAGACACTTAATCCCCTCATGACTCACTTCATTTTTTTTCATTTGATTTTTCACAAAAATAACTATTAGTCATTGAAGTTGAGTCATAGTTGATTCTTTTCAATTCTTTAGCCAATGAGGTATCTACAACCAACACATTCCTGCAAGAAGAGCTATCACTATGATGTTTCCAAGAGTCAAAAACTTTAAAGATTACCTTTTCCTCTTGAACCCTTAGCATGAGCTCTCCTCTTTCCACATCAATGAGGGCGCGCCCCGTGGCAAGTAAGGGTCTTCCTAAGATGATTGAGACTTACTCATTGGCTTCCATATCAATCACTATGAAATCAGCCAGAAAGATGAATTTATCTATCTTTACAAACAAGTCTTCCACAACCCCATAGGGGCGGTTAATTGATCACTCAGCTGTTTACAAGATGACCATTGTTTGTTTGACCTCATTTACCCCATGTTTCTTCAAAACGGAAAGGGGCATTAGATTTATGCTTGCACCAAGGTCACATAGAGCTCTTCCCACATGCACACCATCAATTTCACAAGGAATTGTGAATGACTCTGGATCTTTTAATTTTGTGGAAGCTTCCTTTGGAGGATTGCACTCACCTCCTCGGTCAAAGGGACCATTTCATCATTCTTTAGTTTCCTTTTCTTGGCAAGGAGAACTTTCATAATCTTGACATAAAGTGGCATTCGTAAAAGAGCTTCCGCAAAAGGCAAGTTAATTCTCAAACTCCTAAAGACGTCTAGGAATTGAGAGAATTTTTTTCTCTGTCTTTTTTGATAAGCCTTTGTGGGCAAGGGATCGTAGCCTTCACAAATAGAGAAAGCTTCTCATAGTCGACCGACTCCTCAAGGAGTTGCTTCCTTGTTTTCTTGGGTGGAAGATCCTTTAGATCATCACATCCAATCTTTATAGTGTACGGCTCACCATAATCATTGGGATCCATATCAAGGTATTTGTCCCCACTTAGCTTCTTTTTGGGTAGTTCTTCCTTCTCCACCTTTTGGTCTTCAATTTCTAATGGTGGAGGTGAAACATCCTTGCCACTTCTCAAGGTGATTGCATGGCATTGCTCCTTAGGATTCACAATGGTTTTACTAAAGAATTTCCCTTGTATTCTCTTCAATAGTTGTCTCAAAATTTGTCCCATTTGAGTCTCCAAGTTCTTGATGGATGCATCATGATTCTTCAAGGTAGAATTGGTTTCACTCATGTCTGCATCCATTCTTTGCATAAAGGCAAGTAGGGTATTCTCTAGGTTTGGAGAAATTCCTTGGTTTGGTTGAGTTTGTGGTACTTAGGGCTTTTGGGCTATGGGCTGAGTGTAGGTTTTAAAGGATGGATTTTGGTTGTATGATGATGATGGTTGATTGTATTTTGGTTGGGAATTGAATTGTGGTTGATTTTGCGGGAAAGGTGGAGTATTGGGCTTTAGGTAGTTGTTGCTTTTGTATGATAGGTTGGGATGGTTCCTAAAATGTAGATGATATGTATTGTTTTGGTGAAAGTATGAGCCTTTTTGAGTGTTTCCCATGAAGCTTACTTGTTCCTCACTAGTAGTTCTGGTATTTGAACAAAATACATTTAGGTTGTTGCCACCACAAAAATCAGATTGAGGTGTTGATGCTTGAACTGCTCGAGGTTGGACTACTTGGAGTTTCTTGGTGAGGTTCTCAATTTGTTAGGATAGAAGCTTGTTTTGGGCTAGGAATGCATCTTGAGCACTAAGCTCCATCACTCCTCTCCTTCCTCCATACAAGTCATTGGAGGCTTCATCTTCACTGGCCATTATATCAATTAGTTCCCTTGCCTCTTCCGCTCCTTTCTTTCTTAAAGAGCCACCAGTGGAAGCGTTTAATAGTCCCCTTGCATTACGGTTCAGACCATTGAAAAAGATGTGAATTTGTTGGATATCGGTAAAACCGTGATGTGGGCATTTTCGGAGGAGTGCTTTAAATTTCTTCCAAGCGGTTCCAAAGGAGTCACCATCCTTTTGCTTAAAACAAGAGATCTCTGCTCTATATTGATCATACTTAGATGGAGGGAAGAATTGAGCTATGAATTTTGCAACAAGGTCCTCCCATGTAGTAATGCTTCTGGTGGGTTGGCTTTGAAGCCAATCAAGAGCCTCGTCTTTTAAGGAAAAGGGGAACAATCTCAGTCGGATGGCCGCATCCGAAACCTCGTTTTTCTTTATGGTTCCACAAATTTGAAGAAATTTATAAATGTGACGGTTGGGATCCTCTTCTTCTCTCCCTCCGAATTGCTCCACTCTCACTAGTTGGGTGAGAGCTGGCTTGATTTCAAAACTATTGGTTGCAATGGTGGTAGGATTACTACAAGACCCACATCCATCTACTAGAGGAGCTGTGAGGTCCTCTAGTGCCATTCTTCTTGGTGGTGGTTGATTTTCCATCGATGGTTCTTGAACAACAACCACTTCCTCTTTTGCCAAAATAGGTTGCTCTTCCACAACCTTCTCTTGATAGGAACAAGTAGCTAGTTGCTTTAGTCTTGCCTTGAATTTGTGTGCCTTGTACTTTTCTTTGTTTGCTTTGGTTTACTTTCGATTTCTTTACAAAGTCCTTTCAAGCTCTGGATCGAAAGCAAATTCAATTTCTTTGCCTCACATAAAATCTTAGCAAGGAGGTGAGATCACACAAAAATATAGCAAATTCAAACAAAGAGTAAAAATTGAAAAGAAAATAACCAAAAGGGGAATATGAACAATGGAAAGTGATGTGTCCAAATTAGTGAACGCCTTGAGAACTATTGATATCTACCAATAATCCCCGGCAACGGCGCCATAAACTTGATAGCGCCTAGCAAGTGCACTAGTTCATTTAAAGAGAATAGAAGGTGAATAGGGGTATGGTTTCCGCAGGAACGATGTATAAGGATACCGAATACGAAAGGTTTTCACTATTTGGACATTGAAAAACATGTGTGAGAGAGTATTCATACAAAAGACTGTAAAAGCAAGCAATAACAAGATTGAGAACACAAGAAAGAGAAAGGTTAAGGGAAAGGTTCATTTGATCCATCCCTTATGTAACATCCTATGAGATTAATTCAAGTTGTAATCTATCAATTGAAGGTAACAATCCACAATTATAGACTAAGTCTATTTCTAGATCATTAGCCCCTTTGTTCTAACTAAAACCCCCTATTTCCTTAGGTCAATTTTAGAGAAAACAAGAAAGAAATGGATTTCACAAAACCTCATAACCTACAAGTCCTATTCCTAAGATCATGTGAGATTATGGTGAATTACAACAATTCCAATACAATTAAAATTTTCCAATTACCTAATTGCATCTTGGTCAAAATCTTTATTGACTAATTCAAGTGTAGCATTCACGTCGGAAGCAATTCCACAAGAATTGAATATAATCAACAAAGAAGAAGCATTAAGAGAAGAAGTAAGCACTCAATTGAAGAATAGAAACATTGAATTAATTCTCAGGTTCAGTTACATATTTTTGGGATCAAAATCTCCAATTCCCTAACCTAAAGAAGTCTAGCCTAATATAGAGAGAAAAAAAGAGAGAAAAACCAATAAGGAACAAAAATCCATGAATCATTGAGGGTTTGCTTCCACAAAATCCTTAAAAGCTTTAAGAACACCTTAGAGCCAGAGAGAAGTGAGAAGAAGGAGAGATATCACACCTAAAACTGAATTATGAACGAAAAGTCCCGAAAAATAACTAATTCCAGCCTATTTATCCCTGGGACAGCACGTGCTCACGCCCATTTGGCGTGTTCACGCACTACATCTTCCTATTTCTTTCCTTCTGGGCGCGTGCCCACACCAAACCAGGGTAGCCTACGCCAATTTTGCTTCTCCCAAGCCACACGGGGCACGTGCCCATGCTGAATGAGGGTGGGCTACGCTCCAACTCCCGAGAGCTATTTCTATCTTGATGTAGGAAGCTTCCTTTTGAGCATGAGCACCCTTGAAACTAAGGCAAATTCAACAACTTTGAGCGTGGGCACCCATCCTCTAAGTGGATCCTTGCTTGATCAACTTCTCCTCATGCTTCATGGCTCTTTTCAATGCTTGATTCATCAACTTCCAACTCTTGATCCTACAACATCATCAAAACCACAAAACAGTTCATCCTAAACAAAAAAAATCAAAACAAAGGAGCAATTTCCATAGTTTTCATGCTTCAAAACTCTAAACTAGACTCAAAACAAGGTGAAAACAACTCCTAAAACATAGGTAAGTGGTCACTTATGAGTCATCTTAACCACAGGACTGAAGGTATCCTTATAGTCAAGACCAGCAACTTGCGTGAAACCTTGTGCAACAAGGCGCGCTTTGTGTCTCTCAATACTTCCATCATATTATTGTTTAGTCTGAAAAATCCATCGGCATCCAACAGCGCGCTTCCCAGGAGGAAGAGGAGTGAGGACCCAGGTATTATTGCTCTCAAGAGATGACAACTCACTCTAAATAGCCCTTGTCCAACAATCACTTCGGATATCTTCTTGGTAAGTGGTGGAACTAGAACAACAGAAATTGAAGGCAAATGCATGGTTTGTGGGAGAAAAAAGAAGAATAAGGTAAAAAGGATTGGATTGGATACCTGACTGAAAAAGAGATTGGAGAAGCAGATTGGACAGCTTGCGTGCAATGAAAATATTTAAGATGCTGACAATGATAGTCCTTGAGATAACTAGGAGGTCTAGACACCCTAGTGGAACCCCTTGTAGCTTGCGATACAACAGAAGATTGTGGAATAGAATTTTGGTCAGCAATTACATTTGAAACATCAACATTGTTATGAGAAATACAAAAATTAGAATTATCACTTGTTGGTAAAGAATGATTAACATTTGGAACATCAAAACGATCTTCAGTTGATAAACGCAATGTTGGTGTTTGCTCTCTACAATCCCATTTTGTTGTAGAGTGTAAACACATGAAGTTTGATGTTGAATGCCTAAATTTGAATACCAACTCTTCATCAAAATTTGTGGGCTATTATTAGTTCTAATGGCTTTAATGTTCTTTTGATACTGAGTTTGAAAGAAAGTTACAAAACATTGTAAGAGTTTGGAAGTTTCAGATTTGGTTTTCATAAAATAAACCCATGTGTACCGTGATTTGTCATCAACTATCGGGAGGAAGTATTTGTATCCAAAATTAGAAGGGAAGGGTAAAAGACGCCAAATATCAGAATGTATTAAATCAAAAACACAATAGGAAACACTCATGCTATTAGGAAACGGAAGACACTCTTTTGACATTCAATAATAGGACAAAGATGTTTCAATACAACTAGTTTATAAGGAGAAATATGACCAAAACACAAATGCCACTTGTTGCAACCGGGGTCGCGGCGGGGACGGCGATAAATTAAACAACGGAGTCGCCACCGAGATTTATTAATGAAAACCTCAGAAAAACTTAAAAAGAAGGTCTTTGAAACCAGAAATGAGTTCGGGAGTCGATTACGTGTAGGGAAGGTGTTAGCACCCTACGACATCCGCTAAGTAAGCGGTTACCTTCTAATTAATTGTGCAAAGATTTTTTAATTTTAAAAATATTTAATATCACTCAAAAAAAATTTACACTTATTTATTAATGAGAGGAAAAAAATATTTTTTATTTATTTAGGCTCGACGGATTTGGTTCATGATCTTTAGGGCTGACTGAGTTGCTAATGCTTCCTTCAAACAGTAAAAACGCAAAAAAAAAGAAATAGACAACACAAGAGACACAAAATTTTGTGGGTGTCGAAAGCAAAAAAATTAATAAAAATGAGTGGTGCAGAAAGAATAAATAAATAAATAAATAATACAGCAAGCCTACAAAAGTTGAGGTGCCGAAAGTGAAAAAAAACAAAGCGAAAATGCAGGGCGGTACAAACAGAAAAAATGCAAAAACAGAAAGAGACAACACAAGAAAAAAACGAAAAGGCCCAGAAACAAAATAAACCAAAAACTAAACACAAACACAAGAAAAAACAAAAAACACAAAAGAATGATGAAAATCACATTAAGGTTCCTGGGAGAATTTTTTTGAGAGACAATAATGAAGATTATGTTGAAGAGGGAAGGTGAGGGTTGTTATTGTTATTATTAAATTATATATATTTCTTCTCCTAATTTAGGTGATGAACAAATGATTTTTTTTAATGAATAAAATGTATGAACATAAACTACAAGAAAAAATTTAATTACGGCAATAACAAAATAGTTTTATCTATGAAGATCTGTCAATCGCAATCTTGCTAGTATTTCTCTCTTGAATAAAAGAGAATTCCTTCTTTTCACTCTTAAAAATAAATTTCTGAAGTATTTGATTTCTCTCTGCTCTTTCTTTTTTATGATAAAAAAACCTCTCTCCTTTTCCCCCTTTATCTGAGTGAAGTTAAGAGTTTTTATAGGAAGAATTTAAGCCTTATCTCTAATCAACAAAAACAAACTCATGTCTCCCTATTGCTCCTACTTTTTTGGCATTTTCAATTTGCATAGAGTAACTGCACCCCACTTCCTGTTTTGTTTCCTTTCTTTTTTCTTTTCTTTTTTTTGTTTTTTGAAAATTACTTGACTATGTCAAGTAACAATAATTATAATAATAATAATTATTATTTTTGTTACTTGCTTCTGCGACAACCACACCACTTTTCCTTTATTCTTTTTTTTTTAATACTAAACTAGTCAATTAATAATTAGAAGATAATAATAATAACAACAACAATAATAATAGTAATAATAATAATAATAATAATAATAATAATAATATAATCCCTTATTGTTCAGCTATAACATTTTCTTTCTCTTTTTCTTTTTTATTTATTTATTATTATTATTATTATTAATAACTAGTCAATTAATTGACTAATAATCATTATTATATTATTATTAGTAGGATTAAATTTAGTATTCACACTAATTATCTTAACTATTAAAAAAATTAATATTATTAGGATTAGGATAAAATTGGGTATTCACACCACTTATGACTCTTATATGTAAAAAAGTTGTCGTTACAGTGAGCTACAAGGTTCATGTGTGTAAAAGTGTCATTGCATACAAGCCTGCCAACAAATTAGTTGCTCCAATCATCTTCAAGGTATGTTTGTCCTGTATTTGACTATGAGTTTCATCGAAAATGAGTTGACAGGAAAGAGACTTGGCAAGTTTAGGAACAAAAGAAGATTGAAAGAAAAGGAAGGAATGTACAATGCATGAGTCAGATATATTTTAGAATTTATAATGATGGTTCGAGAGAAGGATGCATTAACAACAGAACCATCAGGCAAACGAATGGGTAAAGGTTTTATCGCTTTAAAAGACTGAAACATGGATAAAATTTTACAAACATGATCTGTATCACCTGTATCAATGATCCAGGAATCTACACCAAATGAGTTTTGTATGGTGAGAACTTTACCTGGGGGTTGAGAAGGTAGCTGAATAGAAGGCCTAGCTATCTGATTGACAGTTAGGTTGGGTGTACTACCAGAAGTGGATTGATGAAGAAGATTCATTAGAACTTCATGTTGCTGAAGAGTGAGCAGCACACCTTGGCCATCACTCCCTCTTCGATGGGAAGACACTGAGAGGCTTTCATCAGAATCATCATCATCAGAATCTGCTCGAGTCTCATTGACAGTGTTAAGTTTCTTCAAGTGTGGAGGCTGTCCATGCAATTTGTAACAATAGTCAATAGTAAGTCTTGATCTTTTGCATTGAGAACAAAAACAGGTTGAATTGCTTTTGGGGGAAGAACCATGTTTCTACTGTTTGGAGTTCTTGTTATATTTATCGCTAGACATTTGCTAAATTTTTTAATCAGAAACTCGAGAAGAATTTTCCCTTTCTTGTTGCAGAAGAATGGAGAAGACCTTTTGGACCGAAGGCATAGGGTCCATCAACATTAGTTGAGATTTAACATGAGCATATTGCTCATTTAAGCCTTTTAGAAAGGGAATTTCACATTCTCTCTCACGATAAGACGTGACAGTAGGAATAAGATCACAAGAGTATATGGACTCAAACAGATGAGATATTCTAAAGAAATCATGTTGAGAATAGCGATTTTTTAAATCAGTCCATACCTCATAGGATGTTTGCATCCATAGAACACTTTGTACGATAGAAGTAGTAATGTTGGAAAATTAGCAGTAATGGATAAGGTGCCTTTTCTCACAGAGTATATGGACTCAAACAGATGAGAAATTTTGAAGAATTCATGTTGAGAATAGCGATTTTCTAAATCAGTCCATACCTCATAGGATGTTTTCATCCATAGAACACTTTGTACGATTGAAGCATCAACAGATTGAATTATCCACCGCAAGACAAGTTTGTTGCATCCATCCCAAGCAATTTGAGTAGGACCATAGGTGGGAGGGCGAGGCAAAGATCCATCATGAAAAGGAATTTTATATTTCATACCAAGAACAAGAAGCATAGTTTGAGACCAAGAGTGATAGTTCAACTCATTCAAAGGAGTAGAGATCAAAGATAAGACAGGATGTTCATTAGATGACAGATATTAAGGACTCAAAGGATCAAGCATTGGATTTACTCTTAATGGCATAGTAAGAGGAAAAATCAAGAATATCAGCAAAACATAGGAAACCTATTTGAAGAAATTTTGCTATTAGAGAATGTGAAAAATGAAGCAACGAGAAAAACAAGGAAAAAAAGCAAGAGTAACAGTGAATTGAAGTGTTGACAAGAACAGAGAAATGAATGAAATCACAAAGTACCGAAGCATAGAAGATTGATGAAACAAGAAGGAAGCAACGGGAAAAAAAGGCTCAAGAGAGGTCCCAAGGCTTAGGCTGATACCATATTACAAAAGTTTGGACTCCATTGTTGATCAATCACAAGCTTCGGATGCAAACAAGTCAGTGTCAAGAGAGAAAGAAGATGGAAGCAAAGAGAGCAAATACACTAAAATGATTTCATTAAGTGATAAATGAGATTACAAAGGGTATACATAGCAGTGTAACAGAAAGGGAAAATGGATAACTAACTGAAACCAACTTTGACTTTAATGATGGCACTTAACTAACTTTAACTAACTCTAATTTAGAAAATAAGAGTAAACTAAATATGATACAATATATGTTAACAAAAAAGAAAAAAGAAATACAAAAAGATATAAATATTTAAATATCCTAATTAAGTTCCTTCTAGTGAGAAGTACACCTAAAACACATGTACGTGACAGTGCAGGTTTGACTTTAGTAGTCTATGGATCTCTATAAATACATGTAACTTATCATCATTTTGTACGCTTTTTGCTCACTCAATATCAAAACTATCCTCTCTGTAGAAACTCCGAAGATATAAAACCATCGTGCCGGAGGCCAGAATGGAGGTCATGGCGCCATGCCCAAGCGCATGACGGATCATTGGCGCCGTCTGTGGGGAATCAAACGTTTTCTTCTCCAATTTTCTCATCTTACATCTTCTTTTTTTGGTTTTCTGGTTCTTGTGGGGAGAAGACTCTCAAAATTAGATATCGATTCTCTTTCTTGATCCGATAACTATCAATCGGTTGATAAGGTGAATTCCTAACAGTAATCGGTTGGAACGTGGTTTCTAGCCGATTAGCTTAACAAATTTAAGTTTTCTTGGCATTTTCGAAGGATACATCACTAATTTAAGCACGCTTACATGTTTTTACTCATCATTTCCTTGTGATTAATTCTGCTGATGTTCTGGAATAAATTTATTAAATCCTATATGGAGGACAAATGATATCTTTGCGTAGAAACAGGTAACAACTTACATTAACAAATCGTTCAATTGTAGCAAGATGGTGAGCACGAGGAGGAAGAACCAAGCTGCCAAGAAAACCACTGCTCGTGGTCGAGAATTTCCAAAAGAACAACCTTCTGCCAATGGACCGACTCCACACCAACCAGATGGAGTCAAGATGGCTTATCTAGCAATGTCGGGGCAAAGGATGGTAACTATTGAGGATGGGATGAACGACCTCAAAGAGATGGTCAAGAGGCAAGCTGAAGAGACTGAGAGAATGAGCAGGGAGCGGGAAGCATGGCAGAAGCAGCAGCAGGAATTCCAGATAATTGTCATCAACCTCGGTTTTGGACAACAAGCCCCTCAGCAAAAAGAAACACAACAGGATAAACAAGATGAACACGCTGAAAAGTAAGTCTCCATGGTGGTGCCGAGTATCCCGCCAGCTCAGCCTGTCATCATCCCACCTCGGGTTCATGAGATAGATCAAGGCGAGCGGGTTGCTAAGAATGACATTCAGGTTGACGGATGTCATAACCTGTTCGTCCCTGCGATTATGAATTTCGAGATGCCAGCAAATTTCAAATTTGCTGTGCAGATTGACCCGTATGACGAGACGACTGACCCTCAAGATCATGTCAAGATATTCTAAGAAACAATGGTCTTCCAGGGAGCAAAGGAACCAGTGATATGTCGGGCCTTTTCATTAACCCCGAAGGCTGCTGGCAGAAGATGGTTCTCATCGTTACCAGCGGGATCCATCTTTGGATGGAAGATTCTCAAAGATAAATTTGTCTCAAACTTCACAAGCAGTAAACATCTATTCAAAACTGAGCACAACTTTGAAAGGATAAAGTAGAAGCCAGATGAGCCTTTAAGGGATTACATCATCCGCTTTAATGCAGAATCCCTAGAGGTACAAGATGACACGCCTAACATGATGTTATATTTTCTTCGACAAGGCTTGAAACCAGGGGGATTTGCCAAAGATTTGGCAGGTGAAAAGCCGAAAAGCATAGAAGAGTTAAAGCAACCGGCCGAAAAATGGATCCAAATCTAAGAGTGGGTCAGGAATAATAAATTCGAAAGTCAAGCCGCAAAATAAGAGCGAGATAAAAGAGACAAAGGAAAGATAGCTAATGGTGGGAAGTCCAGAGATAGCGAGAAAACTTATGACCGGAGTGGCAGGCCACCCAGGGGAGCTTATTCCAATTACGCCCCCCTTACGATGCCCTCCTCAAGGGTATACAAGGAAATTATGTTTTCAGAACTCAAGGACAGGACTCACCCACTGCACACACAATTGAAGAACAAAGATAAAATTTGCCTATACCATAAGGACCACGGGCACTATACTAACGAATGTATCTGCCTTAAAGACGCCATCGAGAAGTTAATAAGACAAGGAAAACTAAAACAATTCATCCAGAAGACTGATGAGGGCACATCTCGGGGCAGGAGTTCGTCTCCTTCAAGAAGGCGTGGCTCAGGTCTCGGGAACAGAGATACAGATCATGGACAAGATGAAAAGCAACGATCGAGATCCCGAAGTCGAGGCAACATGACAATACTGTCTCTAAGGGCGTCATCAATGTGATCGTTGGCGGTTTGGACGAAGGAGAATCATCGAAATCATCAAAGAATAGAACGTGAGACGAAAGGGATCATTGCCTAGCTGTCCAGGCAATGTGAAGGATGACATTAGAATTTTCAAAAGACGACTTGCCGCTAGACGGCACGAGATCCAACGCCCCTCTAGTTATCTCGGGTAGGATGGCGGGGTATGAGGTCAAAAGGTTGTTCGTCGACCAGGGGAGCTCAACCGACAATATTTTTTGGGTTTTTTTTTTCAGAAGTTGGGTCTAACTGAGAAAGACCTGATTGTGCATAAAGGGAATTTAATAGGCTTCACGGGAGATATTATCTCCCAAAAAGGTTACGTTAAATTGAAGGTGACCATCTCAGGAAGAGGAGAAAGTCGCTTAGTGGAAGTGAAGTTCCTGGTCGTGGACTACCCGTCTGCTTACACATGGCTATGAAGTTCCCAAGTGACAGGGACGTCACGATAAGAGGTAGAGGCTTGGAGTCCCAGTTGTATTACTTAGAAAGCCTAACGATAGAAAAAGTCGCCCCTTCACAAGAAAAAGAAGAGCAAAAAGGAGATTCCAAGAAACATTCGAATGGTAAGCAAAAATTCACCCGGCAAGATTCTGCAGTTATGATGACGGACCTCGACCCTATAGGTGAATTCCAACATCAACGACCAGAACCTGAAGGCGATTCAAGGAAATACAAGTCGGCAACAAACCAGAACAGGTAGTGAAAGTCGGGAAAAACATACCAACTAACATCCTGAGAAACATGATAAAAGTGTTGTAGGATAACAAAGACATATTCGCCTGGGTTGCGTCCGACATGCCCGGGGTGGACCCAGAATTCTGTTGCCTTCGGCTCGCAATACGGGAAGGATGAAATCCAATCGCCTTGAAGAAAAGGAGAATGGGGCAAGAAAGGACAATGGCCATTGAAGCACAAGTAAACGAATTGCTGGACGAAGGATTCATCCGCGAGATACAGTATTCAGACTGGCTTTCCAATGTCGTTATATCAAGAAAGCCAACAACAAGTGGAGGATGTGTACTAACTACATGGACCTGAACAAGGCATGTCCGAAAGATCATTCCCACTACCCTGCATTGACAAACCCATGGACAATTCTGCTGGTTATCGGTACCTGTCATTTTTAGACGCTTATTCAGGGTACAATCAAATACCTATGAACCTCGATGATCAGGATAAGACATCTTTTATCACTGATCTAGGGGTATTTTGTTACAACGTATTGGGTTTTGGTTTAAAGAATGCAGGGCCGACATATCAGCGGATGACGGATAAAGTCTTCACCGGGATGAGAGGCAAAGAGGTGGAGGTGTAGATAGACGACATGGTCGTCAAGACCAAGGAGGGAGAAGATCCGACCAAGGATTTAGAATCCATTTTTCAACTCTTACGACAGTATAATCAATGAATTAACCCTCTAAAATGTACCTTTGGCATGGAAGTAGGAAAAATTCTAGGCTTCATGCTCACAAGTCGCGGAATAGAAGCTAACCCAGAAAAATTCTAGGCTTCATGCTCACAAGTCTCAGGAGTGTGAAAACCCCTTCTAAGAAATCAAAACTTCCCTTGCTTCTCTTCCAATTCTGACAAAGCCGGCCATGGGCGACACATTGATAATATATCTCGCGGTGGTCGACGAAGCAGTAAGTGTCGTGTTGATCCGAGAGGAGGACAAGTCTCAATTACTAATTTACTTTGTCTCGAGAGCCCTTCGAGGTGCCGAGATAAACTATCAACGAATTGAAAAAGTAGTTTTTTCATTGTTGATTGCTTCCAAGAAATTGCGCCCATATTTCAAATGCTACCCAATCTTGGTCAGAACAAATCAATCAATACGGAATATACTCCACAAACCAGACTTAGCCAAAAGAATGATGTCATGGGCCATTGAGCTAACTCAATATGATATCTCGTATGAGCCGCGACTTGCAATCAAAGTACAGGTTCTAGCCAACTTTCTGGCAGAGATGACTCATCCCGGGGAGTCACATCCTGGGGAATGGACGATATACGTGGATGGCTCTTCGAATACCAAAGGGTGCGGCACTGGTGTGATCCTAGAAAACACAGACAGGCTCGCAATTGAATATTCATTGAAGTTTGAATTTCCAACGTCAAATAATCAGGCTGAGTATGAAGCCTGTCTCGCTGGAATACGGATGGCAAAAGAATTGGGTGCAAATGATGTCACCATTTTCTCTGACTCGAGGCTAGTTGTTTCACAGATCAAGGGAGAATATCAGGCCAAGGAGCCCGTCATGCCGAAATAAAACACATCCTTAGGGAAGAAAATACTTGCGCAGACCTCCTTTCTAAACTGGCAAGCACAAAGAAGGCGTCGAATTACCACTCAGTGGTAGAGGAGGTACTCCCTTATCCCAATTTAACTTTGCAGGTAGGGAGCTAACTGGAGGACCCCTATAGTCGATTACATCGTAAAGGGAATATTGCTAGGGGATGACAAAGAATCAAGACAGATAGTTAAAAAAGCAATGAAATTCACGATAACTAAAGGTCATTTACTCCGCAATGGAATCTCGACCCCACTCCTGAAGTGTATTGGATCAGAGGAAGTCTGGTATGTTTTGGCCGAGATACATGAAGTAAGCTGTGGACATCATGTTGGAGGAAAATCTTTAGCCAGAAAAGCATTGAGCCTGGGCCACAATTACTTCAGCAAGAATACAAGATTTTACCTTCAAAACAATCATCTGTCATTTCGGATTTCCAGCCGATATGGTGACTGATAACGGGACACAGTTCACGGGAAGTCAGTTTAGGGAGCTCTTGGAGGGGCTACAAATCCGACATCATTTTTCAAGCGTTGAACATCCCCAAAAAAATTGGCAAGCAGCTAATAAGATTTTCTTGAACGACTTAAAGAAGCGACTTGAAGATGCCAAGGGCAGCTGGATTGAAAATTTTTACCAAGTGCTGTGGAGTTATAGATCCACACCACAGAGTACAATGGGGGAAACCCCCTACCAACTTGTATACGGGACGGATGCAATTATCCTGGTAGAAATTGGTGAACCATCTTGGAGGGTGATGCATACGCCTCAAAATAATGATGAATCTTTTAGAGAGGAACTGGATCTTGTGGATGAAGTTCCTAAGTTGGCACGCCTGACTGAAATGTCAAGAAAGCAATGAATTGCGCAACGGTATAATGCCAAGGTCATCAAACGCGAGTTCATAGTTAACCACCTGGTGTTAAGAAGGGCTAGTATTGGGCAGAAAAATGCGAAGGAGAGGATGCTAGAAGCTAATTGGGAAGGCCCATATCAGGTATTAAGGAGCACACGAAAAGGTGCATATGCGTTAGAAACTTTACAAGGAAGAGATTCCGCGGGCTTTCAATGCTGTAGACTTGCGGAGGTATTATTGTTAAGACATGTATGTCCATTTACCTTTAGGCATGTATTACGTTTAAGATTTGAATGTATCATTTCTGTAAGGGGTACTCTTTTTCCTTCTTGGGTTTTATCCTTAAGGAGGGTTTTACCATAAAGGTTTTAATGAGGCCCAATGATTTGTAACCCAAGCATATAATGAATGAGAATAAGAATTTGTCAAATTTCAAGATTTCAGTTGCAGATTTTCAATGGCATCCCAAATAGGGCGACATGCCCCAACTACATGGCCACAGGCCTTGAAATATTATAAAAGGATCAAAGATCCCAAATAGGGCGACATGCCCCCACTACATGGCCACAGGTCTTGAAATATTTCAAAAGGATCAAAGATCCCAAATAGGGCGACATGCCCCAACTACATGGCCACAGGCCTTGAAATATTTCGAAAGGATCAAAGATCCCAAATAGGGCGACATGCCCCAACTACATGGCCACAGACCTTGAAATATTTCGAAAGGATCAAAGATCCCAAATAGGGCGACATGCCCCAACGACATGGCCACACGCCTTGAAATATTTCAAAAGGATCAAAGATCCCAAATAGTGCGACATGCCCCAACTACATGGCCACAGGCCTTGAAATATTTCAAAAGGATCAAAGATCCCAAATAGGGCAACATGCCCCATACCATAAGCACAAGTGAACATCAATCACGTCTTTGGAAACAATGATAAATGAAGAACCAGAAATCGCAATTAAAATATGAAATAAGGTGAAATGTCATAGCAAGTACAATATTAGAAAAAAAGAGGTGGCTAAGACATAAGCAAAGTGTTCGTAAAACAGTAAAATGAATTATTACAATAGCAAAAGTAAAAATCAAGGATTAGCGGGAACTAAGGAAGTGTTGGTTGGAGCAGTTTTTCCGCCCTCGGCTGACTCGGGAGAGATAGACTAATGAGCATGGGGTCAAAAGCCTCTAACTCCAGATCATTGAGATCAACACAGGTTGGAGGGTCGTTATCATAGTCCAACAGCTTACCACCCTCAACCTCGTAAAGTGGATGTATCCCCTTGTAGGTAAGCTTAACCCCAGGATTCACAAACTCAACTTGCTTCAGTCAGCTGTTGAATGCAATTATATGAACCCCAGGATTCATAACCTCGTAAAGTGGATGTATCCCCTTGTAGGTAAGCTTAACCCTAGCATTCACAAACTCAACTTGCTTCAGTCAGCTGTTGAATGCCATTATATGAACCCAAACGGAGAAGGGTTGAAGAAGGATCGTTTAGGGATGGAAAAGAGAAGAAATAACTCAGAATTTTTTTAGGAGAATAGGCTGGAATGAGGCGCATAGAACTTTACAAAACTGACTTGAATTTTTATTTTTATTTTCCTTGTTTTGAATTTTGGCTTACGGCCACTTAATGAGAGATAAAGGATGAGTTAAAAGAAAAATAAAGTGGTTTGATTAGGGGAGAAGGGCTGCACAAAAATGAGAAGAAAGAGAATGTATGTGGACTAAATTTGGGCTAGCTAGGATGATGTGGAAATGAGTAAGATGGAGACAAGGAGTTAATGGAAGGGAGAAAATATGGAATTGTTTCTAAGGCTTGTAATTGCGCAGGGACAAGGGTTGGTCTGAATTTAATTATTTCGGAAAATTTTTATTTAATAATTTTAGGCTGAAATGAGAGAATTAAAATGGGAAAATGGAATAGTGAGACTTAGAGAAAATTTGGAGACTTTTAGGAGGAAATGGGGCTTGGACGAAGAACAAGAAAAATGGATAGAAATGGTTAAGTTAGGAACTAGGAGCTTGGAAGAATAAGATGGAAGATGAAATGGTGGATGAGGAACACGCATGAAAAAGGAGGAACAATGGAGGAAGAATCACTCTTCCGGTGATAGGCGTCACACAAAGGAGGTGGGAAATCCTTTGATAAACCTAGCTTCTTGAATCACACAAGAACTAAGGAGAATCACTCTCACAATTAAAAATATTTTTCTCACAAAACTTGGTCTGCTTATTCACATAGAGATGGAGCCATTTATAGTGAAGTTTGGCCCATTTTAGGGTACAAAAATAAAGAGAATTGATGACCACCACTTAACACCTATTGATGGTATCAATTAAGCCTACATAAAGTGACATAAAAAGGAATTATTCTAGCCCTAAAAGCATGGAAAATGGTGCAGCCTTGCTCAACCAAGGAGTTGAGCAACAACCCTCCAATTTAGTCCTTATTACAGCTTTGACACTTAACAAAAGAAACTAGACCCAAAGTTGCCAAGGTTGGCGCATAATAACAAGGTTTTTGGCCTTTATTTGCACTTAGAAATATTGCTAAAAACACCACTTGAATCAGCCTAAAAAAAGTCGCCACTTCAGTCCTCCAAGTCCTTGAAATGTTTTTTTTTCTCCGTGGTCGTGTCCTCATCACAACTGTAGAATGCCATGTATGCCCCGTTAGAGACCAATTGTTGCTGCTCTCGAATCTTGGATTTCAGCTTGTCGTTGTCAGCCTCCAATGCCGCCTTATCCGCTGTCAGCTGATCACATATACAAGATAGGTGGTTGTTCTCTCCACGAAGGGTGGTCACCTCTTCTTGAGCCTTAGAAAAGGCAACTTGAAACTCCTTTTTCTCTTCTGAAAGTTTGGCATTTACCAACTTTAGCTGATCGAAGATGGAAGTTGTTATGGACCTGGCCCATGGGAAAGACATGTGCAGGCCTCACGTGGGTGGCCCAAGCGTCGGTCCCATGTCGTGTACCCACGACATGGGCATCCGACATAAGGCTTAGGGGACATCACCTCCACGTGAGGACCGTTACGGATCCGCACCTACCGCCGCAATTCACGGAAGTATGACAGTGACAGGTTTGACTTTGGTGACCTTGTTTACCCTATAAATACATGTGATTAGTCTTCATTCGGTACGCTTATCATAACCCTAGATCTGAGAATTCCTGTTTGTGATACACAACTGACTTGATCGTCGGAGTGCTTGCAGGTACCCCCCCTCACCGCCAGGTGAGTGGCCGGAGATATCCAACCACCGCACCAGAGACCAGATAGGAGGCCAGATTTGCCATGCCAAGTGCATGGTAGAACATTGGCGCCATCTGTGGGGAGAATTGTTCTTCTCCGATCGTAACTTATCTCTTATTTCCTCCTTTATCTGGTTTTTTTGGTAATTTTGCAGGAAGAACACCACCGGAGTCAAGATCTCAACCTCTTTCTCTTCGCATATCGATTTTTGCTGATTATCAAGGTGAATTCTAGTCAATTAATCGGTGCAAAAGCCATTTCTAGCCGATCAATCGGTGAATTGTGACTTTTCACCAATTACTTGATCGGATAATTGCATTCTTTGATTTTTCTGGAATAACTGTGAATATACTCCTATATGAATACGTAATTTCTTCATCATCCTCTTAAAACCTATTTCATTAATGATCCTGCATGAGTGTACGGCAAGAAAACCTCTTATGCTCGCAGGAAAACAGGAACTAACTCATGCTAGCCGAAAATGTTGTTGTAGCGACATGGTGAACACCAGGAGAAAGAATCAAGCAGCTAGGGGAGCATCGACCAACGCCAGAGGAGCCGTGGAGAACAACCTTCTGCTAACGGGCCTTCTCCACGACAACAACAAGAAGAGGCCAGGCCTGTGGTCCTGCGATGTCCGAACAGAGGATGACAACGATTGAGGACGGCATGCTCGACCTGAAAGAGATGATTCAAATGCAGGCCGAAGAAATTGAGAGGATAAACAGGGTGTGAGAAGCTTGGAAGAAGCAACAAGAGGAATTTCAAGCAATTCTGGTCAGCCTCGCGGTGGGCCAGCAACTCCCTCAACGACATGAGAATCAGCAAGAGGGGCAAAATCCCCAAATGGAGAGGCAGGTGGCTGAAAATCAGCACCAATCCCGGATCGCCCCACCCCATCTACCCGACATGGATCAGGTTGCTGAAAATGACATAGGAATTGAGGGATGTCATAACCCCTTAACCCCGGCAATCATGAACTTTGACATGCCGACCAACTTTAAGTTCGCCGTTCAGATCGATCCGTACGACGGGACAACGGATCCTCAAGATCATGTGGAGATCTTCCAACAGACGATGGTCTTCCAAAGGGCCAAGGAGCCCGTCATATGTCGAGCATTCCCGTTGACCTTGAAAGCTGCGGCCCGAAGATCGTTCTCATCATTACCAGCGGGATCCATCACGGGATGGAAAGGACTAAAGGATAAGTTCATTTCAAACTTTACAAGTAGTAAACAACAATTCAAAACCGAGCACTATCTTGAGAGGATAAAGTAGAGATCAGACGAGCCATTGAGGGACTTCATCATCCGCTTTAATGCGGAATCCCTCGAGGTACGTGATGTCGCCCCTAATATGATGCTGTATTTTCTTAGGCAGGGGCTGAAGCCAGGAGTCTTCGCCAAGGATTTAGCAGGAGAAAAGCCCAAAACAATGGAGGAGCTGAAAAAGCGGGCTGAAAAGTGGATCCAGATAGAAGAATGGGTTCGAAACAATAAGGCAGATAATCAAGCAGCCAAGCAGGAAAGAGAAAAGAAAGACAAACAGAAAAATTCTTATGGCGGGAAATACATGGAGAATGAAAAAACATATGATAAGGGCGGGAGACCACCCCGAGGTGCTTACTCAACTTATGCACCGTTAACCATGCCGCCTTCTCGTATCTACAAAGAGATCATGTACTCCGAGCTGAAAGACAGGTCTCCCCCAATGAGGTCACAAGCAAAGAATAAGGACAAATTTTGTTTGTACCATAAAGACCACGGGCATCACACAAACGAATGCATCCACCTTAAAGACGCCATCGAGAAGTTGATACGACAGGGAAAATTAAGACACTTTGTCCAGAGAAATGATGAAGGGACATCCCGTGGAAGGAGCCCGTCATCTCCCAGAAGGCGTGAACTCGATACAAGGAACCGGGGCTCTGGTCGGGACGAACGACGGAGATCACAATCCAGGAGTCCGCAGCGACATGAAGAAGCAGCTTCGAAAGGGGTCATCAACGTGATTGCCGGAGGTCTCGATCCATTGGATCTGGCAGAGTCGTCAAGAAAACGATCTCGCGACATAGAAGATCACTGCATGGCGGTGAAGGCTGTGAAAAAGGGTTACTTTGGCATCACCGAAGACGACCTGCCTACGGATGGCGCCGGGTCCAATGCCCCCCTGGTTTCATGGCTAAGATGGGGGGGGGGATATGAAGTAAAAAGGTTGTTTGTTGATCAAGGGAGCTCAGCCAACATAATGTTTTGGGACCTGTTCCAGAAGTTGAGCCTAACAGATAAAGATCTGATCCCCCATAAAGGGAGTCTGATAGCCTTTACAGGGGATACTATTTCCCCCAAGGGCTATGTAAAATTGAAGGTAACTTTTGCAGGCCGTGACGGAAGTAGATCAGTAGAGCTGAAGTTCCTCGTCGTAGAGTGCCCGTCAGCGTATAACGCCATTATAGGTAGACCAACTCTGATTGCTTTGGGAGTGGTTGTCTCAACCCTGCACATGGCAATGAAATTCCCCGGAGACAGGGGTGACATAGTCACTATCCGAGGGAAAGGCCTTGAGGCACAACTTTATTATTTAGAGATTCTTAAAATAACAAAAACTACGCCAGTGCAGGAACAGGAAAAAGTAAAGGAGGCACAGAAGAAAGAAACTAAAGGAAAACAGAAGCTCGTTAGGCGAGATGATGCTATAATGATGACGGACCTAGATCCGAGAGGGGAGTTACAACACGAACGACCTGAACCTGAAGGTGACTCAGTGGAAATACAACTCGGGAGTTAGCCTGATCAGATCCCAAGTTCTACTGTCACCGACTTGCGATAAAGGAAGGAGCCAGACAAGTGGCCCAGAAAAAGAGGAGAATGGGCCAAGAGCGGACGACAGCTATTCAAAATCAGGTTGACGAGTTATTAAACGCGGGATTCATCTGCGAGGTACAGTATTCTGACTAGCTATCCAATGTCGTGATGGTAAAAAGGCCAATGGAAAGTGGAGAATGTGTACAGATTACACAAATCTTAACAAAGCCAATTGGGAAGGCCCATATCGGGTAATCATAAGTACAAGAAAAGGTGCATATGCCTTGGAGACTCTACAAGGAAGAGGATTGCCTAGAACTTTCAATGCAACAGATCTGAGAAGGTATTACAGCTAGAAAGTATCCGACTTGTTTGCGATTAAATTTGTTGCACTTTAGTCTTAATGTACAATTTCTATAAGGGGTACTCTTTTTCCTTCTCGGGTTTTTTTCCTAAGGAGGGTTTTACCTTGATGGTTTTAATGAGGCCCTAGGTTTTGTAACCCAACGACAGATGAAATAAAAACAAATATTTGTCAAAGTTTAAGATTTCAGTTGCAGACACATTATTGCCACGACTCAGCAAGGCGTATGAAAGGATAAAAAATCCTACCAAGGTGACATGCACCAACGAGATAGGCTACCGGACGTGAAGTACTTCATCAGGATCTAAGATCCCACCAGGGCGACACGCCTCAAATAGGCCACAGGCCTTGAAGTACTTCACCAGGATCAAAGATCCCAATAGGGCGACATGCCCCAAATAGTTGACCCCCTTCAACCCCATGAAGAGGATGAACACCCTTGAAAGTTAGTTGGACCCCAGGATTTAAAAATTGCACCTGCTTGAGGCAAATGGCAAAAGCCATATAGCCGCCATTGGCAATCAGGTGACTTTGCTCACCAACTGTAGCCTTCAGTTGATTATTTTCAGTCTCCAACAACGCTTTATCCGTCGTTAGCTGATCCTTAAGTCGGGTGAGAAGATCGTTCTCTCCACGAAGTGAGGATACTTCCTCCTAGGCCTTGGAAAAGGCGACTTGCATCTCCTTCTTATCGTCGGAAAGCTTGGCGCTCTCCATTTTCAGTGAATCAAAATTGGAGGTAGCCGCAGCAATCTCTGCCCGAAGCTCAGACTGTGAAGCTTTCAATATGTCTCGCTCCTTGATAAGAGTTTGAATTTGCTTCTCAGCTAAAGCTTTGGTGACCTGCAGTTTTTTCTCCAAATCAGCCACGGGATTTGGTTTCTCCAGTTCTTTGTGAAAATGTATCAAAAAAGCAAATTTGCGAGACATCCACCCGAGAGCCTCCCCGACATTGGCCTACATAAACAAGTTGCGACATTAATCTCATGAACAAATCCAGAAGGAAAAGAAAAGAGAATTAAGTGATGAGAAGGAAAAGAAGAATACCTTGAGCAAAGAGCAGGGGAGATCCCTAAAGAACTCCCCGTGATGAAATGTAACAATGGGGGCTTGGAAGCCTTCCCATTGGGTGGAAGAAGACGATCCCATGACAGGGATTGCAAGGGAAACTCCTATATGGAATGAAAGAAACAAATGATAACAATGTCCAAACCCAGTATAATTTTAAATAGGTAACGTCATACATGGAATAAAAGATGCTAAGCACTAACCTCTCTTTCGGTGGAGAGCTTCTCCAACCATTTCAATTTCTTCATCATCCGAGATAGATATCTCGTTGTGAGAAGAAACTTGAGTTGTCTCCAACTCTTGGGAAGTAGGGATTGGGGACTTCTGGCGATTCCGGAGAATGAGTTTCCTCTTCTTCGCGGCTTGAACTTCAGGCGAAGCAGCCACGACGTCTTCAGCAGTGGCATTTGGATCTAAGGATGCGCCCTGGGATTGAACCCCATGGTCCATGGAAAGTTCACGCACCAGGTTCTGGGCGGGACTCTCCTTCTTCTTTCCTTTCTTCGTCATGCCACCAGTCTTTTTCATCAACTGGGCATATCCCGACATGATGGCAGCTGAAGAGAAAAAATAGTGGCAAGGTTAATCACATAAGCAGGAATGGAAAAGAAAGCGATATGTGCTTTAAAAGGAAAATAATAAAATTGCCTAAGGTGATTTTACCTATGGTATCAGCCCGGCTAACACCGCGGCCTTCAATCATGACTTTGCATCTGATGCGCTCGTGCTTCCCGGTGAATTCCCGGAGCCCAGCAATCACAGCGTGATCAGAATCCAACAAGGAGGCCTCGTTGGTAATAAAAGACTTGGTCTCCCGAAGATAGTGATCGTAGGACCAATATAGCATGAACAAGGAAAAGCCGTCGGGACCAGTCCAGAATGGAAACTCTTCCCCCGTTTAGATAACCTTGAAATAAGCGTCCTTGAAAGCCGGAAAGGAATCTTCATAAAGTTGGAAGAATAAATGATCTTTCCTTTGACAGAAGGAGATGAATCCAAAGTCTGAGAGATGGTATAGGGCAAAAAGGTATAGGAAAAGATTGCTAGAGCCTTCTCAGCCATTGGCCCAGCAGAAAATCTCAAAGGCATTGATAAAACCCCAAGCGTTGGGGTGAACTTGCGAAGGGGCGACATCGAGCCGATTGAGAATCTTGACTTGAAAACTCGAGAAAGGAAAGCAAAGTCGAACCATCTAGAAGAAACAATCGTAGACCATCAGGAAGTCGGAACCGCCTTGGCGAGGGCGGGATCCAATCCTCTAGTTGGGATCCACGCGCTCCGCCTTGTACAGGGTGACGGGTCTGGAGGGGACATCTTCCTTTGGGGTCGCCCCGGGAAAGCGCATCGCATCTCGCCATTCCTCATCAGCGACATGAAATTTCAATGTTGTGTTAAGTCTAGATGGGACCTGGAAAATGTCGTGATGAATCTAGTACATTCTCCTCACGTCCCGTATGCCTCTCAGCTTTTTAGGCACTTCAATCTTAGCGGCTTCTTTTGGAGGACTGTACCAGTTGTGGATTTTCTGTCGGCGGTGTTCTAAAGCCTTACTCTTGGAAGGCTTGCGAACGGCTTGGGCAGGAGCTGAAGTCGAAGGCGTCTCGGAACCCGACATGGAAGGCGAAGCCGACATCGGTTCTACAACAGAAATAGGAGGGACAAAAAGAGGGTCAAAAGAATTTGAATCAGAAGATTTAGATGAATTATTAGAAGAATTAAAACTAGAAGTTTTAGACGAAGAACAAATTAACAAGGGGGCAAGAGGATGCAAGATGGACGTTACAGTATTGTCACTATCCTAAGATGACTCATCATAATCATACTTACCCATTCCATACCTTAAGGGTACGGGGGCAACAGATTCAGAAAATGGAGCCCCTGAGAAGGGGATGAGTTGGGAATTTCTAGGAGTGATCTCCCCAAAGGCTTCAAATAAAGGTTCTTGGTCAGAATCAGTACCAGAAACTGAAGGGGGAGTGGGAATGTGATGATGATCACTACCGTCGCATGGTTCAGGCCCAGAAGGGGAACCAATGAAATAACCAGCTTCCGCAGAAAGGCTTTCATTTGGGGGAAAGTTAGTAGGTCTCTTAGGAGTAGACATTCCTTAGAAGATCAAAAAAGAAAGAAAACACAGAAAAAACGAATAGGGAATGAAGAAGGTACTTGGAAATGGTGAAGAAAAAAGGACCAAGGAAAGCTGGAAGACAACAAGATGGAGTTGACAGCAAGAAAAGCAAGAAAGAAGCTTTTATGCAAACAAAAACTTAAAGAGCAGGGAAGAGTTTTAGGTTAAGAAAGGGAGTACTTATAGAGAAAGATAGGGGAGATGAAATGTGAAGAAGAAGTGATGGCGTGGGGTGCAATTAATGCGCAGAGGCCTGACGTCACAAAATGATGATGGGCGCGGTCCACGAAGGATCGAGGCCAATGCCACAGAGACCCGTGCCAAAGCTTAAACTGAGAAACAAAATTCGAAACAAAAACGACTTGGGAGGACTTTATGTCATCGGGATAGGTCAAAGTCGTAAGTCAACGGCATGCCGAACAACATACCAAAGACTTGGGGGAAACTGTTATGGACCTAGCCTGCGGGAAGGACATGTGTAGGCCTCATGTGGGTGGCCCAAGCGTCGGTCCCATGTCGTGTACCCACGACATGGGCATCCGACTTAAGGCTTAGGGGACATCACCCCCACATGAGGACCGTTACGGATCCGCACCTACCGCCGCAATTCACGGAAGTATGACAGTGACAGGTTTGACTTTGGTGACCTTGTTTACCCTATAAATACATGTGATTAGTCTTCATTTGGTACGCTTATCATAACTCTAGATCTGAGAATTCCTGCTTGTGATACACAACTGACTTGATCGTCCGAGTGCTTGCAGGTACCCCCCCCTCACCGCCAGGTGAGTGGCCGGAGATATCCAACCACCGCACCGGAGACTACATAGGAGGCCAGATCCGCTATGCCAAGTGCATGGTGGAACAGAAGTGGCTGTAGAAATTTCTGCATGAAGGGCGGCTTGAGAAGGCTTTAGAGCATCCCACTTTTTGAAAAGAGCCTAGATTTCCTTGTCGGCGGATGCCTTAGTCGTCAACAACCGTTGCTCCACATCGATGTAGGGGTTAGGCTTTTCTAATTCGCCATGGAAAGAGCTCAGTAGTGCTAGCTGGCGCATTATCCAGCCTAAACTCACCACGACATTCTCTTGCATCATAAACATACGACTCAAAAAAGAGAAATCATGCAAATCAAAGTAAATGGTGACGACGAAGGAAGGATCTGATGCAGAAGTGGAATCTGAAACAAAAAATGTAAATGGTGATGGCGACATAAGCACCCGACATCATGCAAATCAAGACAAAATAAAAGAACTTGAGGGGGGGGGTGATAACCAACCTTTAAGCCGTTTATGGGCACGACCAATAGGCTATATGTCCTCATCTTCAGAAATAGCGATCTCCTCTCGTTGGACTGAGTCGGAGATATCTAAAGACGCGTTAGGAGTAGGAGCCCGGTTGCGAAAAAAAATCTTCCTCTTCCGGGCAGCCCGAGTCTTAGGGAGAGTGGCAGCAACAGCAGCAATGGCAGGACTCTGGGATACCCCTGGCGATTGAGCTCCATGGTCAGTGAGCAGCTCACGCCCCAAGTTCTCAGCAGGAGTCTCTTTCCTTGGTTTCTTCGTCATGGCCCCCTTCTTTTTCATCATTTGGACGTATGCCGACTTGATAGCACCTGGAAAGACAGAATTGACATAATGATCATTATGACATAACCTATAGAAACAATTATTATTATTTAAACATCGGATAATTACAACAGTAATCCAAAAGCAACATCAAGAAACTAAGGACTACATTACCTAAAGTGTCAGCACGACTTATGCAACGACTTTGAATCACGTCTTTGCACTTCACGAGGCCGTATTTTTTGGTGAACTCGCGAAGCCAGAAAATAACAGTGAGGTCAGAGTCGAGCAGCGAACGTTGGTCTATTACAAAAGTCTTGACCTCCCGGTGGTAGTTGTCATATTTCCAATAGAGTGGGAACAGAGGGGAGCCGTCATGGCCTGTCCAAAACGGATATTCCTCCCCAGTGTAGAAAACTTTGAAACATGAATCTTTGAAGGGAAGAAAGGAGTCGTCAAAAAGTTTGAAGGACGAGATTGCTGGAACCCTCTAAATTATTGGCATAGCAGAAGATCTCGAAGGCGTTGATAAAACCCCAAGCATTTGGATGGAGCTGGGATGGGGCAACATCAAGACGATTCATGTAACATCCCAAAAATCCCTAAAAAGACTTAGGACTCTAGGGACTTAGTTACACATGATACAAAAAGAGGAAAGAGGCACATAACCTGAAGTGCTAGGCTATCCCGAAAATGGGGTAGATAGTCTAGTCCAAAGGGGATATCTCGAAAGGGGTAGATAGTCCCTGGGCTAGCCCTAGGAGAGTTGGTAGCCCGGTAGTAGGATCCTAGAAGGACGCTTGCCAGGACCATGATGATGATGAGCTCAACTGTGCCTTCACTGTCATGCACCTATGGTGGATTCCCTGTGCACGGGGTTTCCCGTTAAAAGAGGAAAGAAAGAAAAAGGAAAATGGTCATGACATGCATACATATTATATTGACAATTCATACAGCTCTTGTGTGTGTTTGTTAGGAATTGGATTTGGGGATGTTTTCCACTTAGATTGGCTTTACTACTGTATATATATCTTATTTTCAATATCGACGGCTACTCAGTTATATGTCGTACATATAATTGACGGTTAGAATATTGCAGGTGATACGGACTCGGAGGGTGTCAACGCTTGAGAAGACTTAGCAGCTATATTTTGTTATTCAGGTAGTCATTAGTTTTGATGTATGATTACCTAGCGGGACTAATACTCTCTTTGGATTGTAAATAAAACACTTTTATGTATATATATATATAAGGTTTCGTTCTCCGCTGTCTTTTTTTTTTAAAAAAAAATGAATGACCCTAAAATCTTGTGTTACAATTTAGAATCTCAACCTGGAAGTCGCTGAAAGGAAAATGGAGGCGAATGTCGCGGAAGAGACACTCATATAGCATCATAAAGTCCGATGCATCCTTCCGAGGGCGGGATCCAATCCTCTCATTAGGATGCACGGGTTCAGCTTTATATAAGGGTAAATGGGGCAGAGGGAACGTCCTCTTCTGGTATAGCTCAAGGAAAGTGCATGGCCTCCCTGAACTCAACTTCGGCGACATGAAACTTCCGTACCTCCCGAATGTCGTGAAGCTTCTACGGGTCCGACAATTTGACAACCTTTTTAGGAGGGTCATAAAAGTCATGGATCAGCTGACGTCAGCACTCTAGTGCTTTGCTTTTAGAGGGTTTCTTAACATCCCCAGGATGAATAGAAGTTGAAGGTGACTCTGAACCCGACATGGGGGAATAAGCCAATCGACATTGGTTCTACAATAGAAATTCAAGGAACATACAAAGGGTCAGAAGAATTAGAACTAGAGGAATCAATAATGGAAGAAGAAACAAAACTAAAAGAGTCAGACGAGGTACAAACAATCAGGGGCACAGGAAGGTGTAGCCTAGAAGAAATAGCATCGTTACTACCCTCAGAAGATTCATCATACTTGTATTTGTAAACCTCATACCTTAAAGGTCTGGGGGCAACGGATAATGAGAATGGAGCCCCAGAGAAAGAAACACTTTGGGGAATATCAGGGGTATGGTCTCCAAAGGCCTCAAAGAGAGGTTCATCGTCGTCAGATTTAGAAACTAAAGGAGGAGAGGGGATGTGATACCCACTACCATCGCTAATCTCAGGTCTAAAAGGTGAACCAACAAATTCCCCAACTTCCCCAGAAAGGGTTACCTTGGGAGGAAAGTTAGTAGGCTTCTCAGGAGTTGACATTCCAATAAAATAGAGAAAAGAAGAAAGAAAGTGCGAAACAAAAAAAAGCGAGGACTGGGAAGCACCTTAGAAAACTGAGAGCAAGAAGGTTGAAAATGGTTGGGGAACAACAAAGATAATCTGGTTAAGCGTTGCAGAAGAGACAAAAAGAGACTTGGACGTTGAAAAGTGTGTTTGTATGGAGAATGGGAGTGTTTATAGGCAGAGAATGCGGAATATGAAGCGTGAAGGAAAAGTAACGGCTCAGGGCGTATTAAATGCCTGTAGGCCTGATGTGGCAGAGTTATGATGCGCGCAGCCCACGAAGGGTCGCGGCCAATCCAATAAGGACACGTGTCGAGATGAAAATTTGAGGTGGTATCCAAACGACAATGACATAAGAGTGGTTTATGTCGCCTGATAAAGTGAGGACAGGAAGTCAACGACATGCCTCACGACATACCGCTGACTTGGGGGCAATTGTTATGGAATTAGCCTGCGAGAGAGGCACCTACTAGGCCCACGTTAATGGGTTAGGCCGTTGGTCACATGTTGTGTGATCCACGACATGGGTGACCGACATAATGTTGGGGCATTCCTCCCACACGTGGAGTTAGTTACAGATCCCTGGTTAGCGCCGTGATTCATGGGGACGTCACAGTAACAAGTTTGACTTTAGTAGCCTATGGATCTCTATAAATACGTGTAACTTATCTTTATTCAGTACGCTTTTTAATCACTCAATATCAGAACTATCCTCTCTATAGAAACTCACTGACTTGATCATCGGAGTGCTTGTAGGTACCCACCTCACCGACGGGTGAGTGGCCGGAGATCTAAAACCACCGTACCGGAGGCCAGAATGGAGGTCATGGCCGCCATGCCTAAGCGCATGATGGATCATTAATTTTACACTCACCTTCGTTTTCGTTTTCAAGCATTGTTTCCCTAGTATTTATCGTCGTTATCTTTGTTTTGTCATGGTTTATCATGTCATGTGTTTTTTTTCAGATATGATCATGGCCTGCTATGTTGTGTTGCATAAGAAAGGTGTTGGTATGTAGAAGAAGGGAAGAAAAGAAACCCCTACAGAGAGCCTTCACTATGAGTTATCTATCAACAACGATGTCGCACCTCCTCTCCAAACTAAAATTTAAACTAGGGGAGCTTCCCAACGTCGCCAAACACCTAGCCCTAAACTTGTGTCCCTGGGAGACGCTAGTCATACTAAGGGAGTTGAGGCCAACAGCTCTAAAGAGGATAGAAAGCCAGTAGGGAAGTTTTTAAGTCGAACTCATGGTCTGTATCTCTAAAATCGTACTCTTCCTTACTCATAGTTATTCATTAATTTGGGACTTTTAGCTAGCTATCAATTCCCAATATCTTGAGCTCGTTCTCTAGGTAAAATACAAGCGGCTTACTCCTCCCCCTTCACTCCGCAGTCCTAGTAGGAAAACTTCTAGGCTCCCATCATCTCCTTTCATCATGGGGATTATTTCAACAACTTGCCCCGATCTATCCTTATGGTACTTCAGACTCGAAAATATTTGACGATAATCATCTTGTTGTTTGTAATTCCATGTTGTTAAGATAATATCTCGTGTTTCCTTTTGTAAGGATAATATCGCAGAGTTCTTTGAACAGATGAGCTGGTCGTCTACTATGCTGAAGCATGTCCATGACGAGATGGATCATCCTAATCAGGTGGCCGACCTCAAGAAGAAATTGCAAGTCAACAAGACTTTTTGCAAAAAGTAGATTGACTCACAAACCAAGAAGATTGGGCATCTAATCTAGGAGCGGGATGAGTTCAGGGCCACAACCACTACTCTCAGATCTGAGCTAAGTACCGCTATTAGCAATTACGACACCCTTCACCTTCAAGCTGTCGCCCAACTTCCTGATGAGAAGAAGGATTTGGAACTCATGCTGAAGAATGTCAAGAAAAAGGCTGACGCCCTACGGGATGAGAAGAATTCCCTGAAACAAACTCAGAAAGAACTCGCGGCAGAACAGTAATATCAAGAAATTGAGAATCAGATGTTGGAGAAAGAAATAAAGAAAAAGAACATGTTGATCTCCAATGGTGCAATGATAGCCTTCACGAGTTGTCTTCGCTAAGTTGAATATCTAAATCCTAGCGTTCAACTCAACTACAAAGGGGTGTACCCCTTTCACGATATCATGGAAGGAAAGCCGCTAGATTACAACAATGACACCTTATCCGTCATGGATTTGAAAGACTCTTATTTGGAACCCTACGTGGAGTTACTCGAGGCTGAAGGTGTTGAAAGCTCGAACAAGGAGGAACATGCTATTCAAAGGGATGCCACTGTTAGGGCGGATGCCGCCGATAAAATCCCATGATTTTTCCTACTTTTAGTTATGTGGCAATGAATTTTTCCTACTTGTATCACATATTATCTTCTCCTCTAAAATTTTATTTCGCTTTTTCTTTATCTCCCTGCTCCCTTGAGCTTTTTATGAGGTCTTTTTTATATGCAATATTATTTAGTTGCTGGAAATTTCTCGCATTTTGTTGAGATCATTGATCTTCAATTAAGGTCTGCGTACCTTTTGTCCTAGCAGGTATCGCCTTTATTTGGGATTATTGAAACTACATTCAAGTGTTTGACCTTTATACTGGGGAGTGTCACCCTTGGTTGGGATCATTGATCTTGTACTCAAGTCTGTGACCGTTATATTGGGGTGTGTCGCCCTTGGTTGGGATCATTGATCTTAGCTTTTGAGTATTTCTCTATTTGGGGTGTATCACCCTAAGTCAGGATCATTGATCCTCTTTGAAGGTTCGTGACCTTTAGCTAGGGGCATCCTCCTAAATTGGGTTCATTGATCCTTGGTTGAAGTCTATGACCTTGAATTTGGGGTATCGTGCCCTATGTCACTATCATTGATCCCTACATGGTAACTATAGTGAATCCGTTCTTGGATTTTGCATTCATATTCCTAGCGAGCTGATTACAAATATTTGGGCCTCATTAAGGAAAGAGTACCCCCATTAATGCTTTACACAAAAGAGTCTTACTTAAAAATTTCCAAAATTCCTATACAGACACAAAAGTGGAAAACTAACTGTAATATCTTCGTAAATTGGCGGTATTGAAAGTTGTTTGAAGTTCTCTTCCTTGCAAAGTTTCTAGTACATAAACGCCTTTTCAAGTATTCCTGATGACCTAGTATGGGCCTTCCCATTTAACTGTCAACTTTCCATGTCTTGCGTTCTTTTGGCCGTTGCTGGCCCTTCTCATGACTAAGTTGTTTATTTCAAACTTGCATTTAACGATTTTCATATTGTACTTCTGAGCTACTCGCTGTTTTCGCGACATTTCAATGACCCCAGCTATCTTACGGGTTTCATCAATCAAGTCGAGGTCCTCCTTCAAAAGCATATTGTTTTCTAGAGATGTATACATCACCCTCATTGAGGGTTCACTAATCTCCAATGGGATCACCGCATCAATACCGTAGATCAAACGAAAAGGAGTTTCTCCCATTGTACTCTATGGAGTTGTTCGATAACTTCAGAAGACTTGGTATAGGTTTTCCACCGAAATTCCTTTAGCATCTTCTAACCTTTTCTTCAACCCATTAAGGATTACCTTTTTTGTGGCTTCTACTTGCCCATTCCTTTGAAGGTGTTCCACACTTGAAAAATGATACTTGATTCGTAAACCCTCCACCAATTCCCTAAAATGTTTATCATTGTCGGTGATGACAATCTCACTGGGTATACCAAAACAACATATAATTGTTTTAAAAGTGAAGGCCTGGACTCTTGCTGATGTAATTGTTGCTAGTGGCTCTGCCTCAATCCACTTAGTAAAGTAGTCGAGGGCCACTACTAGGAACCTTAGCTGCCTAGGAGCCCGTGGGAAGGGTCCCAACAAATCCATGCCCAATGTGTGAATTTGCCACAGGGAAGACAAATTGTGTAGTTCTTTAGATTGTACATGTGGTATTGGTTCATGTTCTTGACATCATCTATATTTTTTAGCGCGGTCCTATGCGCCCTTTTGCATGGTAGGCCAAAAGTAACCCGCTCTGAGGGTCTTCCTTGCTAGCGACTTGGCCCAGCCCCGACATAGTGCCCACTGCTCCCTTCATAGGTCTCCATAAGTATGTACCACACTTCATAGGGTCCTATGCATTTTAGAAGGGGTATTGAGATTCCCCTCCTAAAGAGGTGTCCTTCCAGGAACATAGACCTCGCGGCCTTCTTTAACAATTACTTTTCCTCTTTTTTGTCTTCTGGAACTATCCCTCTGCTGATGTACTCTATCAATGGTGTCCTTCAATCTACTGGCTCCACTTGCATATTCAAACTTGAAACGAGGATGACTTCTTCAACCATCGAGTGATAAATTGAAGACTTTTTGTGCTTGCTAGCTTTTACAGGAGATGTGCTCCACCATTTTCTTCACTTGGGATATTCTTAATTTTGAATTTTGACAACCCAAACAAGGAATCCTTGACCTTTTCCAAATACTTTTGTAACATCGGTTTCTTAACTTTGTGATCTCCTCTATGTTGGGAAACTACTAGCTATGAGTCTGAGCAACGGGTGATAGTAGAGACCCCTAACTCCTTTGCCACCCTTATTCCTCCAAAGCAAGCTTCATATTCTGCTTGATTTTTCGAGGTCGGGAATTCAAACATCAGCGAATATTCTACTTATACACCTTTGATGTTATCAATGATCAACCTTGCTCTGCAGCCTTTAGCATTCGAGGATCCATCGACATAAATCGTCCATTCTCTGAGATTGGCTTTTGTGAAATGAGTCATTTCTGTCGGAAAATTCGCTAATACTTGTGCTTTTATCGCTTTACATGGCTCATATTGAATCTTGTATTGTGAAAATTCCACTTCCCACGACATCATTCGTCCGACTAAATCTGGTTTATGTAATATCTAATGCACAGGTTGATTAGTTTTTACCGTGAAAGGGTGACTTTGGATGTAAGGGCACAGCCTTCTTGAAGCAATCAACAATTCATACGCGACCTTCCTTTTTAGCTTATGGTTATTTAGCTCTACTCCCTGCCATGCACGAGATACAAAATAAATTGGGAAATGAGATTTACCTTCTTCTTGAATCAGAACCGCGCTTATGGCTTCATCTTTGAGAAGGATATTGACACTACAATAAATAAATTATTATCATATATGAAAAATAGTTATTAAAAATAGAATTTAATTACTATTTATTTATTTAATTATTATATATACAATCATTTTTTACACATTTCTTAATGTAAACTATTAACTTGGGCATTTATTTGAGTATTTTATCTTGTTATATTTAACTCTTTTTTTCATTTACACTCAATGAAATACAAGAAGATAAATTACTCAAATTTTTTTCTTATTATTTTGCTTCAACAAAGCAATATCACATAAGCTGGTGCTGTATAATGTTCGGCGTAGGTTGTCGTTATGATTTTCTAAATCCTTATCTTTGGGCAGTAGGTTGGTCCTCATCAAAGTTTGGTCTACTACCTTTCCTTTTTTAAGGCTCCCAAAGTTATCATTATTTCCCTTAATTCCTTATTTCATAATTTCTTTTGGTGGGAGTCATGATAATATGAAGATAAGTTGAGTGAAATGGGGGTCTATTTGTAGAAACTTTGAGGAAGGGGGTTTGGGTGTAAAAATTTAGAGAGTTATATAATTTTTCTTTGTTGGGCAAGTGGGCTTGGAAGTTACGAAATGAACATGACTCAATTTGGGTTCAAATTATTTCTTCAAAGTATCGCATGTTTCTTCGTTGAGGGCTCAGAGTAGTCAATCTTCTAGGTGATGGTGTGATATTTGTTGTTCGTTTGATGGTGCAACTCCAAAGTGTGGGTGATTTTGTGCTAATATTGTGAAGCATGTTGGTAATGGGCGTAATATCTCCTTTTGGTGTGAACCCTGGTTAAATGGTGAAACACCAAGGATTAAATTTGACTTGTTTTCTTTGGTTGTTAATAAATATATTACAGTTAGTGAAGTAAGATCTTGGGTAGAGGGTTCTTGGAATTGGGTTTGGGCTTGGAGGCAACAACAACTTTTGGCCTAGGAAGGGAACCTGTACAATAACATTTTGCAAGTTCTAGGTTCAGTTGTTTTATAGGATGATCAGGAGGACTCATGGAATTTTAAAGCTTGTTCTTCGGGAAATTCTTTTGCAAAGTCAGCTTATAAAGTAGTATGCAATGCAAATCCTGATCCTTTGCAAGGTTTCTTTGGTTCATACACGCATAGCTTTTGATGATGTTTCTTGCTTGCTTGTGACAACTTTATCCCGTGTAATCAAATCACTTGTTTTTCACTTGCCATCATTCATTGGATTGGGGTTTCTTCGGCGTTGCAACTCACTTGTATGGCTTTGTTTCTTCAGTTTTGTGACATACTTCCAGACCCCTCACGCTCTAGAAAACTATGGATCATGGTTTGCATCTCTTGCATTTGGTCAATTTGAATTGGGGTTGTGATAGGGGATGCACACCTAAAACTCCTTCCGCAACAAAAATTGAATTTCAAAATAACCTTTTCCATATAATTATTTTATATATAGTAACAAATTAATTACTGATTAATAATCATTTATAATAATGAATATTTTAATAATTTAATTACGAAGAATTCATTAATTATTTTATTAGCTAAACATATAGTAGATTATAATATATAAAAATTAACTATCATAAATATAATTTAATTAAATACTATATATTATATTTAATAATTACTATTTTTATATCAATAAATTTTAACACATTTTTTTGAAAAATAAATTATTTATTCGGAAATCATTCTTTCTATAATATAAGCATTTAACTTTTTTTTTTTTGTCTATTGGAAATTAAGTATTGGCATTCAAAAAATCAACAATGAGGTGTATAGCACAGAAAAGGTATGTGGACACCATAAACAGTATTGTGGTCAATGATGAGCGGAAGTTGGAACCCTCTAACATTAAGGATGCAGTACAATCCTTCTTTCATTCTGATTTCTCAGCGACGGAGGATTTCAAGTTTCAGTTGAATAACTTTGATTTTAAGAACGTTTCACAGTCTAGGAATATTGTACTGACAGCACCTTTTGTGGCGGTGGAATTAAAAGAGGAGGTTTGGGGTTGTGATAGTGATAAGAGCCCAGGCCCGGATGGTGTAAATTTTGAATTCATCAAACAATTTTGGGAGTTAGTCATGCCTCCTGATTTCATGAGATTTGTTGATGATTTTCATAAGAATGGGAGGACTGTGAAAGGAACCAATAGTTCTTTTACTATGCTGATTCTCAAGAGGCAGAATCCCCATAATATTGGCGATTATAGGTCAATTTCACTAATTCGGTGTATGTATAAAGTACTTTTAAATCTGCTGGCTATTAGGGTATAACAAATTTACCTTTAACAAATATGATGAGAAAGTAAATGATCGAGATGAAACCCAAATTGAAGTAAGAGATTGACCATTGATCACAATAAGCTATCCGAACCTATGAAACAAAAGCTTAGAACGTACTTGTACTCAAAAGAGGAATATATCTTAAGTATTTTGCTTCTTAGTTACTTTCTAAAGGTATTACATTAGTCAAAGTTATTCTGACATTAGTTAGAAGCGTTCATCAAGAGTAATAACCTCTAAATTCGAAGTAAATTGACTTTAAAGAAATCAATAACTTATGAGAAAGCTTCCTGATCATTCATTAGGTAATCTGGGCTCATTTAATCACTTTGATCAAAACACCTGAATTGTGGTCAGAAGGGCTTTTGATCTCATATTTGTGCATTCCCAGCATCAAGTGCAAATTTGGCTAAGTATTTAGCCATGCATAGGAATATAATAGGAAATGAATAAAGAATGGACGCGTATTCATTGCGGAAAGGAGCAGTTCCTGTTTCACAAGGAAAATGTTGGCAATTAGTTTTTACAATGGATAAGATCTTCACACATACACATCTCATGATTGAATAAATAGAATATTAAGAAGAAATAACCGCTTAGGGCACATGGAAACTTATCATTGGAAGATTTTTATTTTCTATTTCTCCCTTACTGTAACAGCTCTTTCAAGTCCGAGCAAGACCCATTGTGTACATAGAAGATATGTGAAGGCAACCTTAGAGCAGTTTTAAACTTATGCCATTTTGTCATTGTGATTTCCATAAGAGAGAGTGCCATTTGAGAAATATTCCATTTTGGAACAGAAAATTTCATATCAAAGAAACCAAGGTTTTGTCAAACACAAAGCAAGGTCAGCTATCCAAGTTCTTTTGACACCCTATAACCTTTCCAATCACACCTAACAAGTCAAACACACCAATTACACGACAGTAATATCTAACAATGGAAGCATCCTGGATTATATGTAAGTGTGGATTACCCTTTTGAATGTTTGCGATTCTTGTCTGAGTCTTCATGTACTCTTTAATGTATCTGAATAGAATATGGTTAAATTATTTTTTTTATTCTTATGCTTTCTGTGATTACATATTTATTCATCAAAATGCATTCTAATTTTTTCTGTCTATCTTTTGCTATTTCTAACTTAATCTAATCAGAAATATTCCGTTCTAATTTAACTAAACTCTTAATACAAATTTTGTTTAAGACTAAAAATACTCTCAAAAGAACCTTTTAGAGTAAGAAAATCCCTTCCTCCGAATTGAGATCGTGGAATTATTTGTTTGGTAGAATACACGCCGAACAAATTGGCACGCCCGGTGGGACTGTTCTTTTATAAAGTAGTGTCTAAACACTTATTACTACTGCAGATTTTTCAAGTCTCTAAACGTGTTATAAATGTATATTTTTCTAGCTGTTAGTAAAGTCATTTTCTTTGTTTTGTTCTGCATAATAATGCTGCACAAGTATCTTATTGTAACCACTACATTAATTATGTGATTTTCTTGTTATTATTGTTTGGAAGCATATTAATTATTAATGTGTGTGATGCATCTATAACTGCTTATATTATTTTGAAAACCAACAAATATCTTTTGATGACGTGTTTACAAAATCAATAGTTTCATTTCTACATTAATAATGAGAATCATACTCTTCTTCCGACATTGTGTTTTTTTTGTTCGGCTTGTTATTGTTAAATTGTGTTTTATGTTAGTTTTAAGTCAGGTTCACTTCTTTTGATTAGAATATTTACTCTATGCTCTTACGTAGTGATAGGATAATTAGTACTAAGGATTTGTTTGAATTCATGACTTCTGTGGCAACAAATATTGCAAATGACATAACAAATACGGTTAACCCTAGTCACGAAGATAATGAAGCCAATCCTTCCGGGGATATGGTTATAAATAAACCTAGTAACAGGAATCCTAACGCAGAAATGGAAATTGTAATTATTAAGATAAGTTCTCACAGGTTGTTCCTCTTAATTAGAACTTACCAAATAATGTTGAGAGAACACCCCATTATGGGATGCTATTTTGTTAGAACAACACTCACACTCTAAATACTCCTCCTACTTGTGTAAATACTATGACAATCAATCCATCGGGACCTCTTACCTTGGCTGAAGAGTTGGCAGGAGGAACAAACACTGATAATGTTGTCTTTGTTTCACGTATTAACATGGAAAATAATGCTATTCATGCTCAGAATCCTTTGGATAAGGGTTCAAATTATGGACATATGTCAAATAATCTACCACGAAACATTGTTATGACTATAAGGCATCACATAGATGTTTCTATTAGGTAGATAGCACAACATATGACCAATGTATTCACTCCCCTTATTAGAGAGACGGAGAATCGATTTGAGTGTTTAGGTAATCAAATGAGTCGTATTGCTCATGCTTTTAGGGTCACAATTGGCGCATGACAGAACTACAATATACCCCAGTCAGGATTAATTACTTAGAATCAGGTTAGTCCTCTAGAAAATCAATCTTTGCCCAACCAACCTAGTATTGGTCAGAACCAAACACGGAAAAATGTTCATACTTTAAACCCTCCTAATGACCCCTATGTCAATATAGATGGTCAAAATATGTACGGGGAGCATCATCAACAGAATTATAATCAATATTCTAATTTAAATCAAGGTGTTCAAGATCCTCTAAGTTCAACAAATTCCACAAAACCTTAACACACTTCATGGAGGGCCTAATTGAGTTTAGGGACTAGCTCAGGTCATAGTTCAACCTATGGCATTAAATAATCAATTGAGAAAGTTTCCTCGTCAAGGAAATAATCAAATTCTACATAATCAATCCCCTTATAAGAATGCCCAAAACCAGGTCAAAAACTGAAATATTGAAAGAATGGTTGAACAGGCCCTTAATAGACATGGTTTTAACATAGGTATTGCTGATAGGATGTTATTTGCATCTCCTTTTCTTGATGAAGTAAAGTTATGGATTTTCCCAAAGCTTATAAGATACCAAAATTCACTAAGTTCTTAGGAGAGATAGGAGAATCAACAGTTGAACATGTTGCTAGGTATACACTTGAATGTGGAGACCTTACTAGTTTTGAGATGTTAAAAATGAAATATTTGCCATGTTCTTTAACTAGGGAAGCTTTTTCTTGGTTTACGATTTTGACTCAAACAATATTAGATTATGAGTGCAGTTAGAAAGATAGTTCCATGAACATTTTTATATAGGGGAATTCGGAATTTCTGTTATTGATTTAACCAATATAAAATGAAGGCCACATAAGCCCATTGTTGAGTATTTGTCTAGATTCAAACAACTGAAGTCTAGATGTTCAACTCACATTACAGGGTTGGAGTTGGTCAAAATGGTTGTCAATGGTCTTGGTTATCAAGTTAAAAAGAAGGTTTTGAATCATCATGTTCTTGATATGGCACAAATTGCTGATAGAGTCAGATAGGTAGAAAATCCGTACTCTAGGAAACTATCTGGTAAAAAGTTAGTAGAAAAGAGAAAGTTGCTCATATAGATGTGAATGACTCTTTTGAATCAAATTCATTCTCTGATAAGGAGGGAATGGAATTCATGTTGTTGAATTAAATCTTAGTCCACCTTATATGTGTAAGGATCTAAGTCCTATGGTTAGTAAGGACAATAGTAAAATTGCTACTTGGAGTCAAAAAGTGTATGGTTTGATAAAATTGCTACTTGTTAGTAAGAAAATAAAATATGCATGGATCACGATGACTTTAGTACTTCATAGTCTAAACACAGCGGGGCTCTGATATCAAGTGTTGGAATATTCATAAATCAAATAGAAATATCCAATAATGTTAGGAGGTCATTGCGTTAGAATTATAGAGTTAGACTTTGTAAGAATTACCTGGATCTTAATGCTCATAACCACACAAAGTGCAGCACAAGCTTTATTGGGTCACGGACATCATAATCCATCTCCTTCATCAACTTATTGACAACATAGAGACCAAACAAGAAAGGTTAGACAAAAAAGTGGTGTTGTGGTCTTGCTCAATCAAACCTCTTGAGTATCAACACATGATGTCTCACTCCGAATGGGGAGAGTATCTAGCTAGACGACAGTTTGATGTGTTGGGGATCATCACCTCTCAACAGGTCTATTTATACACGCGTGTTTTTCATGAGTCCTCTCATATTAGAGGGTATATATGTCCTCTCCAGTTTGACCAATCAAAATGCGACATGTATAATTAATGAAAGAGACAAGTAAACTAGTATCAATTTGTACAAAAGTGTGAATTAGTCTAATTCCTTATTTATAAAAAATGGAAAATTATTTTATTTTGTAATATCACTTTTTTTTCTTATTTTTTTAATAGATGCTTTAACTTGTCATTTGAAGGAAAATTTGCCTTCGAATGACAACTTAAAAGATATATTTAAAAAAAACGATATTAAATAATAGATTATAGAATTTATAAATAAGAAATAGGTCTAATTTACAATTTTGAACAAATTGATACTATAGTTTACTAGTCTCTTTCATAAATCCTACATGTCATATTTTAATCCCTCAAATTAGATAGGACATACAAACCCTCTATTATGAGAGAGTTTGTGAGAACACCCTTTACACATTTCTTAATGTAAGCTAATAATTTTTGCATTTATTTGAGTATTTTATCTTGTTGTATTTACCTCGTTTTCATTTACACTCAATTAAATGAAAGAAGAAAATTTACTCATTTTTTTCTTTTTATTTTTCTTCAACCAAGCAATATCACATTGCAAATCCTATTTTAGCTGGATCTCTTTCTTAACCTACCAGGAAAAAGAAGAAAGGTTGATAAACAAATAGAAAAAGATATAAAATATTTAAATATCCTAATTAAGTTCCTTTTAGGTGAGTTCCACACCTAAAACCCCTTCCATAATAGAAGTTGAATTTCAAAATAACCTTTTCCAAATTATTATTTTTATTATTATTATTATTATATATATATATAGTAATAGATTAATTAATAATTAATAATCATTTATAATAATCATTTTTTTAATAATTTATTATGAATAGTTCATTATGAATAATTCATTAATTATTTCCTATAATATTAAATAAATATATAGTAGACTATAATATATAAAACTGAACTATCATAGAATTTAATTAATTACTATTCATTAAATTTACTAATTAATGTTTTCAGAATAATAAATTTTAACACTTATTTTTGTTTTTAAAAATAAATCATTTATTTGGCGCTCATTTTTCTATAATAGAAGAATTTAAGTCTTTTTTTATGTTTATTGGAAAATAAGTCTTTTATTTTCTTATAATTATATTTATCTCTTCTCTCACTTTTAATAAATCAAATAAAGAAGAAAAAACTATAAAAGGATACAAATAAAAACTACCTTATTTTTCTTTATTATTTATTTTCAACTAAATAATAAACTGTTTCGCCTCTATTTTAAGCCAATCTCTATAACACTCATTTGTATCTCTAGCTCACAAACTCCTTTTTTTCTACCAAATGAATTGTAAGAAGGAAAGAATCTTTGTTTTTTTAATGATGAGACCCACATAATAGCTTTTTTCCTATTCACTATTCACAACTCTAAATGTATATTTTTTTCATTTTTATTTTATATATATATATATATATTTGGTAAATATATATTTCATTTGAATGTAAAATATAATATTTAATCAATATAATTAATTTAATTTTGAAAATTAATATAATTAACATTCATATAATTAAATTTAATAGTGATAATAGACACGTAAGAATGATACTATAATATAACTAATTCATTTTTTAATGTGTAACAAGATATATTCTCATCTTCCGGTCAAAGATTGAAACTCCTTAACATTATTCTCGAAAGAGAAAATATTAATTTCATTCTCTATAAAGATTTTCTTGTCACTGATTTTGCCTTTAAATATTTTTTGTCACCAAATTATTTTGATAAAGATTTATAACACAACCGAGTCCCTCATTATTTTAGCATTCGTCACTGAAAAATTTAAAACAATATCAAATTAGTCTAGTAGATGCACAAAATGAATATTGGAGAGGGACTAATTTTGTGACTAAAATCTTTCCAACAAGTGATAAAAAATCTTTAAAAAATCAAATTGATATTTTTCTCTTACAAAAGTGAGTACAAATTGATTTTGGAGCAATCAAAAACTTTAAGGTTTTATTATATCATCATTGAAATTCAAGACCATTACAAGTGAAATTAAAATCATTAGGTGAGAAATCTTAACCAAACACGCAATATCTTTAAGGCATCCAAAGGAGTGAGCGTTAAGGTGAGGTGGAAAGAGAACAATGAATACATTATCAGGGCCACATGGTTCTTCTTGTATCCTAAAACAGACAAATGTTCTGTGTCTAATGACGATAGAAAAAAACACAAAACAAGAAGAGAGTATTTTGCACTCTGGGCCTCATTCATTTATTTATTTTTGGCTCTCTTGTATTTTTTGGGCCTTGCTCTATTTTTGTAATTGCGTTTCGGCCAATTTCATTTTTGGCCTTCATGCGTTTTTACCTACCCTGCTGGTAGCCAGTTTCTAGGGTTAGCTTATGCATATATACTGTTCTCGTCTCTCATGGAATACATAACGTTTCCATTTTTCTCATTTTTTCACAAATCCAATATGGTTTCACAGAGTCGTTCTTTCCATGGGCGCTCTGCTAGGGTTTTTTGATTTTTACCCTTTGTTTTCATCGGGAAAGGATTCCTTCTTAGCCTTTCCCTTGGAGTTTCGTTACCCTTCTCGCATTACATAGTGATTAGGGTTTTATGTTTCTTGACGTTGTTTTCTTCGTCTATCCTATTCCAATGGCGATTGATCTTTCTGAGGCTGCTGCAGCAGCTCTGAAACCTTTGTCTCCCTACTACCTCCATCCTCGAAGATAATCTTGGTTCTGTTGTCGCGGCTCCTATCCTTCAGGGCTCAGGTAACTATCTGATTCGGTCCTGCAACGTGATGAAAGCACACATATGCAAAGTTAAGTTTGGCTTCTTCACTAATGAGATCCCTAAGCTTCCTCAAGGTGATCCTCTCTTTAATGCTTGGATTAAGTGTGACTAGATGGTAATTTCTTGGCTCTCTCGATTTGTTTCCCCTAAGATAGCCTCGAGTATTCCGTTTTTTGATACTGCCAAAGATCGTTCAAAATATCTTAAAGATCAATACTCGAAAGATGATTTTTTATCGTTTGTGTAATCTCTTACAAGCCATTCACTCGATTCATAAATTTGATCGGGACATTTCTCAATATTTTATCCATTTGAAGGTTCTTATACAAGAACTTGATGTTTTTTGACCTGTTTTACACCGTGTTTATGACACTAAGTGCACTTGCTCCCTTGCGAATGGCATGCCTAATTATCGTGACACTGAGTATGTGATATGTTTCTTGAAAGGGTTAAAAGATACATATGATACTGTTAGATGTCAAATATATAGTATGGACCCCCTTCCCCTTTTTCTAGGGTTTTTGCTCAAATTTTGCAACATGAACATCAATTGTCAAACAATTTTTTCCTTGAAAAAGCTCTTATCATTGCTGCTGCTTCATAGAAACCAGATGCACAATCTGGTACTACTAACTAGAAAAGTAAATGAAAGGGTACTGGTAAACCTTGCTCCTCTAATTCCACCACAATATGTGACTTCTGTGGGAGACTCAATCACACTATTCAAACTTGTAACGTTTCCATTTTTCTTGTTTTTTTCACAAATCCAATACTTCTCGTCACAAACTCACCTCTCTCTTCATGGCAATGTCATTTAAACTTCCCATTCAAACTTCAAACCCTTCCTTCATTACCTTCCAATTCAGCATAAAGTGATGAAGAAATGCTTCCAAAATTAAAATAAATGTTTTCATATGTGAAATAAATGCTTTTGAATTACAAAACATTGGGAAGAAGAATTCAAATCCCTTCTTTGTCCTATTTAAGGCTATTCAATATTCACATCATTCACTGTTCGGTTTCATTTTCTCTTTGCTAATCAAACTTCACATTCCTCTCCTATTTTTTCCTCCTTGTTCCTCTTCTAGAACCTTTACCCTTTCTCTTCATCCCCTCACATTCTTTGCTCAGTTTCACCACACTTCCATAGGTTCATTTTCCTTCTCTCTTTTCTTGTGTTGATTGTGTAAGCAAATGTTTTTTCTAGGCTTTGCTCATTATGAAGTTATGCTGAGTGAGGTATAGAAGGAAAGTTAAAAGACTAATTCCATTGAGAGTTTTAAATTTTAAGGGTTTAGGTCTTTTTTTCTAAGTCCTTGTCTCACTACATAGACTGAACATGAATGTTTTTCAAGGCAGGTTATTATTATGGCTTTTATTCTTTTGTTTTTAGATTTCATTTTTTGCTGCTAAATCAGAATTCATATATCCGTGGAACTCTCTTGTGAGAAAATTCAATAATTCTTGTGCGAAATATTATGATTTTTGAATGTATACATTTATTTACCAAAATAAAAATGAATGTACACAGTTGCATGATTTATGCGTAGCAGTTTTATTATCAAAAGAACTGGAAATTGTCTTGATCTAGATGTTATGAACCATGAATTTATATTTACATGTTAAGTGTTGAGAAAATCATGAAGTAAATGCAAAATTCAATATAGATTTTGTTTATCCTGTTATGCTATCTTATTTGAGAAGATATTGGAGAATGTTAAGGAACGTATATATCCTTACTCTATAGTCCAAGTTACCTTAGCTTCACTCATATATTAGATTGTGGTTTTATGAACCGAATAGTTCCAAATTATTACTAGAATATAATTTTTTAACCTTTTTTAGGTTTTGATTAATGAAAGTATGTGAGATAAAGTGTCGTTTCAGAGCATTGATTCGTGTTAACCCAAAATTGTTCGCGAACTCAATCGCTTATTTAATTTGTTCCCAAACCTCTGTTTTTGACTCAAATTTACAAAGCTTTAATCCCTCAATCTTGTGTGACTTTGTTGTTGGAGCATGCAGTTGCAGATTCCTATTTGTGATGAATTTTGGGATTTTGAATTCTAATTTTAACTTGTGGTTTGCAATTTGCAGCTAAACTCTGTGAACCTTTGCTTTGCTACTTGCTATTGATTTCCTAGAAGGCAAGTTTTCTTTTTCTTTGACTAGTAGACTTTTGATTTTTGTGTTTCTCCGTTTCTATTTTTTCTTAATTTTGATTGGTTTACGAGGTGCTATTGCTATAAATTTCCTTGTGCAAGGGTAATTGGTCTTTGAACACTTTTAGGTTTTCTCATTTGCTACAACACATGGTGAAAATTCTAGAAAAAGGAAAAATAAGCATAATTATAGTATTCTATGTAGACAATTAAGGGATATAATTTATGATTTAAAATTCTAAAAAAACATTAATTTATAAACTATAAATCGTTTAACTATGAAAAATTATTTTTCCCATAATTTTTAGCCACGATTTCTAAACTGTGCCGTTTCATATAACTGTTGCAAAATTGTGTGTAATACTAGTGTTTTAAAATGTTGCTATTCACCGAAAAAAGATAGTCATGCTACATTGTGTTTACTTGGTTTTATAGTTGTTGTTTTGCTTGTTTTTTGCTCAATAAATTCATGCATAAGAACTACTTCCTTAGGACAGGGAATAGATGCCAATTCCAATCAACTTTTGACCAAAAAGGATTTCCATCTTCCATTATTAATGAGAGGTGTAGTCTGATTTTTTTAATCTTATTTAGGTTCTCATTAATCAAAGAAAGTGAGACAAAGTGCCTTTGAAGCCTAGTTTGATCATGAAGTCAATCAATGATTTTTCCCAAATCATGGTTTATGACTCCCACTCACAAACCTTTAATCCCTCAATCTTGTGCAACTAAGTTCTAGAAGCCGATAAGGTAATCATTTGTGCTGTACATTGAATTTTTTTATTTATATTTCAACGTGTGGTTCGTAGTTTTCAATTAAACATTGTGGCTCATTGCTTTGCCTGTTACGATTGAATATTGATTAGCTAGAATGCATGTCTTCTTTCTCTTTGACTCATGGACTTTTGATTTTTGTTTTTCTCTGTTCTTGTTTTTCCCCAAATTTTCATTGGTTTATGATTTACTATCGCTATATCGTTCCTTGAGGATAATTGCCCTTAGAACACTTCTAGTTCTAGATTGAACTCTTATTTGGTATTTCATGTCTCAACAGCACATGGTTCAAATTCTAGCAAAAAAAAGTAAAATGTTATAATAGTAGTATTGTACTTGAACAATTAAGGGATATGATTTACTATTTAAAATTGTAAAAAAACCACAATGTATAATCAATTACCAGTTAAACTATGAAAATAGACTTTCCCATCACATCTTGCAAAGATTACTACTAATTTATGAAGTTCGGAATACTTTTCAATATCAAAGGTGTTGTAAAGGAAAATTATACAATAATTTATCCCATTGTATAACACTCTAAAGCACCAACAAAGTAGTCAAAATTTGGAGTTAGATCCTAATAGCCTACCATTTAATCTCCTCAAAATAATTCATATTTACCATAAAATCTTAAATCCAATAGAATTGATTTAATCAAAAATTTAAATCTTAAAATCCTTATATCTTTGCATTTCAATAGGTTGGTTTTACTAATTGTTTTTAAGAAACAAATGAAAGAATTTGGGTTGGGTATCCCGTTTGACCTGGGTTTCGAAAGATATTTAATTTTACTTTTTTATGCTATCGAATCTCTCTTATTGTCGTTTTCCCCTGCTTTGTTCTTCCTTTCTCTTTGTGTTTCTCCTTCTCCCCGCTTTGTGTTATGGTTCGTCTTCACATTTGTGTTTTTTGTGAACACTCTTTGCATACCTGATCTTGATGTTTTGGTAATTTGCACTTGTTAAGAAGTTTATATTTGACATTTGTTATGTTTGAGTCTTTTTTGTGACGTATTATGAATTCATTGTAGTGACTTTATCATTCTGTATTTTTGTGTTTTTATGGTATTTTAAATCCCCATATATGAGTTTATATTTATATGTATATGTAAATTTGATAGAATCTTATGATTCGATTTCATGATTCTACATTTTACCATCTTGGATTCCCTTTCTGAACTTAAGTAGAATCAACATTGCCTACAAGGATTTTTGATACAAGGAAAAATGTTAAATTGCTATAAGCTTCACCTAAGATCGAAAAGGGGGCCTAAGATCATGAAACATAGAATCATTAAATCAAAATGTAGGGTTTTTTCAAATTTACATATGGATTTAAATTAATATATACGCATATAGAGTTTCATAAAAGAGCAAAAACAGAATTTTATAGTCGCTAAAATCTCATAGTAAGTTACAACTATGTTTTAATAATAAGAAAATGTCAAGCATCATGTTCTTAGCAAGCGCAAATTATCAAGACAATAAGAAAATTAAGGACACACAAAGAGTTTGCACAGAAGCAATGCAAAGCATGATCTCAATAGCAAAGCAAGAAGCCAAAGCACAATGTAGAAACTCAATAAGGAAGGAAGGACGAATGTGGGGAGAGGTCAAGAGAGATTCTAAGGTGGAAAGCAAGAACAAATGGAAAATTGGAGTTCTTTCAACACCTCGCAAATTGATCAGCCACCTCATGTTCTTTTCTTTTTGCTATTTTTTTTAAAATTTGAGTTTAGCTAAAATCATAAAGATATTAAGATTTATGATTTATATCGGAACTTCACTGATTCTAATACATATAAGATTTTAGATAAATCTAAATTATTTTAAGGAGATGAAATCATAGGATTTTAGGATTTAAATCTAGATTTTAACTACCTTGTCGATAACCTTCTAAAGTGTTGATTACTTGATATTAGAACACCTGATATAATCATAAGATTAACATTAAAAATAAAACCTATAACATGATTTGGCTTCAATAATGTGATTTCCTATCTTAACAACTGCGGGTTCATTTGCGAATAAGTTTCTATGTTGGTCAACAAAGGAATTTTATTTGAATGTTTATTTGCAAATTAACCTGTAGTTGAATCAATGTTTTGAAATGTGAACCGATCATTGAACCGGTAGAGCCACCGGTTCAAGGTTCAATGGTCCACTCATGGTTGGACCGGTTCAATGTTTTGTTCTTTTTTTTAAAAAAAAAAATCAATTATTTATTATATATATATAAACTGTGGACATACCTTTCTCTCTAATTTCAACTATGAATTTTCAAGTGTTCGAATATCAACTAATCAATGGAACGTATAACAAAGGAGTTAGTTAAAATGGAAGTTTTGTCATTATAAGGAGAAAGCTAGAGGCATAAAGGAAGGCAACATGAAGGACATACAAGGCCTTGGAAGCCGAATGAGAAGGGCGAGATCTAAGAAGGCCAAAGACACTCTAAATAACTTATTGACCGTATTATTTAAAGTAGACCTAAGCCTTGAAGAACTGAAGCTGAAAATGATGAATTTCTTAATTATGAAAGAAGGAATAGAGGCTTGAAGGTTTCACATGAAGGCGGTTTTTTCTTAACTAGATTATGCACTTTTATTTTCTCAAATTTAAATTATTATTGAAAAGTTGTTATAAGGTTGATTGGACAAGTTTTCTTTGCACGCATACATGTCTCATTTAAATCTTTTAGTTTTGTTGTTTGGGCTGAACACTATTATTTAACCTTTGTTGTTTAATCGATAAATTGAGTTATTTATGTTACGGTTTTATTAGGTGTAACGAAGCCCCTATAAAGGAGGCCAAAAATTGATTACAACATAGAATTCAGATTTTATGCTTTGTGAGAGTTTTGTCTCTAGGATTCTTATTCAATCATATGGGTCTTATCAAGAATTCCCTAATTCTTGTGGTGATCTCTTAAGGTTGATTAATCTAATTAAGATTGTGACGGAATTGTTCCCTTCCTTTCTTTGGTGTTTTCTTTACATTTTTCTGCTTCTTTTCTCATCTTCTATTAGACAATAAAAACGATAAATAGAGTTTTTTTTGTAAACTGTGTATAGTTTCTGTTTTATCTTGTGCTTGTTGCTTTCCTTTGTAAATTGGGCCTCGGTTGTTTAGCATAAGCCCATTACTGTTTTGCATATATGTGGCCCTTGGCCTCTGTATTCAGTAAGCAATAATACCATGCATGGCATCATTCATCAGAAATCCTATGTTGAAACACCTGAACAAAATTCCATTGTTGAAAGAAAACACAGGCATATCCTAAATGTAGCCAGAAGCATCATCTTTCATTCCAACATACCTAGGATATATTGATGTTTTGTTTTCAATTATGTTGTTCACACCATAAATTGCTTACCTAGTCGTGTTCTGCAGAATTGTTCCCCTTATCAGCTCTTATTTGGTAAGCCACCTACTTTACTTGATTTCAAAGTCTTTGGGTGCTTGTGTTACGCGACCACAATCACCCAAAATAGGAACAAGCTTGACCCAAGAGCCATAAAATGTTGTTTTTTAGATTTTAAACAGGGTGTTAAAGGCTATGTTTTACTTGATCTTCAAACCAGAAACATTTTCATATCTCGTAACGTTGTTTCTAAGAAAACTGTTTTACCATATAAATCAGCTCAACTTGATAGTGTTGTGTTCCAACATCAAGTCAGACACATTCTGGTGGATGTGACACATTACAACCTAGTGATACTAACACCTCTGCAGCTTCCAATGATGAGAATAATTCTGATACTCCAATTGACACCCCTGCTGTTTGGCGCTCAACGCGACAGAAAAGTAAGCCAGCTAAGTACGGTGATTATCACCTTTACACTATTGACGGTAACAGTAGTTGCAATAGCAATGACCCAAGGTATCCTCTCTCTGACTCTATAACCTTTAAACGGTTATCTGATAAATATAATAATTTCATTTTAAGTATTGACAAACATGAGGAACCAACATCTTATGCTGCAGCCTCACAACAACCCCACTGGGTTGAGGCGATGAATGCAGAACTCTCTGCTTTAGCAGCAAACAATACTTGGTCTCTTGTTACTCTACCTAAAGGGAAAAAGGCTATAGGTAGAAAATGGGTTTATAAAATAAAATACAATTCCAACGGTCAAATTGAAAGACATAAAGCCCGTCTTGTAGCCAATGGTTACAACCAAGTCGAGGGCATTGACTATTTTGATACCTTCGCCCCTGTTGCGAAGCTAACTAGTGTTCGTTTTCTTCTTGCTGTTGCTGCTATTAATAATTGGCACTTGTACCAACTTGATATCAATAACGCCTTTTTACATGGCGACCTCAAAGAGGATGTTTATATGCGCGTTCCACAGGGTTTGAATGTTACTAAGAAAAAAGTTGTTTGTAAACTGCATCGTTCCTTGTATGGTTTAAAACAGGCTAGCCGTATGTGGTTTCAAAAACTATCTGATTTCTTAACTAATCTTTGATATAAGCAGTCTCCTCATGATCATTCCGTTTTTATCAAAAAGACGGGTGTGCTGTAGTTTTAATCTATGTGGATGATCTGATATTGGCTGGTAATAATACTGATGAAATTAAAGCTCTGAAACTTCTGCTTGATAAGAAATTCAGTATTAAGGACTTAAGCCCCCTTAGATATTTTCTTGGTTTAGAAATTGCCCGTTCAAAGCAAGGTATATTCCTAAACCAACTAAAATATGCTTTGGATCTCATTAATTCTTGTGGTCTTTTGGCAGGCAAACCGGTTAACAGCCCAATGGTGAAAGATAGCATGAAAAGTGCTGATAAAATAGATGTACTACAAGATCCCTCCAGATATCGCAGATTGGTTGGACAAATGTTATACTTAACCACAACAAGGCCAGATATCACATATGCAGTGCAACAACTAAGTCAGAAAATGAGTGAACTAAGACAAGGCCATTATCAAGCTGCTGTACCTGTCCTCCATTATCTTAAATCTGACCCTGGACCGGGCTTGTTATATCCCAGGGATTCCCAAATGCACTTAAAAGCCTATTCGGACGCGGACTGGGCAACCTGCCCTGTTACATGCAGATCAATAACAAGATACTGCATCTACTTGGGATGTTCTCTAATTTCATGGAAGTGCAAAAAGCAATCAACAGTATCACGTTCTTCATCCGAAACAGAGTATCGGGCAATGGCAAGTACAGTTTGCGAGCTTCAATGGTTAACCTATCTTTTACAGAATCTTCAACTCAAATTCAACTCTCCTGCACTCTTATTTTGTGACAATGATAGTGCTCGACATATTGCACAGAATGCTGTTTTTCATGAACGCACAAAACACATCGAGATCGACAGTCATGTGGTTCGTGAAAAGTTGCAGAAAGGACTCATGCATCTTCTTCCGATAAACACAACACAGCAACTGGCTGACATATTCACCAAACCGTTAGAGCCTAAAGCCTTTCAAGACCTTCTCTGCAAGCTGGGAGTACATAGTATATACTCACCAGCTTGTGGGAGGGTATTAGACAATAAAAATGATAAACAAAGTTTTTTTGTAATCTGTATATATTTTCTGTTTTATCTTGGGCTTGTTGCTTTCCTTTGTAAATTGGGCCTCGGTTGTTTAGCATAAGCCCATTACTGTTTTGCATATATGTGGCCCTTGGCCTCTGTGTTCAGTAAGCAATAATACCATTTTGTTTTTCTTTTCACTTTTCCAATATCTTCTAACCTTGATTTTTGCCAGAGTTATTCCCAACCATATCTCTTGTTCTACACATCCTTTTTGAATCAGTCTTGAGCCAAATTTAAAGTTTAAGTTGTGAACTTTCAATAATTTGCAAGATTTTATATATATAGGTGATAGGTGATTAGAGACCCGGCTAGGATATGTTTCCGAGTTTATTTAACAAAGTTTTTAGTGATATATATAATCTCTTTTCATGAAAAAAGAGTCCTTACATGCAATGTTGAAAATCCGTAAAGATAGGTATTCCTCGGATGCTACTGGGTGTGATAAGCTACTTGAAAATGTTGCTAGCATTTCTGAGCCTGATTCAAGATATTATGAAAGCACTTCTTTTGGAAAAATAGAAGTTTGTTTTGAGAATTTTGTGGATCAAATTGGAAGGACAAGAGCAAGAAAGATGGGGCTGCTACCTCTAGTCGCTCCATGTCTACCCCCTCAAAGACTCCACAAAAGGTGCTAGAGATACCCACTGAGTAAAGTAGGGATGTGTGCCAAGTAGGAATGGAGAATATGTCAGTGAGTCTGAAAAGGAGGAAGAGAGTGAGAATGAAGAAGAAGAGAACGGAATGCTAGACGAAGCATTATTGATGATTCAACAACTACTTGGTCATCAGTTGAAGACTGTGGAGGAGAATCACAAAAAAAAAAATTCCACACCTAGTGCCTAGTCAGTGGCAACTTGTGCTTGGTGATCATCGACGGAGGAAGTTGTACCAATGTGGCAAGTACTAGATTAGTCAAGAAATTGAATCTAGCTACTAAACTGTACCCTAGGCCATACAAACTCTAGTGGCTTAGTGAAGATGGGGAGGTACTGGTGAAGGAGCAAGTAGAAATGTCCATTGGGAGATATAGTGACAAGGTGTTGTGCGATGTTGTTCCGATGGAAGCTAGTCACTTACTGTTGGGGAGACCATGGCAGTTTGACAAGAAAACCATTCATGACGGTTACACCAACAAGATCTCCTTTCAGCACCATGACAAAAAGATTGTGCTCAAACCTCTGAGCCCGAAAGAGGTTAGTGAGTGTCAAAAAAAATAAGAGAAAAAATTGTACAAGAAAAGAGAGAACAATAAAAAGTCAACCAAACTCTTGAAAAGAAAAATGAGAAAAATAAAAATGAAACACTTGAGGAGAAAAAAAGAGATAAAAAGAAAAGAGAAACAGTTGAGGTGAGGGAGAATCTTTCAGCCACAAAAAAAGAGGTCAAGAGATTGCTTCTTGCAAAACAACCGCTATACATCTTTTTTTGCACAAACCAAATTTTGACCGCTAATGCTTTTGATGACTATGAATTGCCCCCTAATGTTAAAACTCTTTTGCAAGAATTCCAAGATGTGTTTCCATCAAGTGTTCCTAGTGTGCTTCCACCATTGAGGGGGATTGAGCATCACATTGATCTCATCCCGGGTGCTTCGTTACCCAACAGGCCTGCCTACAGGAGTAACCCACAAGAAACAAAGGAGATTCAACGCCAAGTGGACGAACTCCTCGACAAAGGTTGGGTAAGAGACAATATGAGCCCCTATGCTGTCCCGGTCATTTTGGTTCCTAAAAAGGACGGTTCTTGGCGTATGTATTCCGATTGTAGGGCCCTTAATAACATCACCATAAAATATAGGCATCCCATACCTAGGCTTAATGATTTACTTCATGAGCTGCATGGTGCCGGTTATTTTTCTAAAATTGATTTGAAAAGTGGATACAATCAAATTTGGATCAAGGAAGGTGATGAGTGGAAAACTGCTTTTAAAACAAAATATGGTTTATATGAGTTGTTCGTTATGCCTTTTGGCTTGACTAATGCCCTTAGCACTTTCATGAGATTGATGAACCATGTTTTGAGAGAGTTTATTGGCAAATTTGTTGTAGTGTATTTTGAATATATACTTGTCTATAGCACTACCCTTGATTTACATGTGGAACATTTGAAAAATGTTTTGGGAATGCTTAGAGCACGACAATTGTATGCCAATCTTGACAAATGCACCTTTTGCACTCACCATGTTGTGTTTCTTGGTTTTGTGCTAAGTTCCAAAGGAGTGCAGGTGGACGAGGAAAAGGTTAAGGCTATCCAAGAATGGCCTACACCTAAATCCGTGACCGAAGTCACAAGTTTTCATGGCTTGGCGAGTTTCTACCGGAGGTTTGTAAAGGACTTTAGCACAGTGGCAACACCTCTCAATGAAGTGCTAAAAATAGATATTGGTTTTAAATGGGGAAAAAAACAAGAGGAAGCTTTTAATGCACAGAAACAAAAATTGTCAAATGCTCCTATACTCAGCTTTGTCAAATTTTGAAAAATCTTTTGAACTTGAGTGTGATGAATCGAATGTTGGGATTGGGACCGTGTTGTTACAGGAAGGCCATCGAATTGCTTATTTTAGTGAGAAGTTAAGTGGTCCTACCCTTAACTATTCTACCTATGATAAGCAACTGTATTCCTTGGTGAGAGCTTTAAAAACATGGCAACTACCTCTATCCCAAAGAATTTGTGATTCATAGTGATCACGAGTCTCTTAAATATCTCAAGGAACAAGGCAAGTTCAACAAGAGGCATGTCAAATGGGTTGAGTTCCTTGAACAATTTCCCTATGTTATCAAACATAAGAAGGAAAAAGTGAACATTGTTGCCGATGCTCTTTCCCGGTGACATGCTTTGCTATCCATGCTCAAAACAAAATTACTTGATCTTGAATGTTGGAAAAACATGTATGAACATGATGAAGCCTTTGGGGAGATTTTTTAGGCTTGTGAAAATTTTTCTGAAAATGGATTCTTTAGGCATAATGGATTCCTTTTTAAAGATAACAAATTATGCGTGCCTAAATGTTCCACTAGAACTTTGTTGGTAAATGAGGCACATGAGGGTGGTCTGATGGGGCACTTCGAGGTCCAAAAGACCGTGGATACTTTAAAAGAACATTTTTATTGGCACTATATGAAAAAAGATGTGCAGGATTTTGTTGGCCGATGTATTGTGTGCAAAAAGGCCAAGCCCAAAACCATGCCTCATGGCTTGTACACACCTTTACATGTTCTGGAACACCCTTGGATGGATATATCCATGGATTTTATTTTAGGGTTGCCAAAGGCTAGCACTGGTAAGGATTCCATTTTTGTGGTTGTTGACATTTTTTCTAAAATGGCTCACTTTATTCCTTGTAAAAAAATTGATGATGATAGTCATGTGGCTCATCTATTTTTCAAAGATGTTATATGACTCCATGGTTTACCAAGGAGTATTGTCAGTGATAGGGACTCTAAGTTCCTAAGCCATTTCTGGAGGACTTTGTGGAGCAAGTTGGGCACAAAGTTGCTATTTTCTATCACTTGCTACCCACAAACCGATGGGCAAACTGAAGTTGTTAACAGAACTTTGGGAACTTTGCTTAGAACTGTTTTGAGAAAGAACTTAAAATCTTGGGAGGCGTGATTACCCCATGTTGAGTTTGCTTATAATCGGGCTGTTCATAGCACCATTAACTGTCTCCTTTTGAGGTTGTTTATGGTTTTAATCCACTAACTCCTCTTGACATATTTCCCATGCCTAACATTTATGTGCTTCAGCATAAGGAAGGGCAAGCGAAGGCGGACTATGTGCGGAAGCTCCATGAGAAGGTCAAAGCCCAGATTGAAAGGCAAAATGACAGTTTTTCCAAGCAGGCCAACATAGGGAGAAAGTGAGTTGTGTTCAAACCCGGTGACTGGGTTTGGGTACACATGAGGAAAGAACGGTTTCCAGATCAAAGGAAATCAAAACTTCATTCTAGAGGCGATGGTGTGCTAGAAAAAATAAATGACAATGCTTATAAAATTGAGCTGCCCAGTGAATACAATGTCAGTACTACTTTCAATGTGTCTGACCTTTCTCTCTTTGATGCAGATGAAGAGTCCGATTTGAGGACAAATCCTTTTCCAGGGCGAGAATGATGAGGACATGGCCGCGGACAAGGGCAAAGGAGCACTTGAGGGACTAGGGGGACGTATGACGAGGGCTAGAGCAAGAAAAGCCTAGGAAGCTCTTCATCAATTGGAGTCTATGCTACTTGAATTGAAGCCAAAAGCCTAAGGAGAAAGGACCCAGATGGTAAATTGCATCCAAGCCCAAATGGAGGCCCAAATGGTGGACTAAAGGGCGCCACACTTTGGAGGACTACATGACGTCATTCTTAAAGACCTTTTGCATTTTCCTAAGTTTTAAAAAAAGTCCAATCTCTTGTAAAGTTGGTTGTCTAATTGTTGTTTTTGGTTGACCAACTAATGGACCTAATTTCGAATTTTTTTTGTTGAGTGTAATAAACCCAAAATGGAGTCAAAAAGGTGATGTCATGAAGATGATGATGTCAAGAGGATGACATCAACCTAGGAGTGTGCGCCACTTTGTGGCCTTTTGGTATGTCTTAGTGGTCTTAATAATTAGGTGGAAGTGGAGAGCTTAGTGGAAACCTTTAGTTGCCAACATAGTGGTCCACTTTTAGCCAATCAAAAGCCATGGCCTTAGGCTATATATAGCCATGAGCTATTCCATTGTAAACACACAAGATTGAAGTTCAATATATTTGTGAGAGACTCTCTCTTTTGTTCTTGAGTGATTCAAGAATTTAAGGCTTATCAAAGCTATCCACCCTTTGTGTGTTTAGCCTTTTCCTCAAGTGGTGTGATTCCACTTGTTTCAATCCTTTTCCCTTTCTTTCTTATATCCAAAAACCACAAAATGAAGCAAGAACACCACCCAAAACTGCCCGGATTTGCACCACATTCCGGCCCCAAAAACCCACCTATTTTCATCTTAAATTCCATCATTTTCCCTTCCAAAACAACCCAGAATTTTCCCTAGCTCTTACCTCCTTCAAACCGTCAATTTTCCACAAACATTCCCTTAAGAATTGTGCCCTTCACTGTCGAGAATTTCTCAAAAAAATTCCTTGTCCAAACCTTGTTTTATTCTTCAATATTCCCATTCTTTTAGCCTAAAAATCCAGCGCCACTTTCTTCCTTCCTTGCACCAATTTGTCCTCAACATTTCTCAAGGTTTTCCGGTAATTTGAATCCTAGACGGTCCACTTATTTTCCCTTGCCTTTAGGGATAATATCAAAAAGACTAGACTAATAATGAATGAGAAATATGTAAAGTGGTTAATTTTTTAAGGTCTAATTTAATATTAGTTTAAATCATTAGAAACTAACTTTAAAGTCTTCAAATCTTCTTGGGACTAATTTGATAACGAAACTACAATAAGAACTAAGGTGGTTTGCTAGTGAGTTTTTATAACATTATAATCAAATAATAATAATTCTGTAATTTCTAACGTGATTAATTTCTCAGTAACTAATATGTTATTAATTTAAGAATATTTAAGGACTAATTTTATAAAGATACTAATATTTTGAGGACTAATTCGATGTCAAAACTAACACATAACTAAATTAATTATGTGTAAATTTTTAAAGTAATTTCTTGATGTTATAATTTTGAAGGGGGCTAATTTCATGACAAAAGACTAAATTAGTAATGAATGAGTAATTTTCAACGTGATTAATTTTAGAGTGACTAATTTGATCTTAGTTTAAATTGTTATAAACTACTTTTTAAGTCTTCAAAATCTTTCGAAGACTAATTTGATAACGAAACTATAACAGAGACTAAATTGATTATTAGTAAATTTTTACAACATAATAACTAAATAAATAAATAATTATATGAGTAAATTCTAACGTGATTAATTTTGAAAACACTAATTTGGTCTTAGTTTAAATCTTTAAGAACAAAAAAAAATTATCCTTATAAATATTTTGGGAACTAATTCGGTATCAAAACTAACATGGGACTAAATTTGTTTTGAGTGAATTTATAAAGTAATTTCTTAATGTTATATTGCTTAAATGGAGTAATTTGAGACAAAAGTCAATCAAGGATTAGACTAATTGTTAATGAGTAATTTGCAACGTGGTTAATTTTTGAAGGACTACTTTGATATTAGTTTAAATTGTTTAAACTAATTTTAAAGTATTCTAAATCTTTCAGAGATTAATTTGATATTGAAACTACCACCGGGACTAAGTTGGTTTGTTAGTGAGCTTTACAAAATAATGATTAAATAAATAGATGAGTAATTTCTAACCAAATTAATTTCAGTAACTGATTTGGTATCAATTTAAGCATCATTAAGAACTAATTATATAAATTTACTGATATTTTATGGACTAATTTTATGTGAAAACTAAAATAAGAATAAATTGATTATGTGTAAATTTATAAAGTAATTTCTTAATGTTATAATTCAGAGGGAGATTAATTTGATGACAAAAATCTAGAGAGTAGTAAATTAGTAATGAATGGCTAATTTTCAGAGTGGTTAATTTTTGTGTAACTAACTTGGTATTAGTTTAAATTGTTATAAACTAATTTTTAAGTCTTCTAAATCTTTCAAGGACTAATTTGATATCGAAACTTTTATAGAGACTTAATTGGTTATTAGTGAATTTTTATAACATAATAATTAAATAATTAAGTAATTATATAAGTAATTTCTAATGTGATTAATTTCAAAGAGACTAATTTAGTATTAGTTTAAATCTTTCAGAAAAAAAAAGTTGTTCTTATAAATGTTTTGGGGACTAATTAGATATTAAAACTAACACGGAGACTAAATTGGTTAAGAGTGAATTTATAAAGTAATTTCTTAATGTTATATTTCTTAGATGAAGAAATTTGATTACAAAAACAAATCAAGGACTAGACTATTAATGAATGAGTAATTTGTAACGTTGTTAATTTTTCAAGGACTAATTTGATATTAGTTGAAATCGTTAAAAACTAATTTTAAAGCCTTCTAAATTTTCTAAGGATTAATTTCATATGGAAACTACAATAGGGACAATGTTGGTCTGTTAGTGTGTTTTTATTCAGTAATAATTATATAAATAGATTAGTAATTTTTAACATGATTAATTTCTGAGTAACTAATTTTTTGTACTAATTTAAGAATCTTTAAGAACTAATTTTATAAATTTATTAATATTTTGGGGGTCTCATTCGAGGACAAAACTAACAATGACTAACAATTTAAGTTTTTTTTCTTTTTAAAATTAGAAAACTAAATTCATTATGTGTAAATTATAAAGTAATTTCTTGATATTATAATTCTGAGGGGAACAAATTTAATGACAAAAATATAGAGAGGAGAAAATTAGTGAAGAATGAGAACTTTTCAGTATAGTTAATTTTAGAATGACTATTTTCGTCTTAGTTTAAATTGTTATAAATTAATTTTTAAGTCTTCTAAATCTTTTAAGAGCTAATTTGATTTCAGAACTATAACAAAAAGTAAATTGGTTATTAGTGATTTTCAACTTGATTGATTTGTGAGGAACTAATTGATAAATTCATTAATGTTTTGAGGGGACTAATTTCATGAAAAAACTAACATAGGGACTAAATTTATCATGGGTAAATTTATAAAATAATTTCTTGATGTTATAATTAGTAAATTAGTAATAAATGAGTAGTTTTTAGTGTGATAAATTTTTGAGTGACTGATTTTGTATAAGTTTACATTGTCATAAACTAATTTTAGTATGCTAAATCTTCGAGGGACTAAGTTATATCAAAATCATAACACGGGTTAAACTTTTTATTAGTGATTTTTTGTAACATAATAGTTAAACATTTAGAAAAGTAATTTTGAACATGGTTAATTTTCAAGGGACTAATTTAATATTAGGTTGAATCTTTAAGAACAAATTGTTTAGTCTTATAAACCTTTTGGGGACTAATTCGATGTCAAAACTAGTGAATTAAAAAATTAAACAATTAGAAAAGTAATTTTTGAACTTTATGTTATGTAATGAGTGAATTTAAAAAGTAATTTAATGAACTTATAATTTTTATAGGAACAAATTTGATGAGAAAATCCAACAAGGACTAGACTAATTATGAATGAGGAATTTTTAACGTGGTTAATTTTTTAGGGACTAATTTAATATTAGTTTAAATCGTTTAAAACTGTTTTTAAAGTCTCCTAAATCGTCAGGGGACTAATTTGATATCGAAACTATAACAAAGACTAAATTGGTTAGTTAGTCATTTTACATAATGATTAATTAAATGGTTGAGTAATTTCCAACAAGATTAATTTATGAGTAACTAATTTGGTTAAGAACCAATTTTTTAGTCTTATAAATGTTTTGGGTACAAATTCATGGTAAAAATTAACACAAGGAATAAATTTGTTACTAGTGAATTTATAAAGTAATTTCCTGATGTTATAATTTGTATGGGAACAAATTTGACCGATGACAAAAATCTATCAACTACGAAATCAATATTGAATGAGTAATTTCTGTTAGCAGATCAAAATCTCACTGATCCTTCTACATAAAACACCAAGCTCAATCTCCTTGATGAAAAGCTTTTGAATGATGAAGACTCTTTTAACAATTAGCTTTTAGTTGCTTTATTATCTTAACTCCTTGTTAGCAATTAGTTAACATTCCGGTTGCCTGTTTTTCCTTTTTGTTTTTTCCCCCTTTTTTTGTTTCTGTTTTATCTGTTAACCATCATTAATTGGTTAATCATCTTTGTATATAAACTGGTTTAAGCCTCATTAATGAATTGAGAAGAATTATTCAATATCTGTTTTCTTCTTCCTCGTCTCTGGGTTTCAGCACCCTTCTTTTCACCTTTCTCTTCCTTTTCTTCTTGCTTTCTCTTTTCCCTTTCTGCTGTGATGTTGGCTGTGTTGCAGAAACTTGTTATGGTATCAGTTTAGCCTCTAGTTTGTTTTTCCGTCATCCATGTCTGACATCACCTCACCTCCTTCCGCCGCGGCGGTCGCCGCAAAAGAAGCTCAAGATTCTAACAGCCCCTTCTTCATTCATCCGAATGAAAACCCTTCGATGGTGTTAGTCACGCCCCTCCTTTCAGATAACAACTACTACACTTGGTCTACTTCCATGCGTATGTGCTTGGAGATGAAGAACAAAGATGGATTTGTCGATGGCTCAATCAAGAAACCTTCTGCAGATAACCCTATTTTCCCTTATTGGAAGTGCTGCAACACGCTCGTACTCGGTTGGCTCTTGCGTTCTGTTAACCGTGACATTGCGCAATCTCTTCTTCTTGCTCCAACTGCTGCACGAGCTTAGGCAGAATTATGTGAAAGATTCTGTCACGCTGATTTGTTTCGTATCTCTGAGATTCAAGAAGAAATTTATCGCCTTCTTGCTCTATCAGCAAGTATTATACATGTATGAAGACTCTTTGGGATGAGTTGGATCTCCTAAATCCTGTTCCTGAATGTTCTTGTGAGATTTCTTGCTCTTGTGGTGCTCTTGCTAAACTTCGTGCAATATGGACATTGTTGTTCGTTTTCTTAGGGGATTGAATGAACAATTCTCCACCGTTCGCTCTCAGATCATGACCATGGACCCTTTGCCTCCTATATCAAAAGTTCTTTCCCTTATCTCACAGCAAGAACGCCAATTCAACAAATTCATTCCTGATTCTTCCGGAATCCTTTCTTACACAAATGCCATTTCACATCAGGATTCTCAGAAGTCTTGTACTGTCAAACCTAATTTCTATATCGATTCTGATAAATTCTGCACCCATTGCAAAAAGAAGGGTCACACGCATGATGTTTGTTACAAGCTCCATGGTTTTCCTCAAGGTTTTAAGTTCAAAAACCCCAAATACCAACACAGGAATGTCAATGCCTCTACTGCCTCTCCTGCCTCTCCTGCTGAGAACTCCCAACCAGATTCTTTTGATGATGCAGAACAGAAATTCAATCTCATTGCTGACCAGTACAAATCTCTAATGTCTCTCCTTCCGGATTCCAGTGACACATCCAAAACTGTTCAGCTAAACCTGTCTTTTGTTCTGCAGAATCACACCTAACCCCAAATCTCTCTAATAAATGGCTTCTTGACACAGGTGCTTCTGATCATATATGTTGTTCAATCTCTAATTTCACTTCCTATCGTAAAATTCACCCTATCAAAGTTGCTCTTCCTAATGGTGACATTTTAATATCTGATACCTGTGGAACTATCTTTTTCTCTGAATCCTTTTATCTCACTGATGTCCTTTTTCTACCTGATTTCAATTATAACATCATATTTGTTTTGAAACTTACTTCTGTTATCTCCTGCAACTTGATTTTTTCTAACTCTAAGTGTTTGTTGCAGAATTCACATTTGATGAAGCAGATTGGAATAGTTGATAGGACTCATGGCTTATATATGTTAAAGGACATTCATCCTGTTGCTTGTCATGCCCCTCTTTTTCCTGCTAATAAATCTTGCAATATGATCAATGTAAACCACAATCTGTGGCATTATAGACTAGGCCATTTTTCACATGAACGACATCATGTAATGCAACAAACTTACCCATACATTACTTTGAATAAAGATATGGTTTGTGATATCTGTCATTTTTCAAAACAGAAAAGACTTCCTTATTCTTTGAGTAGTTCTGTTTCTGTTCATTTTTTTGATCTCTTGCATGCTGACATTTGGGAACCCATTAATACTCCTTCTATACATGGTCATTCATATTTTCTTACTTTAGTTGATGACAAATCTCGGTTCACTTGGGTCTACCTATTAAAAGCCAAATCTGAGGTAAGACTTTTATTGCAAAATTTTGTTAATCTTGTTGAAACTCAATTCAATCTCAAGGTTAAAACTTTAAGATCTGATAATGGAATGGAATTCATCATGCCTCAATATTATGCTTCCAAAGGTATTAATCATCAAACCACATGTGTTGAATCCCCTCAACAAAATGCCATTGTTGAGAGGAAACATCAACACATTCTCAACATAACTCGTGCTTTACTTTTCCAAGCCAATTTACCTCACTGCTTCTGGTCTTATGCCATAGCTCACTATGTCTTTCTAATAAATAGAACTCCTACTGTTGTTTTACAGAATAGATCTCCATATGAAGTGTTGTATGAATCTATACCTGATATTTCTTTCCTCAGAACTTTTGGCTGTCTTTGTTTTGGTTCTACTCTTGTTAATCACAGGAAGAAGCTGGATTCTAGAGCCAGAAAATGTATTTTCTTGGGTTTCAAGCATGGCACCAAAGGTTTCATATTATATGATGTTATCAGCAAAGAGATTTTTATCTCCCGAAATGTCATTTTCTATGAAGATAAATTTCCCTATTCTTCCACACCTGACAACTGCAGGGAGCAAGGCAATACATGCATTCCTAGCAATTCTTTTCCTTCTTATGCAGGTCCTAATTCCAGTAAGGATTCATATCAGCAACTTGATCAAGCAATTACTTCTAAGAATGATAACAATAATCCAACTCGTGAATCCTCCAGTAGCAGACCTCACAGGAAACATAGCAAACCCGAATATCTAAAGGACTACCACCTCAACCTATTGGCTCAATCAGGAGAGTCTCTCTTCCCTATCTCATCTTCCCCTCATCCTATTTGTTCTATTCTTTCCTATGACAGGGTAAGCAGATCACATTGTCATTTTCTAGCAAACATCACCAAATCTTCAGAACCAAGAACGTATAATCAAGCTGCCAAGGATCCCAACTGGGTTTTGGCCATGAATCAAGAATTACAAGCCTTGGAACGCAACAATACATGGCGAATCGTTGATCTTCCTCAATGGCAACGTGTTATTGGTTGCAAATGGGTCTTTAGGATCAAGCACAAGCACGATGGGAGCATTGACAGATTCAAGGCCAGATTGGTAGCCAAAGGTTACTCTCAAGTAGAAGGCTTGGACTACCTAGACACCTTCTCACCTGTGGCTAGGATGACAACTCTAAGGTTGCTGCTCGCGATTGGTGCTGCCAAGGGATGGTTCATCCATCAATTGGACGTGGACAATGCATTCTTACATGGAACTCTCTCTGAAACTTTTTACATGAAGGCCCCTCAAGGTTACAAACTTCCCGAGCAACAACAAGTCTGTCTCCTCAACAAATCTATCTACGGGTTAAAGCAGACCAGCAAGCAATGGTTCCTCACTCTGACTACTTCTTTACAAAACTTTGGTTTCCTTCCGTCTGTGGCAGATCACACCTTGTTCACCAGAATCACCACACATGACTATACGATAATCCTGATATATGTGGATGATCTTGTTGTGGCTGGTAACAACATCACCACCATTCAAGCTGTCAAAGATTACCTTCACGCTAAATTCAGTATCAAGGACCTCAGGGAATTAAAATTTTTCCTCGGCCTAGAATTGGCTCGTTCTCCTAAAGGTATATCTCTCAATCAACAAAAATACTGTCTTGAACTACTCTCAGATACAGCTTTACTTGCATGTAAAGCTGCCAAAACTCCAATGGATTCTACCATCAGACTTTCAAAGAAGATGGGAAAGCCATTGGAAGACAAATTGCTGTATCGAAGACTCATAGGAAGACTCATCTATCTAACACCTACCAGAGTGGATATCTCCTATTCAGTTCAACAACTCAGCTAGTTCATGGACTCTCCTACAGATACTCATTATCAAGCTGCCACCCGCGTCATTAGATATTTGCAGAACGAACCTGGGAAGGGTCTTTTCTTCCCTGCTACTTCTGATTTCCTCTTGCATGCCTTCAGTGATTCAGATTGGGGTGGATGCCCTGACTCACGAAGGTCCATATCCGGTTATTGCGTTTTCTATGGTTTAGCATTGATATCATGGAAAGCAAAGAAACAGCCATGCCCTTCAAGGTCTTCTGCAGAAGCAGAATATAGAGCCCTTGCTGTCAATACTTGTGAAATTCAATGGATCTTCAACCTGCTCACTTCTCTGCAGCTGCCCCTCAGCCAGCCCTGCAATTTGTTCTGTGATAATTTACCAGCCATTCACATAGCCAAAAACGACTCCTTTCATGAGAGAACGAAACACATTGATCTAGACAGTCACACGGTTCGCCACAAGATCAAGAAGAAACTTATCCATCTCATGCCTGTCTCCTCTGCTGATCAGCTAGCTGACATTCTGACCAAGCCCCTGCCTTGTGAATCCTTCTTCAACATTCTTTCCAAGATGGGAATGATAAATATACATTCTCCATCTTGCGGGGGGTGTTAGCAGATCAAAATCTCACTGATCCTTCTACAGAAAACACCAAGCTCAATCTCCTTGATAAAAAGCTTTTGAATGATGAAGACTCTTTTAACAATTAGCTTTTAGTTGCTTTATTATCTTAAGTCCTTGTTAGCAATTAGTTAACATTCCGGTTGCCTGTTTTTCCTTTTTGTTTTTTCCCCCTTAAATTGTTTCTGTTTTATCTGTTAACCATCATTAATTGGTTAATCATTTTTGTAAATAAACTGGTTTAAGCCTCATTAATGAATTGAGAAGAATTATTCAATATCTGTTTTCTTCTTCCTCGTCTCTGGGTTTCAGCACCCTTCTTTTCACCTTTCTCTTTCTTTTCTTCTTGCTTTCTCTTTTCCCTTTTTTCTGTGATGTTGGCTGTGTTGCAGAAACTTGTTAATTTCAAGCATGATATTAGTTAAATTGTTAAAAACTAATTTTTTTGTCTTCAAATTTTTTATGGATTGTCACAAATATTTGAAATGTATATTAGAGCTTTGCAATATCACTTAAGTAAAATTTCAACATATGCACAGTAACACCGTTAATAAAATTAACATTAAGAGGTTTTGTAATGAAAGTAAAAATTTTAAGAAAACAATTGTAATTTGAAAACTAAAACTGTAAATATAATATAGATAAATCTCAGATAAAGTTACTGTAGTTATCATTAAATATAACTAATAAATTCTTTTGACAACAATACTTACTACATTAATCATTGCATTTTATCCATTTTAGGGTTCTTTAAACTGTCATCTTTATTAGAAGGTTAAGGTCCTAGTTTCCATAGAAGTGGTTGTAAAATTCGTTGTTTCTTATAAGAAGAATTGGATTCCAGTTTCATGTTTAAATCACCATTCTTGTTTCATTCTCTGTAGAGTAATAAAGTGTATGGCGTTGCTTTTTTCCTTTTTCTTCCCTTTCTTTTTCTTTCCTTTTCCTTTTACTATTTCTAATTGCTTTTATATTTTCATTTTGTTTAGTTTTAACTGTTATCCAAAATAAAGTATTATTGGTATGGTACCTGTGCATTCTCACTAGTGTACGATGTGTTTGAATATATTCGTTTATTTAAATATTTAATTTATGCATTAAACTCTTAACAAATTAAAGATAATGTTTATGAGTAGAATTATGTAATAACTCATGTAGATAATCTCAATATACAGTAGCTTATTTTGATAAATTTCTCCTCAATGATTTTAGATTTTGTTGTAGTGTCACAGATGCAAAGACTTTCAAATGCACAAAGAAAGTAAATTGAATAATAAATACTTTGAAAGAAGTTAATATGTCATTTAATTGTTACAAAAAAAAGGTCATTTAATATTTTTATGATGTTTGAATAACCTAGACTAATCTCAAGACACTCAATATTGTGATATTGTGTTTCAAGTTTTTAATTCTATTCAAAATTATTATGAGGTTATTTTTGTTGAGCATCAAACACATATCCTAATCTCCTTACTCAAGTTTCAACTTATCCAAAAGAGGGATGAAGGAGAGTCTTTGTTGCATGTGATTATGCGAGTGCTTCTAGAATCTTCATTGTTAATTAATTGAGGATTTTCTATCATCGTAATTAAGTATTTTCTCACTCATATAGCTGCTTCCTTTCAAGAAGGATAATAGGAAATCAGTAACTAATTGTGCCATTTATTATCAAACCCCAAAGTAAGTGAATTGCACTTATTAGATCCAAATAAACAATAATTTCATTATTTTTTTTAGTTTATAAAAAATTACAAGAAATTAAATCTAAATATTTATACACGTATATTCTCATGTACTAATTAAGTGAGCTATATGACTGAGACAAAATAGCCAAAATGTAGATATCAAAATAAAAGAATTCAAACTAACTGATTGAAATTTGAATCTAATTTCATTTAGAATAATTCATATGTATGTGTAGAATACTTAATAACGAAACACGTTGTAAACAAGAATTAAGATCAAGAATTTCTGCATATTCAATGACCAAAATCTAGGAATCTGCAATTCTACCATGTATACCGCAACTCTAAGCAATGTACAAAAACCACCAACATGGAAACCACATCATCATTATTGTCAAGGTATTCACTACTAATCTTCTATAACACACATGAGGTAAGCAAGTTAACCGAACTGGCTTGGTGACCCACCCTAACCCGCTTAACGCCCAAAGCGCAAGAAACCCGGTCCAAACCGCCATACATATTCTCACAAGACTTCATCACGTGCTTCACATCAATAATTCTTTTTTCTAAAAAAAACCCCTCACGACAAAAAGACCCCGATTCAAAGCCTCTGGCAGCACGTTCTGAATAATCGCCTTCACAAGGAACCCAAAATTATAAGTGCTATGAAATGTAATCCAGTTTATATTCTCGTTGGATGCCGAGAGCTTGTAGATCAAGTGGCATAAAGAGAAACTCTACGAGCTCAAGGTGAGGAGTTCGATCCCCGGTGGGGTAAATTTAGGAGTGGATTTAGGAGTAGTATATGTGAGGGTGTGTGTGTTTGGCCGATCAAAAAAAATCTCATTGCATCATAACCCCAACGACCACAACAGTTATGTGACGAAGCAACTCGTTGAAATCTGCGCGTAGGGGTCACGACCAATGTCAAAGTCGCAGAAGTTTAATTCCCAGTTGAAGGATTGAGGGTTCCGAGTTTCCGGCAGTTGGAGTCGCAATCAGAGAGTGTTAAACAAACTTGGACAAGATGGAGATGGTTGAAATTTGCTTTCAATACTGTGTAGTTCCCCTAGGGAATCTCATATCAGTATTTGTCACAATGGCAGACGATTGTGCTTGGAAATTCGGTGTCCATGGCAATTATTTGATGCGATTTGATGGTGAAGCAGATCAACTTGAATTCCGGTTCAAGGTTGGACGCCCAAACTGAGCATGTGACGACTGAATTGGATGCTCTTAAAACCCCCCATTGCGTTGGAAAACTTGCATAACTGAAGTCTGAGAAGTGAGAACCAAGTCCTTGGAAGAAGGAAAACAGAGAAAATGGTGTCTCGAAGATGAAGACTACATAGACTTATATAAATATTTATTCATTGAATCGGATTTTCTAACATACACATTAACTGCATTGATTGCTCTATATTTCAAAATGGAATATCTATTTAACAATCAAATAAAAAAAAAGATCTATTTAGAAGTGTATTATTAAAAACATCTCTTTAACTAGAAAAAAAGTCTATTATTTACAATATTTTATTTTTATTTCCAAAATGAAAACTAACCATAAGTATATTTACCAGATAAAGCATTTTATTTATTAACTTTGCTTTTCAAATAGTTGATAAAAAAACATGTCTTACCAAAAACAAAAAATTTTGTTTTACCGATTTTCAAAAGTTTTACTTAATATTTTTTATAATAAAATCATTTGTTAAAAAGCATAGTTATGATATGATAAGTTATCTTGTCATAATACGTTATAATGGTTATCAAGATGACTCAACATGCAAAACAAGAAAAAATTATCCTATACAATACCTAAATGGGTATGATACAGTGAAAGCGGGTGCGCAAGGTTTGACAATGTATACGAGTACACTACTAGAATGCACAGTATTAGATAACAAACAGTACCCACGCCTAAACTCGTGGCAAAATAGCCATGGATAACTACATTTTGCCGCCAACATAACCGTCTCTAAATTAGAGACAAACATTTTTGTCTCTAACGACTGAATATCTAAGGGATAAAATTTAATTCAATAATAATTTGAATTTAGCGATGACAATATGAGTCTCTAAATTAGCGACGGATATGTGCGTCCCTAATGCTTGGGGCAAGTATTTTTTTCGAAAAAATTATTTATTATTGATTATTTGTGACGGATATACGGGTCGCAAAAGTAGCGACGGACAGATTGTTCTCTAACCGTCAGTATTTTGCGACCGCAAAGTGAGTGTCTAGTTGTCAGTATTTTGTGACGAACTAGTGGGTCTCTAATCGTTAATATTTTGAGACGCAAAATTGAGTCTCTAAGTATATGACGTATTTTTTTTATTAAAAAAAGTTTCACAATAATGCGCCCCAAAGTTATGCGTCCCTAAAGCAGTATTTTGCGACGGTCTTTTGGGTCTCTAAACTTGAGTTTTTTTGACATCAAGATTTGTGTCTCTAATTATATGATTTTTTTTAACAAAAAGGTTGACAAGCTGCCACGGACCTCTGCGTCCCTAAAGGGGTTTTATTTATTTTTTGGTTTGCACGCTATTGGACGTCGCTATGGCCCAATAAAGGTTAAAAAAATTTCTTATTTTCACACAAGGGACACAGACATAAATAACCCTCTCTTCTTCATTTGTCTTCATCTCTGATATACACACGTCCTCTGGACCTTGACACCTCCTCCGGCGACTTGGTTCTCCGGCAATGGCCTGTCACACTTCCTCAACTTCTCTCGGCCACTCTCCACAACGTCTCGATCTCCTCTCTCCACCGTAGACACGCACAACCTCCACGAGCTCTCTTTCTCCAGCGATGGTACTACTCTCAGCTCCACAACGTCTCTTTCTCTCTAATTTTAAATCTTTCTTGAAGACAAGATGCAAAAGATTCTTATGCATAAATCACAAAACTCTTTGAAACTTTGTATAGAATTTGCACTACTAGTAGTACTATTTTTTTTTCATTTTTCAATTTTCATTTTTCCCAATATTTTTTTGCTACCTTGGGAGCCAGTGCACTACCTTCCAGAATCCTGGCCTTGGAGAAGAAAAATAAAAAAACTGTTGATTCAAACAATCAAAACCTAATTAATTAATTTTTTTTCCTCTACCAATTACTATTTGATGTAATTCTGAATAATTAATATTTCCTAAAATGATCTGTCGCATTTTCTTGTCCACAGCGAAAGTCCATCCAGGAATTAAGCTTCAACAACAACTATGACACATCCAACAAGTTGGTCGGATGGCTGATGAGACCTACTTTGAGTAGCAGGTCCTCAGTTCGAACTCCTGTGGACACACTTTAGCCTATAAAAAAAACAACAACTATGGCAATAAAACAAATATGTTAGGATACGCGAATCACATGATATTATTACATTTTATCAATATCATATTTTCATAAATATTAGTATTTATTAAGGGATTGCCTTTAATTTTGTTCTTAAGATATTTTTTGACCTCTCTCTATTCCTTTTAAAGGGTTCAGAGTTATGCTACTCACTCTTTTACTATATTTTTAATGACCTATGTTTCTGAACATCACCTCATGAATTTTCTAGGTTTTCAAAAATTGAACAATCATTGGTTGAAACAATCAATTTGATACTACTATGCTGTAGGATTAAATACCTTTTTTTTTTATATCGTTACCTTGGTCAATTAGAAATCTGTTTTGCAATGTGAAAGTCCAAATGTGCTTGTCAAAGTGAAAATTAAGAACTGTGATTGTGAAATTGCATAGAATTTGAATTTGGATGTATGACTAATTGATTTTAATTAATTAGAATACATTTTTGTTGTAGATTGTGTTAACTCTTTTGCTGGGAGGTTACGCGGTTCATTTGAACATTTTTGGAGTTCGATGTACGTACCGCCGATTGCGTTAGTTTGTTTTTTATTTTGTATATTTATATAGTTTACTATGTTGTAAAAAAAAATGTGATTGTTGTTTGTTAGTAGAGAGCATATCAAGCTCACTAGGTTTATGGTTGAATGGTCCGGCCGATATTTGCATGTGTTTTTTTGCTTGTTAGTGGAGAGCATACTGAGCTGACCAGGTTTCTGGTTGCATAGTCCGGCAATATTTTCATGTGTTTCTTGCATGTTAGTGGAGTAGCACTCAATAGGTTTCTGATAGTGTGTCTTAGGTATAAGTATATGCTACTTTGTTCTTTATATTTTATTTGAATTGCTAGTTATTGAATTTCAGGTTTTAAAATTTTGGGAAATGTCCATATATTAGGTGTTATGCTACCGAAATTTCTGTTTATTTTTGGGAAATTTCCATGTAGTAGGGGTTATGCTGTCGAATTTTTTCTAAGTTTGTAATTACTGCAGAATATGGATCGTGGGTGGATGTATGAAAGGTTCGGTTTTTGCTCGAACTCAATTGAGACCTGGATTTTTTCGAGGAGTTGAGGAGTTTGTTCTGAGATGGAAATATTAGGTGTCGTTGTGTTAAGTGTAGAAAAATGAAATTGTTAGATACCGGTCGTGTGAAGACTCACTTGTACAAAATTAGCTTTAAGCTTAAGTATTGGATTTGGACAGAATATGGTGAAGAGAGGTCGATAGAATCAGACTTGAGAGGTGATTCTAGCAATACTGTTGTAGAGTGGGATCACGATAGTAATGAGCTTGACATGATGCAGCAAATGGTGACCCATGCATTCAGGGTGTCTGTTTATGACACGTCTACCCAATTTACCTTGTCTCTTTCAGTTAAATTGTTGGCTGCTAAATATAAATGGAAGGTTTCTCAAGAGTGTGTATATCTAGAATACAAAATTTCACAATGAGAGCTCCAGTGGTTGTGGAGTAATGGGGCACTGACATATAATATATCTAGAAAACTAAATTTCATAATGAGAGCTTGCTTAATGTGGACTATTAATGATTTTCCTACATATGGGATGTTATCTAGATTGAGCACATGTAGTAGGTTATCTTGTCCTTATTGTATGGATGAAACAAATGCCTTTTGGTTAAAATTTGAAAAAAAACATTCATGGTTTCATTGTCATCGTCGGTTCTTGCCGGCTAACCATTCCTTTAGAAGGAGCAAAAAGACTTTTAGGAAGGACATAATTGAGAAGCGGGATCCGCCAGTCATTTTGGATGGAGAATCAATATGGCAGTTTGTGCAAAAGTTTCCTAAAGTAACCGAGTCAGGAACTACGAGGGTGGCGGGATTTGGGTCCATTTATAATTGGACTAAAAGGAGCATGTTTTGGGATTTGCCGTATTGGAAAGAAAATTTGTTGAGGCACAACCTAGATGTTATGCATATTGAGAAGAATTTCTTTGGCAATGTCTTCAATACCGTTATGAATGTAAAAGATAAATCAAAAGATAATGTGAAGGCAAGGAAGGATATACAAAGAGAGTGTAAATGTGGTGACTTGGAATTGGTTCCATTACAAAATGGGAAGATGGGCATGCCAAAGGCAAAGTACTCACCGATGCCAAATGATGCAAAATTAGTTTGTAAGTGGGTAAAGGAATTGAAAATGGCACATGGTTTTGCATCAAATCTAGGTCGGTGCGCTAATGTAAACAAGGGTGCCATGCAAGGGATGAAAAGTCACGATTGTCATGTTTTCATGGAGAATCTGCTCCCAATCGCATTCCCTTCACTACACGATGAGGTGTGGAAACCATTGATTAAGATGAGTTAATTTTTCAACGATATTTGTTGCAATTCACTGAAACTCGGTGACTTGGAAAGAATGGAAGAAAGCATTCCAATTATTTTATGCAAGTTAAAAAGAATTTTTCCACTGGGGTTCTTTGATTCAATGGAACAACTTCCGATTCACCTAGAGAAGCATGATTAGGCGGTCCGGTTTACTATCGATGGATGTATCCATTTGAAAGGTATAAAAAATCACCTACTCCTATTTATTATATATATATATATATATATATACACACACACACACAATCGTGTTGTTCTAAAAGTTTTAAAACTTGCATAGGATGATGGGTGCGTACAAGAAGGCCGTGACCCATAAGACTAGAGTCGAGGGATCTATAAGCATTCACTACATTGGTCGTGAGATAACTTATTTTTTTTCGCACTATTTTAAGACTTTGAATGTAGTCTCAAGTTCTAGCTTGAGGAATGACCCAAAAAATGAAAGTGTGCCTAATTGTTCATTGTTAATATGTAAGAATGTCGGTCCTTCAAGTGGACAGTCACAAGGTGTTCATTGGCTGAACGAACAAGAATATAATTCTACTCATGTTAATTTACTCATCAATTGTGTTGAAGTGAAGCCATATTTTGAGTAAGTGCTAGTTTCATATACGAAATAAGATATTAAATTTCTTAATGCGTATTAAACATTACTTGCATTTTTGCAGCATGTTCTTAAGAGTGCATGAAGAGGGAGAACATCGAATGCATGTAGAATTTCCTAATTGGTTTAAGTCATATGTAAGTGTTGAATTAGTAACCTTTGCGCATACCAAATAATTCAATAGAAACATAACCTATAGACATTATCTTTGTTTACAGGTTTATGATGATCGAAATGGGGTTACTGATAGAGAATTAAGGGCATTGGCTTGGGGTCCTAAGTCCAAAGTTTCATTATTGAACACGTGGTTCATCAACGGATATAAGTTTCACACCAAAGCTTGGAGTTAAGGTCAAAAAACAACCAATTGTGGTGTTTGTGTAAAAGGTGTCACAGAAGATGGTGTAGATGATTTTTATGGCTTCATGGAGCACATATATGAGTTTGACTATCTTGGATTGCTGAAGATTCCTCTTTTCTATTGTTAATGGTATGATCCAAGAAGTTCAGGCATGAGGGTCCATCCACAGTATAAGATAGTGCAGATTAACAAACGTAAACAATATCGACATTATGATCCTTTTATCATTGCTCAAAAGGCAAGGAAAGTTTACTTTGTAGATTATCCTAATACGTGTAAGGACTTGAGGGTCAATCCTGATACATGTAGTTTACTTTGTACATTATGATCCTTTTCTATTGTTAATGGTATGATCCAAGAAGTTCAGGCATGAGGGTCCATCCACAGTATAAGATAGTGCAGATTGACAAACGTAAACAATATCGACATTATGATCCTTTTATCATTGCTCAAAAGGCAAGGCAAGTTTACTTTGTAGATTATCCTAATACGTGTAAGGACTTGCGTGATTGGTGTGTCGCAATTGCAACATAGCCAAGAGGCCATGTAGAGGTAGATGAAATTATTCAGGAAACCTAAGAAGATGAATCACCATTTCAGGTTGATGAATTTGTGGTTCCTATGGTGGAGATTGAGATGGTAGCGGGCTTAGGTGATGAAATTGTTGAAGGTTGGGATTCTGAGGTTGATCCGATACCGGAAACTATGGGCGCACCCAGTGTCATGTTTGAAGAAATTGAACAAGAGGCCAATGATGTTGATGCGGGTGAAATGCATGTTGGGGAGGAAAATGAGATCACCGACAATGATGAAGATGATGATGACAAATGGGGTGGTGAAGACATTGATTAAATTCGATTTGTTATTATGTTAGGACAATTATAGTATCGTATGCTTGTTACTTTATTTAGTATATGCAATATTACTTTAATGTCTTTTAATAATTTACATGTTATATTTATTTTGTTGAACAGATGTCACGGAGGCCTGGGAAGGCAGTGCTTGTAGGTAGCAAAGGTAGAGGGAAGTATGTCCATCGTGGTTCCATGCAGATTGAGGATGATCGTCAGCGCCGCTAACCTACAGAATCACAGTAGCCTAGAAGGGTTTCACGGCTATGTCGATTGTCACAGGACCCGGATTCACGTCCACCTGCGCAGATAGCATGCCCACATTCCGCTCCGCGCCCGACATCCTTGACTGGATTCACGATGATTCGAACACCTGGATTTCAGCCTTCGCAGCATTCTAATGAGCATCCTTTTCACCGAAGTTCTCATCCTCGTTGGGAGAAATAGTCATCGCGAAGTAGTGTACATCAAGATGACATAGCACCCATTGATAACCATGATCCTTATGTAGATGATGTAGAGAGGGATGAGGCATTCATTGAGGAGATGGCAGAGCAGGAGGCGATAGCATGTGACCCACGTGGGGAGCTGGCAAAGTATGTGCGTGCGGTCCCTCAAAGCTAGTGGCCACGAGACAGTAATGGGAAGTATTTTCTGGAATGGAAAGACGGAATGTAAGTTATACACTTAATGAATTCTATTATGTTTTTTAAAGGTCGAGTTCACTTATATGTTATCTTAGAACACATCTTTTTTGTTATCATTCTAGGTGGTATCCTCGTCAGCCTGGTGTAGAGACAATTGTGAATTATATCAAGTCTCAGTTCACTGAACCATGGCCTACTAGGACGTTGGTGCCTAAACAAACGTGTGACGTATGGTGGAATGAATATAAGGTCTTACTTGTGAATTTAATTATATTATGTGTACTCTTTAGGTGTTATTAAGAACAACTATTTCATTAATATGTAATTAATTGCAGGATAAGTGTAGTTGGGATCCTCGCTTCACTAGTCAAATGCAGAAGCAATTTCAGCACAAAGGCTCGAACAGGTTTAAAGGTATGATGAACAAGGCGAGGGCAGAGTATGCCGAGACTAGTAAAATTCCAATTTGGTGTCCAAATACTATTTGGAATCAGTTGGTTGCATATTGGGCTAGATCGGACTTCAAGCACATCTCACAGAAAAATAAGAAGAATATGACTTCTGAGAAGGGTGGAGTGTTACACACCTCTGGGCGTGTCTTTCATTCTGAGATAGCTATACAGGCTGTAAGTTTATACTATGATGATTTTAAAGTTGATTTTCTAGTTCATGTATATTGAATAATTGAATTGCCTTTAATTTATACATAATACTATGTTTGGTAATTGTATAGGCACGAGCTAAAGGAAACCCAATTGAAGTTTGTGAGCTTTTTCGTGCCACTCATCAAAAAGCAACTGGGGAATGGGTTGATACACGCTCTCGGGAGACATTCGTAAGTTTTCACTATAGTTTAACTTTGTTAATTGATTAAATATTAAATACTTTGTTAATTACTATTTGATATGTTTTATGTTTTGCTTTCCAGACTCAGTTTGACATCAATTTGGAGAAGAAGAAGGCGGCTAGCTAGATTGACACACTCCCTTCTGAAAAATCAGAGCAGGCTGAAAGAGAGGCTAGAGCAACCGCTTGGTTAGAAACAGCTAGAGGGAAGAACCATAGCCGTATTTATGCTACATGTGATATGGCTTCTCATTTTTCATATGGGGTATTTGAAGGATTCTACGCTCTCAGCTTCCTTCATCATCGAGTACTGGTAATTTGACGACATGTTCATATCCTGCACTGCTGTGGGTCCTGGATGAGTTGAAGAAGGAGAAAGAGGAGTGGTAGAAGGAGTAAGCGATCTATTACAGGGAGATTAATGACTTGAAAAACAATATGGCTACGATTATGGAGTTGCTTAGACAAAGGGAACCTGGTCAGCCTCAAGAGGCTAGGATCGAATAATCTAGTAGGCAGCAGCATGTCCATCCTGATTATGTTGAGGAGGATGAAGAAGATGAACCCCTGCGTTTTACTAGAAGAAGATGATCTGACATTATTTTAGTATTCATATATGACTATTGAGATTATCTTGACGTTTTATGTTGACATTTGTTTGAAATATTTATTTTATGTACTTGTATTATTATGATTATGATTACAAATGCTTATTTCATTTATGCACGCTTGTAGTTGATTTGTTAAGTATATGTATGCTTCTTAATTATCATATATCCAGGTTTTCCAATTTAGTAATGGAAAAAAAAATTTGTAGAAAATCTATGTTTGCCACCTTTTGAGCTGGGGCAAAATATGGTAGGTGCAAACAGGTTTGCCACCGCAGAATGGATGGCAAATTAGAGACGCAATGAAGAGTGGCAAATTAGAGATGCAATGAGGGGTGGCAAATTAGAGACCCAATGAGGGGTGGCAAATTAGAGATGCAAAAATGGGTGTCAAATTAGATACGGATATATGGGTGGCATATTAGAGACGCATAAATGAGTGAAAAATTAGAGACTGTTAAGTGGGTGGCAATTTTTTGATGAATAAAAAATTATCCTATAAAGTTGTCCTGTCATGGTTTTTTGTTTAATATTTTCAGCGTGTATTTGTTTTAGCGGCGGTAGAATTGATTATGGATCAACGTAATTATATATAATTATTTTTTTGTAAAATTGATTTTAATTATGGATCAACGTGCTTATTTCTTAAAAGAAAATTTAGAGTAAAATATATAATATAAATTTCTAACTCAACAGTAAAGCATGTCATACTTTGTTGAAGCCAAATCCAATTTTTGCAATCAAAATCAATTTTGATCTTTTTTCTAACACATAATCAAACAACATAGGGATGGTTTGTTTAAACTTTTGTTTTGACGAAAATGATTTTAACCAACGCTAAAAATATTTACTACCATTAGATCATCTCAATTTTAATGCATTAATAATGTCAACCATTTATTTTGGTTTCAGTTTTTTGTTTTTCACTTCTAATTCTATATGTTAGAAATATAGAGAAAATTTAAAATGTATTCATGAGGTGTCTTTAAGCTGTACAATGAGTGACCTATTTATAGGTGAAAATACAATATGAAAAATGAATAAAATAATCTCAGCAAATCAAATCATATCCTAATCCTAATCATATTATATAAAATTCCTAATGTTACAAATCAATTACAATATTACAATATAAATTTAAATATTTACAATATCAATTAAATATCTCAACATCCCCCCTCAAACTCAAGTGAGTGTGGAAGAGACCAACTTGAGTTTTGGAAAATAGGGCTTTCAAATGTTTAGGTGAATGAGACTTGGTGATCGAACATGTCAGCAGGTTGATCAAAGGTTCCGATAGGGAGGAGGCGAATAGTGCCATAGACAAGATGTTTATTGGTAAAATGACAGTCAACTTGTATGTGTTTTTTGTGCTCATGCAACAATGATTAGCTTTTGTGCTTCAATTTCTTATGTAGGCTCTGTTGAATTAGATAGAATTGCGAATCTTTTTTTCAACACACCAAACGCCCTTTCGATTGCATTTCATAATGAGGCATGACGAAGACTGAATAATTCTCTATGATGTTGGGGTGGATTCCATGCCGAGTATTCTTTCAAATGATAGCGAACTCCTCTATAAGGTGTGATAAGTCCTATAATTAGCATAAATAATCAATGTGATTGTTTCAAGGTAAACATGAGTAATTTCAACAAACTCTAATTTATTAATTACCTTATTGTATTTTAAGTCTATCTTCACGAGTTAATGATGTTTAGTAATTCTTATGTTCGAAGCGGTTTCTTCCCATCCAGGGAGCACATAAGTGACCCTTAAGTCAAGAGTACACACAACTAACATATTTTTTGTTGGATAATATTTTCTACCTCCACTCCCAAATATAAGACCCTCGGGAGAAAATTTGTTTATCTTATATATAAGACCCCCTACATAGTTCAACAAACAATTGTTAGTTTTGTCCTTGTCTAACCTTGTAATAAATGAAGGGATAGTGGGTACAATGAATGCATTTGCTAAAAATTGACTTTGAATAAAGGTAAATTTGGTAGATTGTACTATTTTTTTCGGTAAAAACAAGACATTAAATTTTTTAATTTGGTAGGTATTTAGTAGTTTTCTTAATCCGTGTGAATTAGTTAAAGGGTCCTATAAAAAAAACTTGAGGTAGTATATGTGTTCCGTCTATGGCACTGACACAATCCTGACATTACATATGTATATTAATATTAGCTCTTAACACTTAAGATGATAACTAATCGAGTCTCCAGAACGACGAAACTAGAAGTTTACTTCACTTTGTTTAGAATTATGTGTTAATATATAAATAGTTTTGTCTACTTGTTTTTCCACAACTGCACAGCGTGTGGGTGTCAATCCACCCTATCTTTCTAACATTACACATAGTATCAAGAAAGTTTGAGACCCATTCTTAAAATATTTCTACTAGTTTAATATATACTTAGTAATTCAACCATAATTTCTTCAGGTAATATTTCTCTCTTTGAGCTCATGCTATATCTAATTTTCCTCTTACATTTCATTCTAATGAATTGGTAATAAGCCATAAAGCATATGAATTGAGCTAAAGCCCATCGACGCAAATCAAACCATCTTACAATTTCTTCTTCAATCTAAAAATAAAACAAAATTACTTATCAAAACAAAATAACTATATATATTAAAAGGAGTAGCCGCAAGGAACAAGAAGGGTAGACAATGATTGAAAGATGAATTCAAAGTATATTCATTCAATAAAAGATTACATGTATATATACAAGCTGGTTACGTTATTAGATGAGAATAAAAAACAATAGATAACAAATACAAAATTGTTCTATTTATACCTCACTATATGTTAGTATTTTCTCTCTCTTTCTATATATATATATATATATGTGTGTGTGTGTGTATTTTCAGAATTGATACTTGTCCAATTTCATCCCATTTTTAATGATGACAAAAGGTGGAGAATCAATTCTGAACATGTTCTTAATTAATGATGATATGTTATTCTGAGATTTATATTGTTCAATATGCTATTAAATGTGATTCAAATCATGAAAATTAAATTGTTGTTGCTTAAACTTTTATCTCCTACCTTGAAAGCTAAAAGTGTTTATCTGCATATAAAAAGAGGAGTCAAATTCCTTTTGAAAGGGGGAGTTTTTGGTATATTTAAGCTTTCTAATACTCTGCGCCAAAAATATTTCATATACTTATTTAGAATTTCATTTATTGTTTGTCATCATCAAAAAGGGGAGTATGTGGAAGCAAATGCTCTAAAACGCCTTAACAAAAAAGTTTTGATGACTCCAACAGATGAGAACCAAGCCCATTTTGGCAAATCAAGCGATCGAGCGCTATAAATCAAGAACGCAACAACAACGGTATATAGGGTTTAAATTTTCATAAATCTAAATTTGATTAAGGCTCTTTAAAATTAATCAATATGTTTTTAATCAAATCTTCTGTGAAATAAACCTTTGAAAATGTTTTATGCTTGAAAAAGAACTTTAAAATATGTTTGAAAGCTTAGAACAATCCTATGCCTCTTTGGAAAAGTCTCTTTTTAAAGGTATATTCGAATATAAGGTTCTGGATTCAAAAACTGAATTTTTGACCTCAATATTCGAATATGGGTCTCCATATTCGAATATGTAGTTGTGGCTTGGCCTCTGTCTTTTTCAGAATCCAAATATTCGAATATATATTCGAATATCGAACCTCCATATTTGACTATATATTCGAATATGACAGTGAGCCTTTGCCTTTACTTTTTCCAGAACCTCAATATTCAAATATATATTCGAATATCTCAGTGTTGCTTTTCAAATTCCTTTTTCCAGAGGCTTCATATTCTGATATATATTCGAATATATAAGTGATATATTCAAATATTGCATTCCTTCTGAATGCTTCTAAGCTACTCTTTTACTCTCTTTAAAAGAGGATCTTTGCTCATTTGTGAAACATACCCTTGCAAGCATTTATTGAGCTGAAAAAGTCTTTGATATTATTATCACTATCCACTATCAAGGGTCTTGTCATTTAAGGCTTTCTTTATCCTCTCTTTTCTAAGCTTAATTTGATTCACCACAAAAGAGCCTTAATTAAATATTCCTTGTGCTTCATGTTGTATTTTATTGCTCTATTGAGAGTTTCTTGGTTGTAAACACTTAATCCAAATTCTTGAGTGAAGGTGAGGTATCCTTCAAGTTAGCAATTAGGGTGAGGTATCCCTAGAGTGAGGCTCTTTCAATTGGTGGGGTATCCAATTGAGAAGAGTGCTCTTAGTTTGTATCTTGTTCAAGTTTGAATGCAAGTGTTCTCGCGTGTGGTGATTGGAAAACTGGATGTAGACCACAAGAAGGTTTAGTGGCTGAACTAGTATACATCTTGGTGTCATTCTCTCTGACTCTCTACTCTTACTTATGTGCATTGCATTGCACCTTTAACATTCATATTCATCTCTATATACATACATACTTCAACTAAACTACCACTTAGTCAAGCTTTGCTACGTTTTGTTAAAAGTTTTTGAAAAAGTTTTAAAGCTCAATTCACCGCCCCCTCTTGAGCATAGAGGCCCTTTTCTAACACTTACCTGTCAAGACTACCTACTTAGTGGAGAAATATGCTAGAGTATACGTTGCAGAGATAGTTCGACTACATGGGGCACCGATAAGCATAATATCAGATAGAGATCCCAAGTTTACTTTGCTTTTCCTGGGAGCATTGTAGAAGGCTTTTGGGACTCGGTTACATTTGAGTACCTCACACAATCCCCAAACCGATTGGCAGTCCGAAAGAACGATTCAAACTCTTGAGGACATGCCTCGAGCTTGTGTAATAGAAGAGGGTGGTGACTAGGGAAGATACTTGCCACTGGTGGAATTTGCCTATAATAACCGCTTTCATTCCAGCATAGGCATCGCACCCTATGAAGCACTCTACGGGAGGAAGTGTCAGTCACCGGTATGTTGGTTTGAAGCTAGACAAAAATTACCATTAGGGTCGGACTTGGTGCAAGATACAACAGATAGTATTAGGCGTATCAAGGAAAGATTGAAAAGAGCACAAGATCGTCAAAAATGTTATGCGGATCAATGAAGGAAGCCCTTAGAATTCGAAGAAGGAGAGCGCGTGTTTCAAAAAGTTACACCCTACACCGCTATTGGAAAAGCGATGAAGACAAAGAAGCTTAAGCCTCGTTTCATTGGTCCTTATGAGATTCTCAAAAGAATAGGATCCGTTGCGTATCAACTAGCTTTGCCTCCTCATCTTTCCAATCTCCACGATGTGTTTCACGTATCTCAACTCCAAAAGTACGTCGCCGATCCCTCTCACATTTTAGAAGTGGTCAACATTTTGTTGAAGTCAGACACCTCATATCGGGTGAAACGTGAAGATTCTAAACTGAGCGGAGAAGACCTTACGGAACAAGGTGATCCCATTTGTAAATGTCTTGTGGAAGAACATCGAGTCATCAAAAATCACTTGGGAAAAAGAGCAAGATATGAGGGACACATACTCTGAACTATTTCAGTAATAAAGGTAATTTCCTAATTTTGAGAACAAAATTATTTTAAGTGGGGTAGAATTGTAACATCCCGAAAATCCCTGAGAGATTTAGGACTTAAAGGATTTAGTTGCAAATTACAAAGAAAAGAGTAAGGAGGATTAATTGTAAGTAGAGAGGTTAGAGGAGCGACGAAAAGGACTTGTGTATTCGAATATGAACACCTATATTTGAATATGAATGACCTATATTCGAATATGAGTGAGTGATATTCGAATATGTACTTTTCATATTCGAATATGTACTTTTCATATTCGAATATGAACAGTGATATTCGAATATGGACTTTTCATATTCGAATATGAACAGTGATACTCGAATATGGATTTTTCATATTCGAATATGGATGTGTGATATTCGAATATGAAGGTCTGATATTCGAATATGGAAAGATGATATTCAAATATGGAAGTGTGGGGTTTGATTATAGAATCTTTATATTCGAATATGGAAGATCCATATTCAAATATGGCGAATATGGAAGATCCATATTCGAATATGGACCCCTAACAACTCTAAATACGCGACCTTACCTCCACACTTCCCATTTTTCTTTCCCTCAGTCTTCTCTTCAAAGATACCTCACTAAACCTGTGTCACGAATCAACCACACTCTACAAACTCTTCCATCTCAAGATTTCCTTCTCACAAGCTTCTTCTTAACTAAAGCTCCAAGGGGTGAGTTTCATACTCGAGGACAGCAAGTGCTAAAGAAGGAAGTTGGAGACAGGGATCGGTGCTTGAAGAAGAAAAAGGGATTCTGGAAGATTAGAGGTAACCCTGAAAACCCCAAATCAAGGATACTATGGAATGCTAGGAACATGTGGTTAGTATATTAAAACAATGTGTTATAGATTGTTTGTTATAGGATTCAGATTCCTCACAGGTATTGTGTTAAAGGATTCAGATTCCTCACAGGTAACTTCAAGGAAGCTTTTGGTGAGCAATCTTTATTATAAAACATGTTTATTTTCTATTGAGTTCATAAATTTCATATAGACGCTTAACAAGTGAGTTGATTTTAGGGGTTGAACCTTTCTAATTCTAGAATCCTTCCTAATTCTTACCATTATTTGAATGTAAATGTAACAGAAAATAGAAATATGATTTATGATTTGACAAAAGAATCAAAAGTAAAACGAAACAACAATAAAAGCTCAAAACATATCAATGTTATCAAAAATAATATACAAAAGTAACCCAATGACAAAAACAAGCCACCTAGAAACCACTTTAGAACCCTAATTAAATATATAGTGAACACAACAAAATGAACAGCACAAGGAAAGAGCAGAAAATCAAGGGATCAAAAAGAAAAAGAAGGCAAAATGAACAACACAATTAAAGAGCAAAATATCAAGGGACATGAAAGTAAAAGAAGGAACCAAAGAATAGTACCTGGATTTCTATCACTCAATGCTATCAAGGAGGAGAGTACTGAAAAAAGAATTCCAAAATGGAGTAATAAAATGACAAGGGTATAATTGAGTTTCACAAAAATATTTAAGCGTTATTTAGGTAGTCTATCTCATCTTTTTTAGTTTCATTTCCCTCCCTTCCAAATCCCTCCAAAATTTGAGGGAACCATAATCCAAGTAATATTCTCTCCCCTCCCCTCTAATTTATTTGAAGCAACAAGGTTTCAAAACTAAAATCCCTTCCCTCTGCTCCCTTCAATTTACCTCAATCTAATCAAAGTGTTAAGAGACACTCAGTGTGATTCAAATGCAAAGCACCTCTATCTATCGGTGTCTTTTTATATACTTTAATATTTTTTCACCCTATAAATATTGTTAAGAGAAATAGAAAAAGAAATATATTCTTAAGTGCATGAGCGAAATTAAAACAATCTCATCTCACCCTACTTCTTTCTTCTTCGTAACTTATTTTTCTTTGTGTTAATCTAAGAATTTAAATTTTGGTTTGCATTTTACATTATTTCATACAATCAATTACAACAATAAATAAATGATGGAATTTCCCAATTCTTAAATGGAGTATTTTTGCCTTTCTTAACTTGATATCAAAAATATAAGCGAGACTAAATTGATTCTTAACAAATTTTTATAACATAATAATTACATAATTAGATAATTAATTTTTGATATAGTTAATTTTCTACGGACTAAATTGGTATTAGTTCAAATCTTTAAGAAGAAATTTTTTTTAGAATTATATATGTTTTGGTGAGTAATAAAATGTCAAAATTAACACGAGGACTGAATTGGTTATGAGTGAATTATAAAGTAGGTTTTTAATGTTATATTTCTTAAATGGAGTAATTTGATGAAAAAAATCAATGAAAGTGATGAGGACTTGGCCGCAGACAAGGGCTAAGGAGCACTTGAGGGACTAGGGGACCTATGACGAGGGCTAGAGCAAGAAAAGCCAAGGAAGCTCTTCATCAATTGGTGTCTATGCTACTTGAATTCAAGCCCAAAGCCCAAGGAGAAAGGACCCAGATGGTGAATTGCATCCAAGCCCAAATGGAGGACTAAAGAGCGCTACACATTGGAGGACTACATGACGCCATTGTTGAAGACCTTGTGTATTTTCCTAAGTTTTAAATAAAGTCCAATCTCTTGTAATGATGTCATGAAGATGATGTCATGAGGATGACGTCACCCTAGGAGTGTGCGCCACTTTGTGGACTTTTGATATGTCGTAGTGGTCTTCATAATTAGGTGGAAGTGGAGAGCTTAGTGTAAAACTTTAGTTGCCCACTTAGTGATCCAGTTTTAGCCAATCAAAAGCCATGGCCTTACGCTATATATAGCCATGAGCTATTCCTTTGTGAACACACAAGATTTAAGTTAAATATATTTGTGAGAGACTCTCTCTTTTGTTCTTGAGTGATTCAAGAATTTGAGGCTTATCAAAGATATCCACCCTCTGTGTGTTTAGCATTTTCTTCAAGTGGTGTGATTCCACTTGTTTCCATCCTTTTCCCTTTCTTTCTTTTATCGAAAAACCACAAAAAGAAGCAAGAACACCAACCCAAAGCTGCTCAGATTTGCGCCATATTCCAACCCCAAAAACCCACCTATTTTCATCTTAAATTCCATCGTTTTCCCTTCCAAAACAACCCAGAATTTTCCCTAGCTCTTACCTCCTTCAAACCTTCAATTTTCCACCAAAATTCCCATATGAATTGCGCCCTTCACTGCCCAGAAATTCCCAAAAAAATTCCTTGTCCAAACCTCGTTTTATTCTTCACTATTCCAATCCTTTTAGCCTAAAAATCCAGCGCCCCTTTCTTCCTTCCTTGCGCCCATTTTTCCTCAAAAGTTCTCAAGTTTTTCTGGCAATTTAAATCCTAGACGATCCACTTCTTTTCCCTTGCCTTTAGGGGTCATATCATTTGGTATTCAGAGCTACGGTTTCTAGGACTTCTTCATTTCCGGAAATTACATTTTGGTAACATCCTTCCTTTTAATCTTTTTACCATTTATATTACCTTATTTTACTTGTTCTTATTTTGGGCTGAACCATTGCAAAAGTTAGTCCTTGTGTTTCAAAGAAAAAAAAAAAGAAAGCTCCTACGTGAAAAAAATGATATATCTGTCTTATAAAAACAAATAAAGCGCAGCTTTTTTTTTAAAAGAAAGAAGTTAGTAGTTTTAATAAAAAAAAGGGCCGAATGGTGCATGCTTTTTAGAACATTTCTATTCAATTTCTAAAGGTAATATTTTTGGTAGCTTGAAGGATTGTTTCTGAATTGCTATTTCTACCCTTGTTTTCCTAAAAAAAATCTTGTGTTCTTGCTTAATTTGTAGCCTACCCAAATCCTTTGAAGCCTACCCTAGCCTTGCCTTATCACAAATTGGTGGTAATCTTTGTGTGACCTCTTGTTGAATTAATTAAGAAATTTTGAGAAGTCTAGAGTGGAGAAAGGCAAGAGTGCACATTAGAGAAAAAGCCATAAAATTGAGTGATACACGAGGGATTCGAGTGTAAACACCAGAGAAGAGTGATGAGGTCCTTTATTATCTTGTTATCTTTTAATTTGTTTGTTCAAGATGGCAGAAAAGGAAGATAGAGCTTCTCTTGGATTTCAAATTGCGGCCCTCTCACAAGAATTACAAAGAATGATGAGGCAACAACAAGACGAGCTCCATGAACGGTTGGACAGTATGGAAAATAGGACTCTTCCCAACGACGAAGAATGAAGAGGAGATGGTGGTCCAAGGCTGATCCAGATTGAAGGAATCAAGCTCAATGTTCCTCCTTTTAAAGGTAAAAGCGATTCAGAGGCATATCTTGAGTGGGAACTAAAGATTGAACATGTTTTTTCTTGTAATAATTATAATGAGGAACAAAAAGTAAAGCTTGCGGCCGCGGAATTCTCGGACTATGCACTCATGTGGTGGAATAAGTTGAAAAGAGAAAGAATAAGAAATGAAGATCCGTTGGTGGACTCTTGGGCCGAAATGAAAAGGCTCATGAGGAAGCGTTATGTACCGGCTAGTCATGCCCGAGAAGTGAAGTTTAGTCTCCAGAGGTTGACCCAAGGTAGCAAGAGTGTTTGGGAGTACTACAAAGAATTGGAGATGTTAATGATGCAAGCTCACATTGAAGAAGACGAAGAGGTAACCATGGGCCGATTTCTTTCTGGTTTGTCTAACGATATTCGAGACATTGCTGAATTATATGACTTTGTGGAGATGGAGGACTTGTTACACAAGGCCGTCCAACTCGAGCAACAACTCAAACGAAAAGGGGTGGCAAGACGAAGTTCTTCCAATATCAATGCCTCAAATTGGAAGGAAAAGAACAAGAAAGATGGGGCTGCTACCTCTAGTAGCTCCATGTCTACCCCTTCAAAGACTCCACCAAAGGTCCTAGAGATACCCCCTGAGTAAAGTAGGGATGTGAAATGTTTCAAGTGCCAAGTAGGAATGGAGAATATGTCAATGAGTCTGAAAAGGAGGAAGAGAGTGAGAATGAAGAAGAAAAGGACGGAATGCCAGACGAAGCATTATTGATGATTCGACGACTACTTGGCCATCAGTTGAAGACTGTGGAGGAGAACCAAAGAGAAAATATCTTCCACACCCGATGCCTAGTCAGTGGCAACTTGTGCTTGGTGACCATCGACGAAGGAAGTTGTACCAATGTGGCAAGTACTAGATTAGTCACAAAATTGAATCTAGCTACTAAACTGCACCCTAGGCCATACAAACTCCAATGGCTTAGTGAAGATGGGGAGGTACTGTTAAAGAAACAGGTCGAAGTAGAAATGTCCATTGGGAGATATAGTGACAAGGTGTTGTGCGATGTTGTTCCGATGGAAGCTAGTCATGTACAGTTGGGGAGACCGTGGCAGTTTGACAAGAAAACCAATCATGACGGTTACACCAACAAGATCTCCTTTCAGCACCATGAAAAAAAGATTGTGCTCAAACCTCTGAGCCCGAAAGAGGTTAGTGAGTGTCAAAAAAAAAATAAGAGAGAAAATTGTACAAGAAAAGAGAGAACAAGAAAAAGTGAACCAAACTCTTGAAAAGAAAAATGAGAAAAAGAAAAATGAAACACTTGAGGAGAAAAAAAGAGATAAAAAGAAAAGAGAAACACTTGAGGTGAGGGAGAACCTTTCAGCCACAAAAAAAGAGGTCAAGAGGTTGCTTCTTGCAAAAAACCCCTATACATCTTTTTTTCCACAAACCAGATTTTGACCGCTAACGCTTTTGATGACTATGAATTGCCCCGTACTTTTAAAACTCTTTTGCAAGGAATTCCAAGATGTGTTTCCATCAAGTGTTCGTAGTGTACTTCCACCATTGAGGGGGATTGAGAATCACATTGATCTCATTCCGGGTGCGTCGTTACACAACAGGTCTGCCTACAGGAGTAACCCACAAGAAACAAAGGAGATTCAATGCCAAGTGGACGAACTCCTCGATAAAGGTTGGGTAAGAGATAGCATGAGCCCCTGTGCTATCCTGGTCATTCTTGTCCCTAAAAAGGATGGTTCTTGGCGTATGTGTTCCGATTGTAGGGCCCTTAATAATTTACAAGATGAGCTGCATGGTGCCTGTTATTTTTCTTAAATTGATTTGAAAAGTGGATACAATCAAATTAGGATCAAGGAAGGTGATGAGTGGAAAACTGCTTTTAAAACAAAATATGGTTTATATGAGTGGTTAGTTATGCCTTTTGGCTTGACTAATGCCGTTAGCACTTTCATGAGATTGATGAACCATGTTTTGAGAGAGTTTATTGGAAAATTTATTGTAGTGTATTTTGATGATATACTTGTCTATAGCACTACCCTTGATTTACAGGTGGCACATTTGAAAAATGTTTTGGGAATGCTTAGAGCACGACAATTGTATGCCAATCTTGACAAATGCACCTTTTGCACTCACCATGTTGTGTTTCTTGGTTTTGTGCTAAGTTCCAAAGGAGTGCAAGTGGACGAGGAAAAGGTTAAGGCTATCCAAGAATGGCCTACACCTAAATCCGTGACCGAAGTCAGAAGTTTTCATGGCTTGGCGAGTTTCTACCGGAGGTTTGTAAAGGTCTTTAGCACAGTGGCAACACCTCTCAATGAAGTGCTAAAAAAAGATATTGGTTTTAAATGGGGCAAAAAACAAGAGGAAGCTTTTAATGCATAGAAACAAAATTTGTCAAATGCTCCTATACTCACTTTGTCAAATTTTGAAAAATCTTTTGAACTTGAGTGTGATGAATCGAATGTTGGGATTGGGACCGTGTTGTTACAGGAAGGCCATCCAATTGCTTATTTTAGTGAGTAGTTAAGCGGTTCTACCCTTAACTATTCTACCTATGATAAGCAATTGTATGCCTTGGTGAGAGCTTTAAAAACATGGCAACTACCTCTATCCCAAAGAATTTGTGATTCATAGTGATCACGAGTCTCTTAAATATCTCAAGGAACAAGGCACACTCAACAAGAGGCAAGTTGGGTTGAGTTCCTTGAACAATTTCCTTATGTTATCAAACATAAGAAGGAAAAATTGAACATAGTTGCTCATGCTCTTTCCCAGCGACATGCTTTGTTATCCATGCTCGAAACAAAATTTCTTGGTCTTGAATGTTGGAAAAACATGTATGAACATGATGAAGCCTTAGGGGAGATTTTTTAGGCTTGTGAAAAGTTTGAAAATGGATTCTTTAGGCATAATGGATTCCTCTTTAAAGATAACAAATTATGTGTGCCTAAATGTTCCACTAGAACTTTGTTGGTAAATGAGGCACATGAGGGTGGTCTGATGGGGCACTTCGGGGTCCAAAACACCTTGGATACTTTAAAAGAACATTTTTATTGGCCCCATATGAAAAAAGATGTGCAGGATTTTGTTGGCCGATGTATTGTGTGCAAAAAGGCCAAGCCCAAAACCATGCCTCATGGGTTGTACACACCTTTACCTGTTTTGGAACACCCTTGGATGGATATATCTATGGATTTTGTTTTAGGGTTGCCAAAGACTAGCACTGGTAAGGATTCCATTCTTGTGGTTGTTGACAGATTTTCTAAAATGGCTCACTTTCTTCCTTGTAAAAAATTGATGATGCTAGTCATTTGGCTCATCTATTTTTCAAAGATGTTATATGACTCCATGGTTTACCAGGGAGTATTGTCAGTGATAGGGACTCTAAGTTCCTAAGCCATTTTTGGAGGACTTTGTGTGGCAAGTTGGGCACAGAGTTTCTATTTTCTATCACTTGCCACCCACAAACTGAAGTTGTTAACAGAACTTTGGGAACTTTGCTTAGAACTATTTTGAGAAAGAACTTAAAATCTTGGGAGGCGTGCTTACCCCATGTTGAGTTTGCTTATAATCGAGCTGTTAATAGAACAACTAAATGTCTCCTTTTGAGGTTGTTTATGGTTTTAATCCACTAACTCCTCTTGACTTATTTCCCATGCCTAACATTTCTGTGTTTCAGCATAAGGAAGGGCAAGCGAAGGCGGACTATGTGCGGAAGCTCCATGAGAAGGTCAAAGCCCAGATTGAAACCCGGAGACTGGGTTTGGGTACACACGAGGAAAGAACGGTTTCTAGATCAAAGGAAATCAAAACTTCATTCTAAAGGCGATGGTCCTTTCCAAGTGCTGGAAAAAATAAATGACAATGCTTATAAAATTGAGCTGCCTGATGAATACAATGTCAATACTACACACAATGTGTCTAACCTTTCTCTCTTTGATGCAGATGAAGAGTCCGATTTGAGGACAAATCCTTTTCCATGGGGGAGAATGATGAGGACAAGGCTGCGGACAAGGGCAAAGGAGCACTTGAGGGACTAGGGGAAGGTATGACGAGGGCCAGAGCAAGAAAAGCTTAGGAAGCTCTTCATCAATTGGTGTCTATGCTTCTTGAATTCATGCCAAAAACCTAAGGAGAAAGGACCCTGATGGTGAATTGCATCCAACCAAAATTGAGGCACAAATGGAGGGCTAAAGGGCGCCACACTTTGGAGGACTACATGACGTCATTCTTGAAGACCTTTTGCATTTTCCAAAGTTTTAAATAAAGTCCAATCTCTTGTAAAGTTGGTTGTCCAATTGTTGTTTTTGGTTGACCAACTAATGGACCTACTTCCGAGTTTTTGTTGTTGACTGTAATAAACCCAAAATGGAGTCAAAAAGGTGATGTCATGAAGATGATGTCAAGAGGATGACATCAACCTAGGAGTGTGCTCCACTTTGTGGCCTTTTGGTATGTCTTAGTGGTCTTAATAATTAGGTGGAAGTGGAGAGCTTAGTGGAAACCTTTAGTTGCCCACTTAGTGTTCCACTTTGAGCCAATCAAAAGCCATGGCCTTAGGCTATAAATAGCCATGAGCTATTCCATTATAGACACACAAGATTGAAGTTAAATATAATTGTGAGAGACTCTCTCTTTTGTTCTTGAGTGATTCAAGAATTTAAGGCTTATCAAAGGTATCCACCCTTTGTGTGTTTAGCCTTTTCCTCAAGTGGTGTGATTCCACATGTTTCCATCATTTTCCCTTTCTTTCTTATATCCAAAAACCACAAAATGAAGCAAGAACACCAAGCCAAAATTTCCCAGATTTGCGCCACATTCTGGCCCCAAAAACCCACCTATTTTCATCTTAAATTCCATACTTTTTCCTTCCAAAACAACCCAGAATTTTCCCTTGCTCTTAAGAATTGTGCCCTTCACTGTCCAGAATTTCGCAAAAAAATTCCTTGTCCAAACCTTGTTTTATTCTTTAATATTCCAATTCTTTTAGCCTAAAAATCCAACGCCACTTTCTTCCTTCCTTGCACCAATTTGTCATCAACATTTCTCAAGGTTTTCCGGTAATTTGAATCGTAGACGGTCCACTTCTTTTCCCTTGCATTTAGGGATCATATCAAAAAGACTAGACTAATAATGAATGAGTAATATGCAAAGTGGTTAATTTTTGAAGGTCTAATTTAATATTAGTTTAAATCATTAGAAACTAATTTTAAAGTCTTCTAAATCTTCTTGGGACTAATTTGATAACGAAACTACAATAAGAACTAAGGTAGTTTGCTAGTGAGTTTTTATAACATTATAATCAAATAATAATAATTCTGTAATTTCTAACGTGATTAATTTCTCAGTAACTAATTTGTTATTAATTTATGAATATTTAAGGACTAATTTTATAAAGATACTAATATTTTGAGGACTAATTCGATGTCAAAACTAACACATGACTAAATCAATTATGTGTAAATTTCTAAAGTAATTTCTTGATGTTATAATTTTGAAGGGGGCTAATTCCATGACAAAAGACTAAATTAGTAATGAATGAGTAATTTTCAGCGTGATTAATTTTAGAGTGACTAATTTGATATTAGTTTAAATTGTTATAAACTACTTTTTAAGTCTTCTAAATCTTTCGAAGACTAATTTCATAGCGAAACTATAACAGAGACTAAATTGATTATTAGTAAATTTTTACAACATATTAACTAAATAAATAAATAATTATATGAGTAAATAAAAACACTAATTTGGTGTTAGTTTAAATATTTAAGAACAAAAAAAAAATTATCCTTATAAATGTTTTGGGGACTAATTCGGTATCAAAACTAACATGGGACTAAATTTGTTTTGATTGAATTTATAAAGTAATTTCTTAATGTTATATATCTTAAATGGAGTAATTTGAGACAAAAATCAATCAAGGATTAGACTAATTGTTAATGAGTAATTTGCAACGTGGTTAAATTTTTCAAGGACTACTTTGATATTAGTTTGTATCGTTTAAACTAATTTTAAAGTCTTCTAAATCTTTGAGAGACTAATTTGATATCGAAACTACAACAGGACTAAGTTGGTTTGTTTGTGAGCTTTACAAAATAATGATTAAATAAATAAATGAGTAATTTCTAACCTGATTAATTTCAGTAACTGATTTGGTATCAATTTAAGCATCTTTAAGAACTAATTATATAAATTTATTGATATTTTATGGACTAATTTGATGTGAAAACTAACATAAGAATAAATTGATTATGTGTAAATTTATAAAGTAATTTCTTAACGTTATAATTCAGAGGGAGATTAATTTGATGACAAAAATCTAGAGAGGAGTAAATTAGTAATGAATGACTAATTTTCAGAGTGGTTAATTTTTGTGTAACTAACTTGGTATTAGTTTAAATTGTTATAAACTAATTTTTAAGTCTTCTAAATCTTTCAAGGGCTAATTTGATATCGAAACTTTTATAGAGACTTAATTGGTTATTAGTGAATTTGGATAACATAATAATTAAATAATTAAGTAATTATATAAGTAATTTCTAATGTGATTAATTTCAAAGAGATTAATTTAGTATTAGTTTAAATCTTTAAGAAAAAAAAAGTTGTTCTTATAAATGTTTTGGGGACTAATTAGATATTAAAACTAACACGGAGACTAAATTGGTTAAGAGTGAATTTATAAAGTAATTTCTTAATGTTAAATTTTTTAGATGAAGAAATTTGATTACAAAAACAAATCAAGGACTAGACTAATAATGAATGAGTAATTTGTAACGTGGTTAATTTTTTCAAGGACTAATTTGATATTAGTTGAAATCGTTAAAAACTAATTTTAAAGCCTTCTAAATTTTCTAAGGATTAATTTCATATGGAAACTACAATAAGGACAATGTTGGTCTGTTAGTGTGTTTTTATTCAGTAATAATTATATAAATAGATTAGTAATTTTTAACATGATTAATTTCTGAGTAACTAATTTTTTGTACTATTTTAAGATACTTTAACAACTAATTTTATAAATTTATTAACATTTTGGGGGTCTCATTCGTGGACAAAACCAACAAGGACTAACAATTTATGTTTTTTTTTCTTTTTAAAATTAAAAAACTAATTTGATTATGTGAAAATTATTAAGGAATTTCTTGATATTATAATTTTGAGGGGAACAAATTTAATGACAAAAATATAGAGAGGAGAAAATTAGTGAAGAATGAGAAATTTTCAGCATAGTTAATTTTAGAATGACTATTTTGGTCTTAGTTTAAATTGTTATAAATTAATTTTTAAGTCTTCTAAATCTTTTGAGAGCTAATTTGATTCCAGAACTATAACAAAAAGTAAATTGGTTATTAGTGATTTTCAACGTGATTGATTTGTAAGGAACTAATTGATAAATTCATTAATGTTTTGAGGGGACTAATTTCATGACAAAACTAACCTAGGGACTAAATTTATTATGGGTAAATTTATAAAATAATTTCTTGATGTTATAATTAGTAAATTAGTAATAAATGAGTAATTTTTAGTGTGATAAATTTTTGAGTGACTGATTTTGTATAAGTTTACATTGTCATAAACTAATTTTAGTATTCTAAATCTTTGAGGGACTAAGTTATATCAAAATCATAACACGGGTTAAACTTTTTATTAGAAATTTTTTGTAACATAATAGTTAAACATTTCGAAAAGTAATTTTGAACACGGTTAATTTTCAAGGGACTAATTTAATATTAGGTTGAATCTTTAAGAACAAATTGTTTAGTCTTATTAACTTTTTGGGGACTAATTTGATGTCAAAAGTAGTGAATTAAACAATTAAACAATTAGAAAAGTAAATTTTGATCTTTATGTTATGTACTGAGTGAATTTATAATGTAATTTAATGATCTTATAATTTTTTAAAGGAACAAATTTGATGAGAAAATCCAACAAGGACTAGACTAATTATGAATGAGGAATTTACAACGTGGTTAATTTTTTAGGGACTAATTTAATATTGGTTTAAAACTGTTTTTAAAGTCTCCTAAATCGTCAGGGGACTAATTTGATATCAAATCTATAACAAAGACTAAATTGGTTAGTTAGTCATTTTACATAATGATTAATTAAATGGTTGAGTAATTTCCAAGAAGATTAATTTATGAGTAACTAATTTGGTTAAGAACCAATTTTTTAGTCTTATAAATGTTTTGGGTACAAATTCACAGTAAAAATTAACACAAGGAATAAATTTGTTATTAGTGAATTTATAAAGTAATTTCTTCATGTTATAATTTGTATGGGAACAAATTTGACCGATGACAAAAATCTATCAACTACGAAATCAATATTGAATGAGTAATTTCAAGCATGATATTAGTTAAATTGTTAAAAACTAATTTATTTGTCTTTAAATTTTTTATGGACTACAAATATTGTCACAAATCTTTGAAATGTATATTAGAGCTTTGCAATATCACTTAAGTAAAATTTCAACATATGCACAGTAACACCGTTAATAAAATTAACATTAGGAGATTTTGTAATGAAAGTAAAAAATTTAAGAAAATAAGTGTAATTTGAAAACTAAAAAAGTAAATATAATATAGATAAATCTCAAATAAAGTTAGTGTAATTATCATTAAATATAACTAATAAATTCTTTTGACAACAATACTTACCACATTAATCATTGCATTTACTAACACGTGGCACTTGACAATTGGAGGCTTTCTCACACTTGGAGATGACGATCCGTGGCTTCGCTTATGAACCACAACATCCGTTGATAAGCAAACTCATCAACGGTCACACTTTCATCTCTATAAAATTTTCAAAAACCAAACAAGATCCTTTCAAAATTCCTGCTCTCATCTTTTCACAATCTTCACAGTATAAATACTCTCCACCTTCTCATCCATTAACACATAGTTGCTTCAACATCTCATTCCCATTTCAATCAGCGAGTAAGAGACACTCATTGTAATTTAAATGGCTTGTACGAAGAAAACCGCAAGGAAATCCACTAGAGGAGAGGCTCCAAGGAAGCAAATGGCGAAAAAGGCAGCTCGAAAGTCTGCTCCGACAACCGACATCGTGAAGAAGCCTCACCGTTTAATGCCAGGGCCGGTGGCCCAGAGGGAGATCCGAAAGCACCAGAAGTGCACAAAGCTACTGGTCAGGAAGCTTCCATTGAAGAGATTGGTCAGAGAAATTTCTCAAGATTTCAAAACAAATCTCCGATTTCGGAGCAGCACCATCTCAGCTTTGCAAGAAGCTATTGAAGCCTACCTCATCAGATTGTTTGAAGATACCAATCTCTCTGCAAATCATGCTAAGTGATTTGCGATTATGCCGAAGGATATTCACCTTGCTCGTAGAATTAGGGGCGACAGAGCTTAGGGTTTTTTCTTGTCATGTATAAAACCTTTTATCCATTTTAGGGTTCTTTAAACTGTCATCTTTATTAGCAGGTTAAGGTCCTAGTTTCCATAGAAGTGGTTGTAAAATTCATTGTTTCTTATCAAAAGAATTGGATTCCAGTTTCATGTTTAAATCACCATTCTTGTTTCACTCTCTGTAGAGTAATAAAGTGTATGGCGTTGCTTTTTTCCTTTTTCTTCCCTTTCTTTTTCTTTCCTTTTCTTTTACCATTTCTAATTGCTTTTATATTTTCATTTTGTTTTGTTTTAACTGTTATCCAAAATTAAGTATTATTGGTATAGTACCTGGGCATTCTCACTAATTGTGTCATTTATTATCAAACCCCAAAGTAAGTGAATTTCACTTATTAGGGGTATGGTAAGCAACTCGATGAAATCTACGCGTAGGGGTCACGAGCAATGTCAAAGTCGCAGAAGTTGAATTCCCAGTTGAAGGATTGAGGGGTTCCAAGTTTTCGGCGGTTGGAGTCGCAATAAGAGAGTGTTAAACACACTTGGACAAGATGGAGACGGTTGACATTTGCTTTCAATAGTGTGTAGTTCCCCTAGGGAATCTCATATGAGTATTTGTCACAATGGCAGACGATTGTGCTTGGAAATTCGGTGTCCATGGCAATTATCTGATGCGATTTGACGGCGAAGCAGATCAACTTGAATTCGGGTTCAAGGTTGGAAGCCCACACTGAGCATGTGACGACTGAATTGGATGTGCTTAAAACCCCATGGCGTTGGAAAACTTGCATAACTGAAGTCTGAGAAGTGAGAACCAAGTCCTTGGAAGAAGGAAAACAGAGAAAATGGTGTCTTGAAATGAAGACTACAGAGACTTATATAAATATTTATTCATTGAATAAGATTTTCTAACATACACATTAACTGCATTGATTGCTCTATATTTCAAAAAGGAAAATCTATTTAACAATCAAATAAAAAAAAAAGATCTATTTAGAAGTGTATTATTAAAAACATCTCTTTAACTAGAAAAAAAAGTATATTATTTACAATAATTTATTTTTATTTCCAAAATGAAATCTAAACATAAGTATATTTACCAGATAAAGCATTTTATTTATTAGCTTTGCTTTTCAAATAGTTGATAAAAAAACATGTCTTACCCAAAACAAAAAATTCTGTTTTACCGATTTTCAAAAGTTTGATTTAATATTTTTTATAATAAAACCATTTGTTAAATAGGATAATTATGATATGATAAGTTATCTTGTCATAATACATTATAATGGTTATTAAGATGACTCAACATGAAAAATAAGAAAAAATTATCCTATACACTACCTAAATGGGTTTGATATAGTGAAAGCGTATTAGGTGCGCAAGGTTTGACAATGTATACGAGTACACTACTATAATGCGCCGTATTAGATACCAAACAGTAACCACGCCTAAACTTGTGGCAAAATAGCCACGGATAACTACATTTCGCCGCCAACATAACCGTCTCTAAATTAGAGACAAACATTTCTGTCTCTAACGACTCAATATCTAAGGGGTAAAATTTAATTTAATAATAATTTGAATTTAGCGACGGCAATATGAGTCTCTAAATTAGCGACGGATACGTGCGTCCCTAATGCTTGGGGTAAGTATTTTTTTCGAAAAAATTATTTATTATTAATTATTTGTGACGGATATATGGGTCGCAAAAGTAGCGACGGAGAGATTGTTCTCTAACCGTCAGTATTTTGCGACCGCAAAGTGAGTGTCTAGTTGTCAGCATTTTGGGACGAACTAGTGGGTCTCTAATCGTTAGTATTTTGAGACGCAAAATTGAGTCTCTAAGTATATGACGTATTTTTTATTAAAAAAAGTTTCACAATAATGCGCCACGGAGCTATGCATCCCTAAAGCAGTATTTTGCGACAGGCTTTTGGGTCTCTAAACTTGAGTTTTTTTGAAATCAAGATTTGGGTTCTAATTATATGATTTTTTCTTAAAGGGGTTTTATTTATTTTTTGGTTTGCACGCTATTGGACGTCACTATGGCCCAATAAAGGTTAAAAAATTTCTCATTTCACACAAGGGACACACACATACATAACCCTCTCTTCTTCATTTGTCTTCATCTCCAATATACACACGTCCTCTGGGCCTTGACACCTCCTCTGGCGAATTGGTTCTCCGGCGACGGCGGTGGCCCATCACACCTCCTCAAGTTCTCTCGGCCACTCTCCACAATGTCTCGATCTCCTCATTCCACCGTAGACACGCACAACCTCCACGAGCTCTCTTTCTCCGGCGATGGTACTACGCTCAGCTCCACAACGTCTCTTTCTCTCTAATTTTAAACCTTGCTTGAAAACAAGATGCAAAAGATTCTTATGCATAAATCACGAAACTCTTTCAACCTTTGTATAGAATTTGCACTACTAGTAGTACTATTTTTTTTTCATTTTTCAATTTTCATTTTCCCCAATATTTGTTTGATACCTTTGGAGCCAGTGCACTACCTTCCAGAATCCTGGCCTTGGAGAAGAAAAACAAAAAAACTGTTGTTTCAAACAATCAAAACCTAATTAATTAATTTTTTATCCTCTACCAATTACTATTTGATGTAGTTCTGAATAATTAATATTTCCTAAAATGACCTGTCGCATTTTCTAGTCCACAGCGAAAGTCAATCTAGGAATTAAGCTTCAACAACAACTATGACACAACCAACAAGTTGGTCGGATGGCTGATGAGACCTACTTTGAGTAGCACGTCCTCAGTTCGAACTCCTGTGGACGCACTTTAGCCAATAAAAAAAACAACAACTATGGCAATAAAGCAAATATGTTAGGATACGCGAATCACATGATATTATTACATTTTGTCAATATCACATTTTCATAAATATTAGTATTTATTAAGAGATTGCTTTTAATTTTTTTCTTAAGATACTTTTTGACCTCTCTCTATTCCTTTTAAAGGGTTCAGAGTTATGCTACTCACTCTTTTACTATATTTTTAATGACCTTTTACATATGTTTCTGAACATCACCTCATGAATTCTCTAGGATTTCAAAAATTGAACAATCATTGGTTGAAACAATCAATTTGATACAACTATGGTGTAGGAGTAAATACCTTTTTTTTATCTTTACCTTGTTCAATTAGAAATCAGTTTTGCAATGTGAAAGTCCAAATGTGCTTGTCAAAGTGAAAATTAAGAACTGTGATTGTGAAATTGCATAGAATTTGAATTTGGAAGTATGCCTGAATTGATTTTAATTTATTAGAATACATTTTTGTTGTAGATTGTGTTAACTCTTTTGCTGGGAGGTTACGCGGTTCATTTGGACATTTTTGGAGCTTACGCTTTTGAAGTTTGAGGTACGTACCGCCGATTGCGTTAGTTTGTTTTTGATTTTGTATATATATAGTTTACTATGTTGTAAAAAAGAAGAATGTGATTGTTGTTTGTTAGTAGAGAGCATACCGAGCTCACTAGGTTTCTAGTTGAATGGTCTGGCCGATATTTGCATGTGTTTCTTGCTTGTTAGTGGAGAGCAAACCGAGCTGAATAGGTTTCTGGTTGCATAGTCTAGGAATATTTGCATGTGTTTCTTGCATGTTAGTGGAGCAGCACTCAATAGGTTTCTGATAGTGGAATCTTAGGTATAAGTATATGCTACTTTGTTCTTTATATTTTATTTGAATTGCTAGTTATTGAATTTCAGGTTTTGAAATTTCGGGAAATGTCCATATATTAGGTGTTATGCTACCGAAATTTATGTTGATTTTTGGGAAATTTCCATGTACTAGGGGTTATGCTATCAAAATTTTTCTAAGTTTGTAATTACCGCAGAATATGGATCGTGGGTGGATGTTTGAAAGGTTCGGTTCTGCTCGAACTCAATTAAGACCTGGATTTTTTCGAGGAGTTGAGGAGTTGAGGAGTTTGTTCTGAGATGGAAAGATTAGGTGTCGTTGTGTTAAGTGAAGAAACATGAAACTGTTAGATACTGGTCGTGTGAAGACTCATGTACAAAATTGGCTTTAAGCCTAAGTATTGGATTTGGACAGAATATGGTGAAGAGATGTCGATAGAATCAAACTTGGGAGGTGATTCTAGCAATACTGCTGTAGAGTGGGATCATGATAGTAATGAGCTTGACATGATGCAGCAAATGGTGACCCATGCATTCGGGCCGTCTTTTTATGACACGTCTAATAGGACCAGTGAGACATTAAATGTGGAGGAGCTGCCGAACCGTGAATTTCAAAGATTTTATGATATGTTGATGGCAGCTAACCAACCAATTTACGAAGGGTCTACCCAATCTACCTTGTCTCTTTCAGTTAAATTGTTTGCTGCTAAAATTAAATGGAAGGTTTCTCAAGAGTGTGTATATCTAGAATACAAAATTTCATAATGAGAGCTCCAACGGTTGTGGAGTAATGGTGCACTGACATATGATATATCTAGAAAACTAAATTTCATAATGAGAGCTTGCTTAATGTGGACTATTAATGATTTTCCTGCATATGGGATGTTATCTGGATTGAGCACACGTGGTAGGTTAGCTTGTCCTTATTGTATGGATGAAACAAATGCCTTTTGGTTGAAATTTGGAAAAAAAACATTCATGGTTTGATTGTCATCGTTGGTTTATGCCGCCTAACCATTCCTTTAGAAGGAGCAAAAAGACTTTTAGGAAGGACATAGTTGAGAAGCGGGATCTGCCAGGCATTTTGGATGGAGAATCAATATGGCAATTTGTGCAAAATTTTCCTAAAGTAATCGAGTCAGGAACTACCAGGGTGGCGGGATTTGGGTCCATTTATAATTGGACTAAAAGGAGCATGTTTTGGGATTTGCCATATTGGAAATACAATTTGTTGAGGCACAACCTAGATGTTATGCATATTGAGAAGAATTTCTTGGGCAATGTCTTTAATACCGTTATGAATGTAAAAGATAAATCAAAAGATAATGTGAAAACAAAGGATGGATATACAAAGAGAGTGTAAACGTGGTGATTTGGAATTGGTTCCATTACAAAATGGGAAGATGGGCATGCCAAAGGCAATGTACTCACCGATGCCAAATGATGCAAAATTAGTTTGTAAGTGGGTAAAGGAATTGAAAATGGCACATGGTTTTACATCAAATCTAGGTCGGTGCACTGATGTAAAGAAGGGTGCCATGCAAGGGATGAAAAGCCACGATTGTCATGTTTTGATGGAGAATCTGCTCCCGATTGCATTCCGTTCACTACACGATGTGGTGTGGAAACCGTTGATTGAGATGAGTTAATTTTTCAAGCATATATGTTGCAATTCATTGAAACTCGGTGAGGAAAGAATGGAAGAAAGCATTCCAATTATTTTATGCAAGTTAGAAAGAATTTTTCCACTGGGGTTCTTTGATTCAATGGAACATCTTCCGATTCACTTACTTAGAAAAGCATTAGGCGGTCCGGTTTACTATCGATGGATGTATCCATTTGAAAGGTATAAAAAATCAGCTTCTCCTATTTATTTTATATATATATTTATATATACACACACACAATTGTGTTGTTTAAAGTTTTAAAACTTGCATAGGATCATGGGTGCATACAAGAGGGCCGTGACCCAGAAGGCTAGAGTCGAGGGATCTATAAGCACTCACTACAATGGTCGTGAGATAACTTATGTGTGTTCGCACTATTTTTAGACTTTGAATGTAGTCTCGAGTTCTAGCTTGAGAAATGACCCAAACAATGCAAGTGTGCCTAATTGTTCATTGTCAATATGTAAGAATGTCAGTCCTTGAAGTGGACAGTCACAAGGTGTTCATTGGCTGAACGAACAAGAATATAATTCTGCTCATGTACATTTACTCAACAATTGTGTTGAAGTGAAGCCATATTTGGAGTAAGTGCTAGTTTCATATACGAAATAAGATATCAAATTTCTTAATGCGTATTAAACATTACTTGCATTTTTGCATCATGTTGTTAAGAGTGCATGAAGAGGGAGAACATCGAATGCATGCAGAATTTCCTAACTGGTTTAAGTCATATGTAAGTGTTGAATAAGTAACCTTTGCGCATACAAAATAATTCAATAGAAACATAACCTATAGACATTATCTTTGTTTACAGGTTTATGATGATCGAAATGGGGTTACTCATAGAGAATTAACGGCATTGGCTTGGGGTCCTAAGTCCAAAGTTTCATTATTGAACACGTGGTTCATCAACGGATATAAGTTTCAACCAAAGCTTGGATTCAAGGTCAAAAAACAACCAATTGTGGTGTTTGTGTAAAAGGTGTCACACAAGATGGTGTAGATGATTTTTATGGCTTCATCGAGCACATATATGAATTTGACTATCTTGGATTGCTGAAGATTCCTCTTTTCTATTGTTAATGGTATGATCGAAGAAGTTCAGGCATGAGGGTCCATCCACAGTATAAGATAGTGCAGATTATCAAATGTAAACAATATCGACATTATGATCCTTTTATCATTGCTCAAAAGGCAAGGCAAGTTTACTTTGAAGATTTTCCTAATACGTGTAAGGACTTGCGTGATTGGTGTGTCGCAATTGCAACATAGCCAAGAGGCCATGTAGAGGTAGATGAAATTATTCATGAAACCCAAGAAGATGAATCACCATTTCAGGCTGATGAATCTGTGGTTCCTACGGTGGAGATTGAGATGGTAGCTGGCTTGGGTGATGAAACTGCTGGAGGTTGGGATTGCGAGGTTGATCCGATAGCGGAAACTATGGGCGCACCCAGTGTCGTGTTTGAAGAAATTGGACAAGAGGCCAATGATGTTGATGAGGGTGAAATGCATGTTGTGGAGGAAAATGAGAGCACCGACAACGATGAAGATGATGATGACAAATGGGGTGGTGAAGACATTGATTAAATTCGATTTATTATTAGGTTAGGACAATTATAGTATCATATGCTTGTTACTTTATTTAGTTTATGCAATATTACTTTAATGTCTTTTAATAATTTACTTATCAAGTTATATTTATTTTGTTGAACAGATGTCACAGAGGCCTGGGAAGGCACTGCCTGTAGGCAGCAAAGGTAGGGATAAGTATGTCCATGGTGGTTCCATGCAGATTGAGGTTGATCATCAACGCCGCCAACCTAGAGAATCACAGTAGCCTAGAAGGATTTCACGGCCATTTCGATCGTCACAGGACCCGGATTCACGTCCATCTGCGCTGATAGCACGCCCACATTCCGCTCCTCACCCGGCATCCTTGATTGGATTCACAATGATTCCGACACCTGGATTTCAGCCTTCGCAGCATTCTGATGAGCATCCTTTTCACCGGAGTTCTGATCCTCGTCGTGAGAGACAGTCATCGCAGAGTAGTGTACATCTGGATGACATTGCTCCCATTGATGACCATGATCCTTATGTAGATGATGTAGAGAGGGATGAGGAATTCGCTGAGGAGATGGCAAAGCAGGAGGCGCTAGCATGTGACCCACGTAGGGAGCGGGCAAAGTATGTGCGTACGGTCCCTCGAAGCCAGTGGTCACGGGACAGTAATGGGAAGTATTTTCTGGAATGGAAAGACGGAATGTAAGTTACACACTTAATGAATTCTATTATGATTTTTAAAGGTCTAGTTCACTTTTATGTTATCTTAGAACACATCTTTTTTGTTATCATTCTACGTGGTATCCTCCTCAGCGTGGTGTAGAGACAATTGTGAATTCTATCATTCACTGAACCATGGCCTACTAGGACGTTGGTGCCTAAACAAACCTGTGACATATGGTGGAATGAATATAAGGTCTTACTTGTGAATTTAATTATATTATGTGTGCGTGTTTTTAAATTAAAGTCTTTAGGTGATATTAAGAACAACTATTTCATTAATATGTAATTAATTGCAGGATAAGTGTAGTTGGGATCCTCGCTTCACTAGTCAAATGCAGATGCAATTTGAGCACAAAGGTTCGAACAGGTTTAAAGGTATGATGAACAAGGTGAGGGCAGAGTATGCGAAGACTAGTAAAATTCCAGTTTGGTGTCCAAATACTATTTGGAATCAGTTGCTTGCATATTGGGCTAGATCAGACTTCAAGCACATCTCACAGAAAAATAAGAAGAATATGGCTTCTGAGAAGGGTGGAGTGTTACACACCTCTGGGCGCGTCTCTCATTCTGAGATAGCTATACAGGTTGTAAGTTTATACTATGATGATTCTAAAGTTGATTTTCTAGTTCATGTATACTGAATAATTGAATTCCCTTTAATTTATACATACAGGTTGTAAGTTTATACTTTGTTTGGTATTTGTATAGGCATGAGCTAAAGGAAAGCCAATTGAAGTTGACGAACATTTTCGTGCCACTTATCAAAAAGCAACTCGGGAATGGGTTGATACACGCTCTCGGGAGACATTCGTAAGTTTTCACTATAGTTTAATTTTTTTAATTGATTAAATATTAAATACTTTGTTAATTACTATTTGATATGTTTTATGTTTTGTTTTCCAGACTCAGTTTGGCATCAATTTGGAGAAGAAGGCGGCTAGCTAGATTGTCACGCTCCCTCCTCAACAATCACAGCAGGAAAAAGAGGCTAGAGCAACCGCTTGGTTAGAAAGAGCTGGAGGGAAGAACCATATCCGTATTTATGGTACATGTGATATGGCTTCTCATTTTTCATATGGGGTATTTGAAGGATTCTACGCTCTCAGCTTCCTTCATCATCGAGTACAGGTAAATTGACGACATGTTCAGATCCTGCACTGCTGAGGGTCCTGGATGAGTTGAAGAAGGAGAAAGAGGAGCGGCAGAAGGAGTAAGCGATCTATTATAGGGAGATTAATGACTTGAAAAACAATATGGCTACTATTATGGAGTTTCTTAGACAAAGGGAACCTGGTTAGCCTCAAGAGGCTGGGATGTCCATCCTGATTATGTTGAGGAGGATAAAGAAGATGAACCCCTGCGTTTTACTAGAAGAAGATAATCTGACATTATTTTAGTATTAATATAGGACTATTGAGATTACCTTGACGTTTTATGTTGACATTTGTTTGAAATATTGATTTTATGTACTTGTATTATTATCATTATGGTTACAAATGCTTATTTCATTTATGCACGCTTGTAGTTGATTTGTTAAGTATATGTATGCTTCTTAATTATCATATATCCAGGTTTTCCAATTTAGAAATGGAAAAAAAATTTGTAGAAAATCTATGTTTGCCACCTTTTGGGCTGGGGCAAAATATGGTACATGCAAATAGGTTTGCCACCGCAGAATGGATGGCAAATTAGACACGCAATGAGGGGTGGCAAATTAGGGACGCAATGAAGAGTGGCAAATTAGAGATGCAATGAGGGGTGGCAAATTAGAGACGCAATGAGGGGTGGCAATTTAGAGACGAAAAAATGGTTGTCAAATTAGATACGGATATATTGGTGTCAAATTAGATATGGATATATTTGGTGGTCTCCAATATTAACGACGCCACTATTTGCGACGGATTCGTATCCGTCTCTAATCCGTCACAAACACAACCTTTTCCACGGATTTTGCTGTTTTGCCACAAATATTTCGGTCTCTACTAGAGAGCATTCTTGTAATGGTATACTCTGAAGTTCTCTCTCCACAATTTTGATGAATAAAAAAAATATCCTATAAACTTGTCCTGTCATGGTTTTTTGTTTAATATTTTCAGCGTGTATTTGGTTTATCAGCGGTAGAATTGATTATGGATCTACGTAATTATATATAATTATTTTTTTGTAAAATTTATTTTAATTATGGATCAACGTGCTTATTTCTTAAAAGAAAATTTAGAGTAAAATATATAATATAAATTTCTAACTCAACAGTAAAGCATGTCATACTTTGTTGAAGCCAAATCCAATTTTTGCAATCAAAATCAATTTTGTTCTTTTTTCTAACACATAATCAAACAACTTAGGACTGGTTTGTTTGAACTTTTGTTTTGATAAAAATGATTTTAACCAACGCTAAAAATATTTACTTCCATTAGATCATCTCATTTTGAATGCATTAATAATGTCAACCATTTCTTTTGGATTCAGTTATTTTTTTTTCACTTCTAATTCTATTTGTTAGAAATATAGAGAAAATTAGAAATGTATTCCTGAGGTGTCTTTAAGCTGTACAATGAGTGACCTATTTATAGGTGAAAATACAATATGAAAAATGAAAAAAATAATCTCAGCAAATCAAATCATATCCTATCAAATCCTAATCCTAATCATATTATATAAAATTCCGAATGTTACAAATCAATTACAATATTACAATATCAATTTAAATATTTACAATATCAATTAAATATCTCAACATCCCCCCTCAAACTCAAATGAGTGTGGAAGAGACAAACTTGAGTTTTGGAAAATAGGGCTTTCAAATGTTTAGGTGAATGAGACTTGGTGATCGAACATGTCAGCAGGTTGATCAAGGGTTCCGATAGGGAGGAGGCCAATAATGCCACAAACAAGATGTTTACGGGTAAAGTGACCGTCAACTTCTATGTGTTTTGTGTGCTCATGCAACAATGATTAGTTTTTGTGCTTCAATTTCTTATGTAGGCTCTGTTGAATTAGATAGAATTTCGAATCTTTTTTTCAATACACCAAACGCCCTTTCGATTGCATTTCATAATGAGGCATGACGAAGACTGAATAATTCTCTATGATGTTGGGTTGATTCCATGCCGAGTATTCTTTCAAACAATAGTGAACTCCTGTATAAGGTTGATAAGCCCTATAATTAGCATAAATAATCAATGTGATTGTTTCAAGGTAAACATGAGTAATTTCAACAAACTCTAATTTATTAATTACCTTATTGTATTTTAAGTCTATCTTCACGAGTTAATGGATGTTTAGTAATTCTTAAGTCCGAAGCGGTGCCTTCCCATTCAGGGAGCACATAAGTGAACCGTCAGTCAAGAGTACACGCAGCAACTAACATATTTTTTGTTGGATAATCTTTTCTACCATGAGATTGAAGAGCATCAACAGGAGATACTTTGACATGTACTACCTCCGGTCTCAAATATAAGACCCTCGGGAGAAAATTTGTTTATCTTATATATAAGACCCCCTACATAGTTCAACAAACAATTGTTAGTTTTGTCCTTGTCTAACCTTGTAATAAATGAAGGGATAGTGGGTACAATGAATGCATTTTCTAAAAATTGACTTTGAATAAAGGTAAATTTGGTAGATTGTACTATTTTTTTCGGTAAAAACAAGACATTAAATTTTTTAATTTGGTAGGTTGTTAGTAGTTTTCTTAATCCGTGTGAATTAGTTAAAAGGTCCTATAAAAAAAACTTGAGGTAGTATATGTGTTCCGTCTATGGCACTGACACAATCCTGACATTACATATGTATATTAATATTAGCTCTTAACACTTAAGATGACAACTAATCGAGTCTCCAGAACGACGAAACTAGAAGTTTACTTCACCTTGTTTAGAATTATGTGTTAATATATAAATAGTTTTTTCTACTTGTTTTTCCACAATTGCACAGCGTGTGGGTTGCAATCCACCCTATCTTTCTAACATTACACATAGTATCAAGAAAGTTTGAGACCCATTCTTAAAATATTTCTACTAGTTTAATATATACTTAGTAATTCAACCATAATTTCTTCAGGTAATATTTCTCTCTTTGAGCTCATGCTATATCTAATTTTCCTCTTACTGCTCATTTTAATGAATTGGTAATAAGCCATAAAGCATATGAATTGAGCTAAAGCCCATCAACGCAAATCAAACCATCTTACAATTTCTTCTTCCATCTAAAAATAAAACAAAATTACTTATCGAAACAAAATAACTATATATATTAAAAGGAGTAACCGCAAGGAACAAGAAGGGTAGACAATGATTGAAAGATGAATTCAAAGTATATTCATTCAATAAAAGATTACATGTATATATACAAGTTGGTTACGTTATTAGATGAGAATAAAAATCAATAGATAACAAATACAAAATTGTTCTATTTATACCTCACTATATGTTAGTATTTTCTCTCTCTTTCTATATATATATATGTGTGTGTGTGTGTATTATCTATATTTCTATAACTCAAAAAATATGTTATTGCGCTATTATTGTCTTCAATAACACACAAAAGTAACCCAATGAAAAAAACAAGCCAACTACACCTCCCTGAACCGGCAGAACAACAAGACCTTGAAGCACCACCTGAGCCCACCCAAGCCCCACATCCCTTTTCCGCCCACTTTCAGCAACTGAGCCTCCAAATATCCCAAATGATGGACGCTCGTTTTGAATAGCAATGGTCCTATTTCGAGCAGCCCTGTGAACAGATGGAGTCCTCACTGTGAGGGGAAATTTCCTCCCTTCGAGAAGAGATTGCTTGCAGTTACATGCCCCAGTATTCCCAACCTTCCTCCACGACGGTCAAGGCGCCGCTGGCAGCTCCTAGCAACCATTTGAAGGTGACGGTTTCCACGGCTTCGTGGCTCAACAAAGTCCCAGCTTGGACTTTGACTTTTTAAACACTCCACCTGCTTCCGACCCACTTTAGACTTTGTTATCTCTCTCCCTAACTATGATTACACTACACTTGCTCATGACTAACTTAGTTTAGTTTGCTTATTTTAGGGACATTTCATTTTGACTATTTTAAAGTGGCTTGTTTTGGAGTTTTCATACTAACAATTTTGCCTCTGATTATTTTCAGAATTGATACTTGTCCAATTTCATCCCATTCTTAATGATGACAAAAGGTTGAGAATCAATGATGAACATGTTCTTGATTAATGATGATATGTTATTCTATGATGAGTTATGATTTATATTGTTCAATATGCTATTAAATGTGTTTCAAATCATGAAAATTAAATTGTTGTTGCTTAAACTTTTATCTCCTACCTTAAAAGCTAAAAGTGTTTATCTGCATATAAAAAGGGGAGTCAAATTCCTTTTGAAAGGGGGAGTTTTTGATATATTTAAACTTTCTAATACTCTGGGCCGAAAATATTTGATATACTGATTTAAAATTTCATTTGTTGTTTGTCATCATCAAAAAGGGGAGTATGTGGAAGCAAATGCTCTAAAACGCCTTAACAAAAAAGTTTTGATGATTCCAACACAACATGAGAACCAAGCTCATTTTGGCAAATCAAGCGATCGAGCGCTATAAATCAAGAACGCAACAACAATGGTATATAGGGTTTAGATTTTCATAAATCTAAATTTGTTTAAGGCTCTTTAAAATGAATCAATATGTTTTTAATCAAATCTTCTGTGAAATAATCCCTTGAAAATGTTTTATGCTTAAAAAAGAACTTTAAAATATGTTTGAAAGATTAGAACAATCCTATGCCTCTTTGGAAAAGTCTCTTTTTAAAGGTATATTCGAATATAAGGTTCTGGATTCAAAAACTAAATTTTTGACCTCAATATTCGAATATATATTCGAATATGGGTCTCCAAATATTATATATTCGAATATGGAACCTCCATATTTGAATATATATTCGAATATGATAGTGAGCCTTTGCCTTTACTTTTTCCAAAACCTCAATATTCGAATATATATTCGAATATGGAAGTTCAGTATTCGAATATATATTCGAATATCTTAGTGTTGCCTTTCAAATTCCTTTTTCCAGAGGCTTCATATTCTGATATATATTCGAATATATAAGTGATATATTCGAATATTGCATTCCTTCTGAATGCTTCTAAGCTGCTCTTTCACTCTATTTGAAAGAGGATCATTGCTCATTTGTGAAACACACCCTTGCAAGCATTTATTGAGCTAAAAAAGTCTTTGATATTATTATCACTATCCTCTATCAAGGGTCTTGTGATTTAAGGCTTTCTTTATCCTCTCTTTTCTAAGCTTAATTTGATTCACCACAAAAGAGCCTTAATTAAATATTCCTTGTGCTTCAAGTTGTATCTTATTGCTCTATTGAGAGTTTCTTGGTTGTAAACACTTAATCCAAATTCTTGAGTGAAGGTGAGGTATCCTTCAAGTTAGTAATTAGGGTGAGTTATCCCTAGAGTGAGGCTCTTTCAATTGGTGGGGTATCCAATTGAGAAGAGTGCTCTTAGTTTGTATCTTGTTCAAGTTTGAATGCAAGTGTTCTCGCATGTGGTGACCTACCCTAGCCTTGCCTTATCACAAATTGGTTGTAATCTTTGTGTGACCTCTTATTGAATTAATTAAGAACTTTTGAGAAGTCTAGAGTGGAAAAAGGAAAGAGTGGATATTAGAGAAAAAGCTATAAAATTGAGTGATACACGAGGAATTCGAGTGTAAGCACCAGAGAAGACTGGTGAGGTCCTTTATTATCTTGTTATCTTTTAATTTGTTTGTTCAAGATGGCAGAAAAGGAAGATAGAGCTTCTCTTGGATTTCAAATTGCGGCCCTCTCACAAGAATTACAAAGAATGATGAGGCAACAACAAGATGAGCTCCATGAACGGTTGGACCGTATGGAAAATAGGACTCCTCCCAACGACGAAGAATGAAGAGGAGATGGTGGTCCAAGGCTCAACCAGTTTGAAGAAATCAAGCTCAATGTTCCTCCTTTTAAAGGTAAAAGCGATCCAGAGGCATATATTGAGTGGGATTTAAAGATTGAACATGTTTTCTCTTGAAATAATTATAATGATGAACAAAAAGTAAAGCTTGCGGCCGCGGAATTCTCGGACTATGCACTCATGTGGTGGAATAAGTTGAAAAGAGAAAGAATAAGAAATGAAGAGCCGTTACTAGACTCTTGGGCCGAAATGAAAAGGCTCATGAGGAAGCGTTATGTACCGGCTAGTCATGCCCGAGAAGTGAAGTTTAGTCTCCAGAGGTTGACCCAAGGTAGCAAGAGTGTTGGGGAGTACTACAAAGAATTGGAGATGCTAATGATCCAAGCTCACATTGAAGAAGACGAAGAGGTAACCATGGGCCGATTTCTTTCTGGTTTGTCTAACGATATTTGAGACATTGCTGAATTATAGGACTTTGTGGAGATGGAGGACTTGTTACACAAGGCCGTCCAAGTCAAGCAACAACTCAAACGAAAAGGGGTGGCAAGACGAAGTTCTTCCAATTTCAATGCCTCAAATTGGAAGGACAAGAGCAAGAAAGATGGGCTGCTACCTCTAGTAGCTCCATGTCTACCCCCTCAAAAGACTCCACCAAAGGTCCTAGAGATACTCCTTGAGTAAAGTAGGGATGTGAAATGTTTCAAGTGCCAAGTAGGAATGAAGAATATGTCAGTGAGTCTGAAAAGGAGGAAGAGAGTGCGAATGAAGAAAAAGAGGACGGAATGCCAGAAGAAGTGTTATTGATGATTCGACGACTACTTGGCCATCAGTTGAATACTGTGGAGGAGAACCAAATGAGAAAATATCTTCCACACCCGGTGCCTAGTCAGTGGCAACTTGTGCTTGGTGATCATGGACCGAGGAAGTTGTACCAATGTGGCAAGTACTAGATTAGTCACAAAATAGAATCTAGCTACTAAACTACACCCTAGGCCATACAAACTCCAATGGCTTAGTGAAGATGGGGAGGTACTGGTGAAGGAGCAGGTCGAAGTAGAAATGTCCATTGGGAGATATAGTGACAAGGTGTTGTGTGTTGTTGTTCCGATGGAAGTTAGTCACTTACTGTTTGGGAGACCGTGGCAGTTTGACAAGAAAACCAATCATGACGGTTACACCAACAAGATCTGCTTTCAGCACCATGACAAAAAGATTGTGCTCAAACCTCTGAGCCCAAAAGAGGTTAGTGAGTGTCAGAAAAAATAAGAGAAAAAATATACAAGAAAAGAGAGAACAAGAAAAAGTGAACCAAACTCTTGAAAAGAAAAATGAGAAAAAGAAAAATGAAACACTTGAGGAGAAAAAAAGAGATAAAAAGAAAAGAGAAACACTTGAGGAAAGAGAGAACCTTTCAGCAACAAAAAAAGAGGTCAAGAGGTTGCTTCTTGCAAAACAACCCCTATACATCTTTTTTTGCACAAACCAGATTTTGACCGCTAACGCTTTTGATGACTATGAATTGCCCCCTAATGTTAAAACTCTTTTGTAGGAATTCCAAGATGTGTTTCCATCAAGTGTTCCTAGTGTGCTTCCACCATTGAGGGGGATTGAGCATCACATTGATCTCATCCTGGGTGCGTCGTTACCCAACACGCCTGCCTACAGGAGTAACCCAACGCCAACTGGCCGAACTCCTCGACAAAGGTTGGCTAAGAGACAGCATGAGCCCCTCTGCTGTCCCGGTCATTTTGGTCCCTAAAAAGGACGGTTCTTGGCGTATGTGTTCCGATTGTAGGCCCCTTAATAACATCACCATAAAATATAGGCATCCCATACCTAGGCTTAATGATTTACTTGATGAGCTGCATGGTGCGTGTTATTTTTCTAAAATTGATTTGAAACGTGGATACAATAAAATTAGAATCAAGGAAGGTGATGAGTGGAAAATTGCTTTTAAAACAAAATATGGTTTATATGAGTGGTTAGTTATGCCTTTTGGCTTGACTAATGCCTTTTGTACTTTCATGAGATTGATGAACCATGTTTTGAGAGTTTATTGGCAAATTTGTTGAAGTGTATTTCGAATATATACTTGTCTATAGCACTACCCTTGATTTACCTGTGGAACATTTGAAAAATGTTTTGGGAATGCTTAGAGCACGACAATTGTATGCCAATCTTGACAAATGCACCTTTTGCACTCACCATGTTGTGTTTCTTGGTTTTGTGCTAAGTTCCAAAGGAGTGCAGGTGGACGAGGAAAAGGATAAGCCTATCCAAGAATGGCCTACACCTAAATCCGTGACCGAAGTCAGAAGTTTTCATGGCTTGGCGAGTTTCTACCGGAGGTTTGTAAAGGACTTTAGCACAGCGGCAACACCTCTCAATGAAGTGCTAAAAAAAGATATTGGTTTTAAATGGGGAAAAAAACAAGAGGAAGCTTTTAATGCATAGAAACAAAATTGTCAAATGCTCCTATACTCGCTTTGTCAAATTTTGAAAAATCATTTGAACTTTAGTGTGATGAATCGAATGTTGGGATTGGGACCGTGTTGTTACAGGAAGGCTGTCGAATTGCTTATTTTAGTGAGAAGTTAAGCAGTCCTACCCTTAACTATTCTACCTATGATAAGCAATTGTATGCGTTGGTGAGAGCTTTAAAAACATGGCAACTACCTCTATCCCAAAGAATTTGTGATTCATAGTGATCACTAGTCTCTTAAATATCTCAAGGAACAAGGCCAGCTCAACAAGAGGCATGTCAAATGGGTTGATTTCCTTGAACAATTTCCTTATGTTATCAAACATAAGAAGGAAAAAGTGAACATAGTTGCCGATGCTCTTTCCCGGCGACATGCTTTGCTATCCATGCTCGAAACAAAATTACTTGGTGTTGAATGTTGGAAAAACATGTATGAACATGATGAAGCCTTTGGGGAGATTTTTTAGGCTTGTGAAAAGTTTTCTTGAAAATGGATTCTTTAGGAATAATGGATTTCTTTTTAAAGATAACAAATTATGCGTGCCTAAATGTTCCACTAGAACTTTGTTGGTAAATGAGGCACATGAGGGTGGTCGGATGGGCCACTTCAGGGTCCAAAAGACCTTGGATACTTTAAAACAACATTTTTATTGGCCCTATATGAAAAAAGATGTGCAGGATTTTGTTGGCCGATGTATTGTGTGCAAAAAGGCCAAGCCCAAAACCATGTCTCATGGGTTGTACACACCTTTACCTGTTCTGGAACACCCATGGATGGATCTATCCATGGATTTTGTTTTAGGGTTGCCAAAGACTAGCACTGGTAAGGATTCCATTTTTGTGTTTGTTGACAAATTTTCTAAAATGGCTCACTCTATTCGTTGTAAAAAAATTGATGATGCTAGTCATGTGGCTCATCTATTTTTCAAAGATGTTATATGACTCCATGGTTTACCAAGGAGTATAGTCAGTGATAGGGACTCTAAGTTCCTAAGCCATTTCTGGAGGACTTTGTGGGGCAAGTTGGGCACAAAGTTGCTATTTTCTATCACTTGCCACCCACAAACCGATGGGCAAACTGAAGTTGTTTACAGAAGTTTGGGAACTTTTCTTAGAATTTTGAGAAAGAACTTAAAATCTTGGGAGGCGTGCTTACCCCATGTTGAGTTTGCTTATAATCGGGCAGTTCATAGCACCACTAACTGTCTCCTTTAGAGGTTTTTTATGGTTTTAATCCACTAACTCCTCTTGACTTATTTCCCATGCCTAACATTTCTGTGTTTTAGCATAAGGAAGGGCAAGCGAAGGCAGACTATGTGCGGAAGCTCCATGAGAATGTCAAACCCAAATTGAAAGGCAAAATGACAGTTTTTCCCAGCAGGCCAACAAAGGGAGAAAGTGAGTTGTGTTCAAACCTGGAGACTGGGTTTGGGTACACATGAAGAAAGAACTGTTTCCAGATGAAAGGAAATCAAAACTTCATTCTAGAAGCAATGGTCCTTTCCAAGTGCTAGAAAAAAATAAATGACAATGCTTATAAAATTGAGTTGCCCGGTGAATACAATGTCAGTACTACTTTCAATGTGTCTGACCTTTCTCTCTTTGATGCAGATGAAGAGTCCGATTTGAGGACAAATCCTTTTCCAGGGCGGAGAATGATGAGGACATGGCTGCGGACAAGGGCAAAGGAGCACTTGAGGGACTAGGGGGACGTATGACGAGGGCGAGAGCAAGAAAAGGCTAGGAAGCTCTTCATCAATTGGTCTATGCTACATGAATTCAAGCCAAAAGCCTAAGGAGAAAGGACCCAGATGGTGAATTGCATCCAAGCCCAAGTGGAGGACTAAAGGGCGCCACACTTTGGAGGACTACATGATGTCATTCTTGAAGACCTTTTGCATTTTCCTAAGTTTTAAATAAAGTCCAATCTCTTGTAAAGTTTGTTGTCCAATTGTTGTTTTTGGGTGACCAACTAATGGACCTAATTCCGAGTTTTTGTTTTTGAGTGTAACAAACCCAAAATGTAGTCAAAAAGGTGATGTCATGAAGATGATGTTAAGAGGATGACATCAACCTCGGAGTGTGCGCCACTTTGTGGCCTTTTGGTATGTCTTAGTGGTCTTAATAATTAGGTGGAAGTGGAGAGCTTAGTGGAATCCTTTAGTTGCCCACTTAGTGGTCCACTTTTAGCCAATCAAAAGCCATGGCCTTAGGCTATATATAGCCATGAGCAATTCCATTGTAAACACACAAGATTGAAGTTAAATATATTTGTGAGAGACTCTCTCTTTTGTTCTTGAGTGATTCAAGAATTTAACGCTTATCAAAGGTATCCACCCTTTGTGTGTTTAGCCTTTTCCTCAAATGGTGTGATTCCACTTGTTTCCATCCTTTTCCCTTTCTTTCTTATATCCAAAAACCAAAAATTGAAGCAAGAACACCAACCCAAAACTGCCCAGATTTGCGCCACATTCCGGCCCCAAAAACCCACCTATTTTCATCTTAAATTCCATCCTTTTCCCTTCCAAAACAACCCAGAATTTTCCCTAGCTCTCACCTCCTTCACACCTTCAATTTACCACAAAAATTTCCTTAAGAATTGTGCCCTTCACTGTCCAAAATTTCGCAAAAAAATTCCTTGTCCAAACCTTGTTTTATTCTTCAATATTCCAATTCTTTTAGCCTAAAATTCCAGCACCACTTTCTTCCTTCCTTGCACCAATTTGTCCTCAACATTTCTCAAGGTTTTCCAGTAATTTGAATCCTAGACGGTCCACTTCTTTTCCCTTGCCTTTAAGGATCATATCAAAAAGACTAGACTAATAATGAATGAGTAATATGCAAAATGGTTAATTTTTGAAGGTCTTATTTAATATCAGTTTAAATCATTAGAAACTAATTTTAAAGTCTTCTAAATCTTCTTGGGACTAATTTGATAACGAAACTACAATAAGAACTAAGGTGGTTTGCTAGTGAGTTTTATAACATTACGATCAAATAATAATAATTCTGTAATTTCTAACGTGATTAATTTCTCAGTAAATTCTAACGTGATTAATTTTAAAAACAATAATTTGGTGTTAGTTTAAATCTTTAAGAACAAAAAAAAATTATCCTTATAAATGTTTTGGGAACTAATTCGGTATCAAAACTAACATGGGACTAAATTTGTTTTGAGTGAATTTATAAAGTAATTTCTCAATGTTATATTGCTTAAATGGAGTAATTTGAGTCAAAAATCAATCAAGGATATTAGACTAATATTTAATGAGTAATTTGAAACGTGGTTAATATTTGAAGGACTACTTTGATATTTGTTTAAATCGTTTAAACTAATTTTAAAGTCTTCTAAATCTTTAAGAGACTAATTTGATATCGAAACTACAACAGGGACTAAGTTGGTTTGTTAGTGAGCTTTACAAAATAATGATTAAATAAATAGATGTGTAATTTCTAACCTGATTAATTTCAGTAACTGATTTGGTTTTAATTTAAGCATCTTTAAGAACTAATTATATAAATTTACTGATATTTTATGGACTAATTTGATGTGAAAACTAACAAAAGAATAAATTGATTATGTGTAAATTTATAAAATAATTTCTTAACGTTATAATTCAGAGGGAGATTAATTTGATGACAAAAATCTAGAGAGGAGTAAATTAGTAATGAATAAGTAATTTTCAGTGTGGTTAATTTTTGTGTAACTAACTTGGTATTAGTTTAAATTGTTATAAACTAATTTTTAAGTCTTCTAAATCTTTCAAGGACTAATTTGATATCGAAACTTTTATGGAGACTTAATTGGTTATTAGTGAATTTGTATAACATAATAATTAAATAATTAAGTAATTATATAAGTAATTTCTAATGTGATTAATTTCAAAGAGACTAATTTAGTATTAGTTTAAATCTTTAAGAAAAAAAAAAGTTGATATTATAAATGTTTAGGGGACTAATTCGATGTTAAAACTAACACGGAGACTAAATTGGTTAAGAGTGAATTTATAAAGTAATTTCTTAACGTTATATTTCTTAGATGAAGAAATTTGATTACAAAAACAAATCAAGGACTAGACTAATAATGAATGAGTAATTTGGAACGTGGTTAATTTTTCAAGGACTAATTTGATATTAGTTGAAATCGTTAAAAACTAATTTTAAAGCCTTCTAAATTTTCTAAGGATTGATTTCTTATGGAAACTACAATAGGGACAACGTTGGTCTTTTAGTGTGTTTTTATTCAGTAATAATTATATAAATAGATTAGTAATTTTAAAGATGATTAATTTCTGAGTAACTAATTTTTTGTACTAATTTAAGAATCTTTAAGAAATAATTTTATAAATTTATTAACATTTTGGGGGTCTCATTCGAGGACAAAACTAACAATGACTAACAATTTAAGTTTTTTTCTTTTTAAAGTTAAAAAACTAAATTGATTATGTGTAAGTTATAAAGTAATTTCTTGATATTATAATTCTAAGGGGAATAAATTTAATGACAAAGATATAGAGAGGAGAAAATTAGTGAAGAAAGAGAAATTTTCAGCATAGTTAATTTTAGAATGACTATTTTGGTCTTAGTTTAAATTGTTATAAATTAATTTTTAAATCTTCTAAATCTTTTGAGAGCTAATTTGATTTCAGAACTATAACAAAAAATAAATTGGTTTTTAGTGATTTTCAACGTGATTGATTTGTGAGGAACTAATTGATAAATTCATTAATATTTTGAGGGGACTAATTTCATGACAAAACTAACATGGGGACTAAATTTATTATGCGTGAATTTATAAAATATTTTCTTGATGTTATAATTAGTAAATTAGTAATAAATGAGTAATTTTTAATGTGATAAATTTTTGAGTGACTGATTTTGTATATGTTTACATTGTCATAAACTAATTTTAGTATTCTAAATCTTTGAGGGACTAAGTTATATCAAAATCATAACACGGGTTAAACTTTTTGTTAGTGATTTTTTGTAACATAATAGTTAAACATTTAGAAAAGTAATTTTGAACATGGTTAATTTTCAAGGGACTAATTTAATATTAGGTTGAATCTTTAAGAACAAATTGTTTAGTCTTATAAACTTTTTGGGGACTAATTCGATGTCACAACTAGTGAATTAAACAAATAGAAAAGTAATTTTTGAACTTTATGTTATGTAATGAGTGAATTTATAAAGTAATTTAATGATCTTATAAGTTTTAAAGGAACAAATTTGATGAGAAAATCCAACAAGGACTAGACTAATTATGAATTAGGAATTTACAACGTGGTTATTTTTTTAGGGTCTAATTTAATATTAGTTTAAATCGTTTAAAACTGTTTTTAAAGTCTGCTAAATTGCCAGGGGACTAATTTGATATCAAAACTATAACAAAGACTAAATTGGTTAGTTAGTCATTTTACATAATGATTAATTAAATGGTTGAGTAATTTCCAACAAGATTAATTTATGAGTAACTAATTTGGTTAAGAACCAATTTTTTAGTCTTATAAATGTTTTGGGTACAAATTCATGGTAAAAATTAACACAAGGAATAAATTTTTTACTAGTGAACTTATAAAGTAATTTCTTGATGTTATAATATGTATGGGAACAAATTTGACCGACGACAAAAATCTATCAACTACAAAAATCTTACCTGTGCATTCTCACTAGTGTACGATAGTGTTTATGAGTAGAATTATGTAATAACTCATGTAGATAATCTCAATATTCAGTAGCTTATTTTGATAAATTTCTCCTCAATGATTTTAGATTTTGTTGTAGTGTCACACATGCAAAGACTTTCAAATGCACAAAGAAAGTAAATTGACTAATAAATACTTTGAAAGAAGTTAATATGTCATTTAATTGTTACAAAAAAATGTCATTTAATATTTTTAATATGTTTGAATAACCTAAACTAATCTCAAGACACTCAATATTGTGATATTGTGTTTCAAGTTTTTAATTCTATTCAAAATTATTATGAGGCAATTTTTGTTGTGCATCAAACACATATCCTTATCTCCTTACTCCAGTTTCAACTTATCCAAAGGAGGGATGAAGGAGAGTCTTTGTTGCATGTGATTATGCGAGTGCTTCTAGAATATTCACGGTTAATTAATTGAGGATTTTCTATCATCCCAGTTAAGTATTTTCTCACTCATATAGCTGCTTCCTTTCAAGCGGGATAATAGGAAATCAGTAACTAATTGTACCATTTATTATCAAACCCCAAAGTAAGTGAATTTCACTTATTAGATCCAAATAAAAAATAATTTCATTATTTTTTTCTATTTATAAAAAATTACAAGAAATTAAATCTAAATATTTATACACGTATATTCTCGTGTACTAATTAAGTGAGCTATGACTGAGACAAAATAGCCAAAATGTAGATATCAAGATAAAAGAGTTCAAACTAACTGATTGAAATTTGAATCTAATTTTATTTAGAATAATTCATATGTATGTGTAGAATACTGAATACCGGAACACGTTGTAAACAAGAATTACGATCAAGAATTTCTACACATTCCATGACCAAAATCTAGGAATCTGCAATTCTATCATGTATACCGCAAGCCTAAGCCATGTACAAAAACCTCCAACATGGAAACCACATCATCATTATTGTCAAGGTATTCACTACTAATCTTCTATAACACACATGAGGTAAGCAAGCTAACCGAACTGCCTTGGTGACCCACCCTAACCCGCTTCACGCCCAAAGCGCAAGAAACCCGGTCCAAACCGCCATACATATTCTCACAAGACTTCATCACGTGCTTCACATCAATAATCCTTTTTTCTAAAAAAAATCCCTCACTACAAAACGACCCAGATCCAAAGCCTCTGGCAGCACGTCCTGAATAATCGCCTTCACAAGGAACCCAAAATCATAAGTGCTATGAAATGTAATCCAGTTTATATTCTCGTTGGATGCCGAGAGCTTGTAGCCAAAGTTGCATAAAGAGAACCTCTAGGAGCTCAAGGTGAGGAGTTCGATCCCCAGAGGGGTAAATTTAGGAGTAGTATATGTGGGGGTGTGTGTTTGGCCGATCAAACAAAAATCTCATTGCATAATAACCCCGACGACCACAACAGTTATGCGACAAAGCAACTCGATGAAATCTGCGCGTAGGGGTCACGAGCAATGTCAAAGTCGCAGAAGTTGAATTCCCAGTTGAAGGATTGAGGGGTTCCGAGTTTCCGCCGGTTGGAGTCGCAATCAGAGAGTGTTAAACACACTTGGACAAGATGGAGACAGTTGACATTTGCTTTCAATATTGTGTAGTTCCCCTAGGGAATCTCATATCAGTATTTGTCACAATGGCAGACGATTGTGCTTGGAAATTCGGTGTCCATGGCAATTATCTGATGCGATTTGACGGCGAAGCGGATCAACTTGAATTCCGGTTCAAGGTTGGAAGCCCACATTGAGCATGTGACGACTGAATTGGATGCGCTTAAAATCCCATGTTGTTGGAAAACTTGCATAATTGAAGTCTGAGAAGTGAGAACAAAGTCCTTGGAAGAACGAAAGCAGAGAAAATGGTGTCTCGAAGATGAAGACTACAGAGACTTATATAAATATTTATTCATTGAATCGGATTTTCAAACATACACATTAACTGCATTGATTGCTCTATATTTAAAAAAGGAAAATCTATTTAACAATCAAATAAAGAAAAAGATCTATTTAGAAGTGTATTATTAAAAACATCTCTTTAACTAGAAAAAAAGTATATTATTTACAATATTTTATTTTTATTTCCAAAACGAAATCTAACCATAAGTATATTTACCAGATAAAGCATTTTATTTATTAACTTTGCTTTTCAAATAGTTGATAAAAAAACATGTCTTACCAGAAACAAAAAATTTTGTTTTACCGATTTTCAAAAGTTTGACTTAATATTTTTTATAATAAAACCATTTGTTAAAAAGGATAATTATGATATGATAAGTTATCTTGTCATAATACATTATAATGGCTATTAAGATGACTCAACATGCACAATAAGAAAAAAATTATCCTATACACTACCTAAATGGGTTTGATATAGTGAAAGCGTATTAGGTGCGCAATGTTTGACAATGTATACGAGTACACTACTAGAATGTGCAGTATTAGATATCAAATAGTACCCACGCCTAAAATCTGGCAAAATAGCCACGGATAACTACATTTCGCCGCCAACATAACCGTCTCTAAATTAGAGACAAACATTTTTGTCTCTAACAACTGAATATCTAAGGGTTAAAATTTAATTTAATAATAATTAGAATTTAGCGACGGCAATATGAGTCTCTAAATTAGCGACTAATACGTGCGTCCCTAATGCTTGGGGTAAGTATTTTTCGAAAAAATTATTTATTATTAATTATTTGTGACGGATATATGGGTAGCAAAAGTAGCGACGGACAGATTGTTCTCTAACCGTCAGTATTTTGCGACCGCAAAGTGAGTGTCTAGTTGTCAGTATTTTGCGATGAACTAGTGGGTCTCTAATCGTTAGTATTTTGCGACGCTAAATTGAGTCTCTAAGTATATGATGTATTTTTCTTATTAAAAAAAGTTTCACAATAATGCGCCACGGAGCTATGCTTCCCTAAAGCAATATTTTGCGACGGGCTTTTTGGTCTCTAAACTTGAGTTTTTTTGACATCATGATTCGGGTCTCTAATTATATGATTTTTTTTTAATAAAAAGGTTCACAAGCTACCACGGACCTCTGCGTCCCTAAAGGGGTTTTATTTATGTTTTGGTTTGCACGCTATTGGACGTCGCTATGGCCCAATAAAGGTTAAAAAAATTTCTCATTTTCACACAAGGGACACAGACATACATAACCCTCTCTTCTTCATTTATCTTCATCTACAATATAAACAAGTCCTCTGGGCCTTGACACCTCCTCCGGCAAATTGGTTCTCCGGCGACAGCGGTGGCCCGTCACACCTCCTCAAGTTCTCTCGGCCACTCTCCACAACGTCTCGATATCCTCTCTCCACCGTAGACACGCACTACCTCCAAGAGCTCTCTTTCTCCGGCGATGGTACTACTCTCAGCTCCACAACGCCTCTTTCTCTCTAATTTTAAACCTTGCTTGAAGACAAGATGCAAAAGATTCTTATGCATAAATCACAAAACTTTTTGAAACTTTGTATAGAATTTGCACTACTAGTAGTACTATTTTTTTTTTCATTTTTCAATTTTCATTTTCCCCAATATTTTTTTGCTACCTTGGGAGCTAGTGCACTACCTTCAAGAATCCTGGCCTTGGAGAAGAAAAACAAAAAACTGTTGTTTCAAACAATCAAAACCTAATTAATTAATTTTTTATCCTCTACCAATTACTATTTGATGTAGTTCTGAATAATTAATATTTCCTAAAATGATCTGTCGCATTTTCTGGTCCACAGCGAAAGTCAATCCAGGAATTAAGCTTCAACAACAACTATGACACATCCAACAAGTTGGTCGGATGGCTGATGAGACTTACTTTGAGTAGCAGGTCCTCGGTTCGAACTCCTGTGGACGCACTTTAGCCTATAAAAAAAATAACAACTATGACAATAAAACAAATATGTTAGGATACGCGAATCACATGATATTATTACATTTTGTCAATATCATATTTCCATAAATATTAGTATTTATTAAGAGATTGCTTTTAATTTTTTTCTTAAGATACTTTTTGACCTCTCTCTATTCCTTTTAAAGGGTTCAGAGTTATGCTACTCACTCTTTTACTATATTTTTAATGACCTTTTATATATGTTTCTGTACATCACCTCATGAATTCTCTAGGATTTCAAAAATTGAACAATCATTGGTTGAAACAATCAATTTGATACTGCTATGATGTAGGAGTAAATAACTTTTTTTTTATCATTACCTTGTTCAATTAGAAATCAGTTTTGCAATGTGAAAGTCCAAATGTGCTTGTCAAAGGGAAAATTAAGAACTGCGATTGTGAAATTGCATAGAATTTGAATTTGGAAGTATGCCTGAATTGATTTTAATTAATTAGAATATATTTTTGTTGTAGATTATGTTAACTCTTTTGCTGGGAGGTTACGCGGTTCATTTGGACATTTTTTGACCTTACGCTTTTGGAGTTTGTACTTATGTACCGCCGATTGCGTTAGTTTGTTTTTTATTTTGTATATATATTTATAGTTTACTATGTTGTAAAAAAGAAGAATGTGATTGTTGTTTGTTAGTAGAGAGCATATCAAGCTCACTAGGTTTCTGGTTGAATGGTCTGGCCGACATTTGCATGTGTTTCTTGCTTGTTAGTGGAGAGCATACTGAGCTGACTAGGTTTTTGGTTGCATAGTATGGCAATATTTGCATGTGTTTCTTGCATGTTAGTGGAGCAGCACTCAATAGGTTTCTGATAGTGTGATCTTAGGTATAAGTATATGCTACTTTGTTCTTTATATTTTATTTGAATTGCTAGTTATTGAATTTCAAGTTTTAAAATTTCGGGAAATGTCCATATATTAGGTGTTATGCTATCGAAATTTCTGTTGATTTTTGGGAAATTTCCATGTACTAGGGGTTATACTGTCGAAATTTTTCTAAGTTTGTAATTACTGCAGAATATGGATCGTGGGTGGATGTATGAAAGGTTTGGTTCTGCTCGAACTCAATTGAGACCTGGATTTTTTCGAGGAGTTGAGGAGTTTGTTCTTAGATGGAAACATTAGGTGTCGTTGTGTTAAGTGTAGAAACATGAAACTGTTAGATATTGGTCGTGTGAAGACTCAATTGTACAAAATTGTCTTTAAGCCTAAGTATTGGATTTGGACAGAATATGGTGAAGAGAGGTCGATAGAATCAGACTTGGGAGGTGATTCTAGCAATACTGCTACAGAGTGGGATCATGATAGTAATGAGCTCGACATGATGCCGCAAATGGTGACCCATGCATTTGGGCCGTCTGTTTATGACACGTCTAATAGGACGAGTGAGACATTAAATGTGGAGGAGCCGCCGAACCGTGAATTTCAAAGATTTTATGATATGTTGATGGCAGCTAACCAACCAATTTACGAAGGGTCTACCCAATCTACCTTGTCTCTTTCAGTTAAATTGTTGGCTGCTAAATATAAATGGAAGGTTTCTCAAGAGTGTGTATATCTAGAATACAAAATTTCATAATGAGAGCTCCAGCGGTTGTGGAGTAATGGTGCACTGACATGTGATATATCTAGAAAACTAAATTTCATAATGAAAGCTTGCTTAATGTAGAATGGAAGAAAGCATTCCAATTATTTTATCCAAGTTAGAAAGCATTCCAAACATCTTCCGATTCACTTACCTAGAGAAGCATGATTAGGCAGTCCGGTTTACTATCGATGGATGTATCCATTTGAAAGGTATAACAAATCACCTTCTCCTATTTATTATATATATATATATATATATACACACACACACAATTGTGTTGTTCTAAAAGTTTTAAAACTTGCATAGTATGATAGGTGTGTACAAGAGGGCCGTGACCAAGAAGGCTAGAGTTGAGGGATCTATAAGCACTCACTACATTGGTCGTGAGATAACTTATTTTTGTTCGCACCATTTTAAGACTTTGAATGTAGTCTCGAGTTCTAGCTTGAGGAATGACCCAAAAAATGAAAGTGTGCCTAATTGTTCCTTGTCAATATGTAAGAATGTCGGTCCTTCAAGTGGACAGTCACAAGGTGTTCATTGGCTGAACGAACAAGAATATAATTCTGCTCATGTTCATTTACTCATCAATTGTGTTGAAATGAAGCCATATTTGGAGTAAGTGCTAGCTTCATATATGAAATAAGATATTAAATTTCTTAATGCGTATTAAACATTACTTTCATTTTTGTAGCATGTTCTTAAGAGTGCATGAAGAGGGAGAACATCGAATGCATGTAGAATTTCCTAACTGATTTAAGTCATATGTAAGTGTTGAATTGGTAACCTTTGCGCATACCAAATAATTCAATAGAAACATAACCTATAGACATTATCTTAGTTTACAGGTTTATGATGATCGAAATGGGGTTACTGATAGTGAATTAAGGGCATTGGCTTGGGGTCCTAAGTCCAAAGTTTCATTATTGAACATATGGTTCATCAACGGATATAAGTTTCACACCAAAGCTTGGAGTCAAGGTCAAAAGACAACCAATTGTGGTGTTTGTGTAAAAGGTGTCACACAAGGTGGTGTAGATGATTTTTATGGCTTCATCGAGCACATATATGAGTTTGACTATCTTGGATTGCTGAAGATTCCTCTTTTCTATTGTTAATGGTATGATCCAAGAAGTTCAGGCATGAGGGTCCATCCACAGTATAAGATAGTGCAGATTAACAAACGTAAACAATATCGACATTATGATGCTTTTATCATTGCTCAAAAGGCAAGGCAAGTTTACTTTGTAGATTATCCTGATACGTGTAAGGACTTGCGTGATTGGTGTGTCGCAATTGCAACATAGCCAACAGGCCATTTAGAGGTAGATGAAATTATTCAGGAAACCCAAGAAGATGAATCACCATTTCAGGCTGATGAATCTGTGGTTCCAACGGTGGAGATTGAGATGGTAGCTGGCTTGGGTGATCAAACTGTTGAAGGTTGGGATTGTGAGGTTGATCCGATACCGGAAACTGTGGGCTCACCCAGTGTCGTGTTTGAAGAAATTGAACAAGAGGTCAATGGTGTTGATGAGGGTGAAATGCATGTTTCGGAGGAAAATGAGAGCAGCGACAACGATGAAGATGATGATGACAAATGGGGTGGTGAAGACATTGATTAAATTCGATTTATTATTAGGTTAGGACAATTATAGTATCATATGCTTGTTACTTTATTTAGTATATGCAATATTACTTTAATGTCTTTTAATAATTTACTTATCATGTTATATTTATTTTGTTGAACAGATGTCACGGAGGCCTGGGAAGGCAGTAGGCAGCAAAGGTATGGGGGAAGTATGTCCATGGTGGTTCCATGCAGATTGAGGTTGATCATCATTGCCGCCAACCTACAGAATCACCGTAGCCTGGAAGGGTGTCACGTCCATATCGATCGACACAAGACCCGGATTCACGTCCACCTGCACAGATAGCACGCCCACATTCCGCTCCACGCCCGGCATCCTTGACTGGATTCACGATGATTCCGACACCTGGATTTCAGCCTTCGCAGCATTTTGATGAGCATCCTTTTCACCGGAGTTCTGATCCTCGTCGTGAGAGACAGTCATCGCGGAGTAGTGTACATCTGGATGACATAGCTCCCATTGATGACCATGATCCTTATGTAGATGATGTAAAGAGGGATGAGGCATTCGTTGAGGAGATGGCAGAGCAGAAGGCGATAGCATGTGACCCACGTGGGGAGCTGGCAAAGTATGTGCGTGCGGTTCCTCGAAGCCCGTGGCTACGGGACAGTAATGGGAAGTATTTTCTGGAATGGAAAGACGGAATGTAAGTTACACACTTAATGAATTCTATTATGTTTTTTAAAGGTCGAGTTCACTTATATGTTATCTTAGAACACATCTTTTTTGTTATCATTCTACGTGGTATCCTCCTCAGCTTGGTGTAGAGACAATTGTGAATTCTATCAAGTCTCAGTTCACTGAACCATGGCCTACTAGGACGTTGGTGCCTAAACAAACCAGTGACGTATGGTGGAATGAATATACAGTCTTACTTGTGAATTCAATTATATTATGTGTGCGTGTTTTTAAATTAAAGTCTTTAGGTATTATTAAGAAAAACTATTTCACTAATATGTAATTAATTTCAGGATAAGTGTAGTTGGGATCCTCGCTTCACTAGTCAAATGCAAAAGCAATTTGAGCACAAAGGTTTGAACAGGTTTAAAGGTATAGTGAATAAGGCGAGGGCAGAGTATGCCAAGACTAGTAAAATTCCAGTTTGGTGTTCAAATACTATTTGGAATCAGTTGCTTGCATATTGGGCTAGATCGGACTTTAAGCACATCTCACAGAAAAATAAGAAGAATATGGCTTCTGAGAAGGGTGGAGTGTTACACACCTATGGGTGCGTCTCTCATTGTTAGATAGATATACAGGCTGTAAGTTTATATTATGATGATTTTAAAGTTGATTTTCTAGTTCATGTATAATGAATAATTGATTTGCCTTTAATTTATACATATCAATATGTTTGGTAATTGTATAGGCACGAGCTAAAGGAAAGCCAATTGAAGTTGACGAACTTTTTCTTGCCACTCATCAAAAAGCAACTGGGGAATGGGTTGATACACGCTCTCGGGAGACATTCGTATGTTTTCACTATAGTTTAACTTTTTTAATTGATTAAATATTAAATACTTTGTTAATTACTCTTTGATATGTTTTATGTTTTGTTTTCCAGACACAGTTTGGCATCAATTTGGAGAAAAAGAAGGTGGCTAGCTAGATTGACACGCTCCCTCTTGAACAATCAGAGTAGGCTGAAAGAGAGGCTAGAGCAACCGCTTGGCTAGAAACAGCTGGAGGGAAGAACCATAGCCGTATTTATGGTACATGTGATATGGCTTCTCATTTTTCATATGGGGTATTTGAAGGATTCTACTCTCTTAGCTTCCTTCATCGTTGAGTACTGGTAAATTGGCGACATGGTCAGATCCTGCACTGTTGAGGGTTTTGGATGAGTTGAAGAAGGAGAAAGAGGAGCGGCAGAAGGAGTAAGCGATCTATTACAGAGAGATTAATGACATGAAAAACAATATGGCTATGATTATGGAGTTGCTTAGAAAAAGGGAACCTGGTCAGCCTCAACAGGCCGGGATCGAATAATCTAGTAGGCAGCAGCATGTCCATCCTGATTATATTGAGGAGGATGAAGAAGATGAACCCCTGCGTTTTACTAGAAGAAGATGATCTTCTGACATTATTTTAGTATTCATATATGACTATTGAGATTATCTTGACGTTTTATGTTGACATTTGTTTGAAATATTTATTTTATGTACTTGTATTATTATGATTATGGTTACAAATGCTTATTTTATTTATGCACGCTTGTAGTTGATTTGTTAAGTATATGTATGCTTCTTAATTATCATATATCGAGGTTTTCCAATTTAGTAATGAAAAAAAAAATTTGTAGAAAATCTATGTTTGCCACCTTTTGGGCTGGGGCAAAATATGGTACGTGCAAAGAGGTTTGCCACCGCAGAATGGATGGCAAATTAGAGACGCAATGAGGGGTGGCAAATTAGGGACACAATGAAGAGTGGCAAATTAGATATGCAATGAGGGGTGGCAAATTAGAGACGCAATGAGGGGTGGCAAATTAGAGACGAAAAAATGGGTGTCAAAATTAGGTACGGATATATGGGTGGAATATTAGAGACGGATAAATGGGTGGAAAATTAGAGACGGTTAAGTGGGTGGTAAATTACAGACAGATTTGGTGGTCTCCATTATTAACGACGCCACTTTTTGTGACGTATTCGTATCCTTCGCTAATCCGTCGCAAACACAACCTTTTCCACGGATTTTGCTGTTTTGCCACAAATATTTCAGTCTCTACTAGAGAGCATTCTTGTAATGGTATACTCTGAAGTTCTCTCTCCACAATTTTGATGAATAAAAAATTATCCTATAAACTTGTCTTGTCATGGTTTTTTGTTTAATATTTTCAGCGTGTATTTGTTTTAGCGGCGGTAGAATTGATTATGGATCAACGTTATTATATATAATTATTTTTTTGTAAAATTGATTTTAATTATGGATCAACGTGCTTATTTCTTAAAAGAAAATTTAGAGTAAAATATATACTATAAATTTCTAACTCAACAGTAAAGCATGTCATACTTTGTTGAAGCCAAATCCAATTTTTGCAATCGAAAACAATTTTGATCTTTTTTCTAACACATAATCAAACAACTTAGGCTTGGTTTGTTTGAACTTTTGTTTTGATGAAAATGATTTTAACCAATGCTAAAAATATTTACTTCCATTAGATCATCTCAATTTTAATGCATTAATAATGTCAACCATTTATTTTGGTTTGAGTTTTTTGTTTTTCACTTCTGATTCTATTTGTTAGAAATATAGAGAAAATTAGAAATGTATTCTTGAGGTGTCTTTAAGCTGTACAATGAGTGACCTATTTATAGGTGAAAATACAATATGAAAAATGAATAAAATAATCTCAGCAAATCAAATCATATCCTATCAAATCCTAATCCTAATCATATTATATAAAATTCCTAATGTTACAAATCAATTACAATATTACAATATCAATTTAAATATTTACAATATCAATTAAATATCTCAACATCCCCCCTCAAACTCAAGTGAGTATGGAAGAGACCAACTTGAGTTTTGGAAAATAGGGCTTTCAAATGTTTAGGTGAATGAGACTTGGTGATCGAACATGTCAGCAGGTTGATCAAGGGTTCCCGTAGGGAGGAGGAGAATAGTTCCATAGACAAGATGTTTACGGGTAAAGTGACAGTCAACTTCTATGTGTTTTGTGTGCTCATGCAACAATGATTAGTTTTTGTGCTTCAATTTCTTATGTAGGCTCTGTTGAATTAGATAGAATTGCGAATCTTTTTTTTGCAACACACCAAAAGCCCTTTTGATTGCATTTCATAATGAGGCATGACGAAGACTGAATAATTCTCTATGATGTTGGGGTGGATTCCATGTCGAGTATTCTTTCAAATGATAGTGAACTCCTCTATAAGGTTGAAAAATCCTATAATTAGCCTAAATAATCAATGTGATTGTTTCAAGGTAAACATGAGTAATTTCAACAAACTCTAATTTATTAATTACCTTATTGTATTTTAAGTCTATCTGCACGAGTTAATGTATGTTTAGTAATTCTTAAGTCTGAAGTGGTGCCTTCCCATCCAGGGAGCACATAAGTGAACCTTAAGTCAAGAGTACACGCAACTAACATATTTTTTGTTGGATAATCTTTTCTACCATGATATCGAAGAGCATGAACAGGAGATACTTTGACACGTACTACCTCTGGTCCCAAATATAAGACCCTCGAGAGAAAATTTGTTTATCTTATATATAAGACCCCCTACATAGTTCAACAAACAATTGTTAGTTTTGTCCTTGTCTAACCTTGTAATAAATGAAGGGATAGTGGGTACAACGAATGCATTTTCTAAAAATTGACTTTGAATAAAGGTAAATTTGGTAGATTGTACTATTTTTTTCGGTAAAAACAAGACATTAAATTTTTTAATTTGGTAGGTTGTTATTAGTTTTCTTAATCCGTGCGAATTAGTTAAAAGGTCATATAAAAAAACTTGAGGTAGTATATGTATTCCGTCTATGGCACTGACACAATCCTGACATTACATATGTATATTAATATTAGCTCTTAACACTTAAGATGACAGCTAATCGAGTCTCCAGATCTGACGCAAATCAAACCATCTTACAATTTCTTCTTCCATCTAAAAATAAAACAAAATTACTTATCAAAACAAAATATCTATATATATTAAAAGGATTAGCCGCAAGGAACAAAAAGGGTAGACAATGATTGAAAGATGAATTGAAAGTATATTCATTCAATAAAAGATTACATGTATATATGTTAGTATTTTCTCTCTCTATATATATATATGTGTGTATTATCTATATTTCTATAATTCAAAAAATATGTTATTGCGCTATTATTGTCTTGAATAACACACAAAAGTAACCCAATGAAAAAAACAAGCCAACTAGACTTCCCTCAACCGGCAGAACAACAAGACCCTAAAGCACCACGTGAGCCCACCCAAGCCCCACATCCCTTTTCCGCCCACTTTCAGCAGCTGAGCCTCCAAATATCCCAAATGATGGACGCTCGTTTTGAATAGCAAATGTCCTATTTCGAGCACTGTGAACAGATGGAGTCCTCACTGTGAGGGGAAATTGCCTCCCTTCTAGAAGAGATTGCTCGCAGTTACATGATTAACTTGATGAGGTGGATGGTGCCTGTTATTTTTCTAAAATTGATTTGAAAAGTGGATACAATCAAATTAGGATCAAGGAAGGTGATGAGTGGAAAACTGCTTTCAAAACAAAATATAGTTTATATGAGTGGTTAGTTATGCCTTTTGGCTTGACTAATGCCCTTAGCACTTTCATGAGATTGATGAACCATGTTTTGAGAGAGTTTATTGGCAAATTTGTTGTAGTGTATTTTGATGATATACTTGTCTATAGCACTACCCTTGTTTTACATGTGGAACATTTGAAAAATGTTTTGGGAATGCTTAGAGCATGACAATTGTATGCCAATCTTGACAAATGCACCTTTTGCACTCACCATGTTGTGTTTTTTGGTTTTGTGGTAAGTTCCAAAGGAGTGCAGGTGGACGAGGAAAAGGTTAAGGCTATCCAAGATTGGCCTACACCTAAATCCGTGACCGAAGTAAGAAGTTTTCATGGCCTGGCGAGTTTCTACCGGAGGTTTGTAAAGGACTTTAGCACAGTGGCAACACCTCTCAATGAAGTGCTAAAAAAAGATATTTGTTTTAAATGGGGCAAAAAACAAGAGGAAGATTTTAATGCACACAAACAAAAATTGTCAAATGCTCCTATACTCGCTTTGTAAAATTTGGAAAAATCTTTTGAACTTGAGTGCGATGAATCGAATGTTGGGATTGGGACCGTGTTGTTACAGGAAGGCCATCCAATTGCTTATTTTAGTGAGTAGTGAAGCGGTCCTACCGTTAACTATTCTACCTATGATAAGCAATTGTATGCCTTGGTGAGAGCTTTAAAAACATGGCAACTACCTCTATCCCAAAGAATTTGTGATTCATAGTGATCACGTGTCTCTTAAATATCTCAAAGAACAAGGAAAGCTCAACAAGAGGCATGTCAAATGGGTTGAGTTCCTTGAACAATTTCCTTATGTTATCAAACATAAGAAGGAAAAAGTGAACATAGTTGCCGATGCTCTTTCTCGGTGACATGCTTTGCTTTCCATGCTCGAAACAAAATTGCTTAGTCTTGAATGTTGGAAAAACATGTATGAACATGATGAAGCCTTTGGGGATATTTTTTAGGCTTGTGAAAAATTTTCTGAAAATGGATTCTTTAGGAATAATAGATTCCTTTTTAAATATAACAAATTATGCGTACCTAAATGTTCCACTAGAACTTTGTTGGTAAATGAGGCACATGAGGGTGGTCTGATGGGGCACTTTGGGGTCCAAAAGACCTTGGATAGTTTAAAAGAACATTTTTATTGGCCCCATATGAAAAAAGATGTGCAGGATTTTGTTGGCCGATGTATTGTGTACAAAAAGGCCAAGCCCAAAACCATGCCTCATGGGTTGTACACACCTTTACCTGTTCTGGAACACCCTTGGATGGATATATCCATGAATTTTTTTTAGGGTTGCCAAAGACTAGCACGGGTAAGGATTCCAGTTTTGTGGTTGTTGATAGATTTTCTAAAATTACTCACTTTCTTTCTGGTAAAAAAATTGATCATGCTAGTCATGTGGCTCATCTATTTTTCAAAGATGTTATATGACTCCATGGTTTACCAAGGAGTATTGTCAGTGATGGGGACTCTAAGTTCGTAAGCCATTTCTGGAGGACTTTGTGGGGCAAGTTGGGCACAAAGTTGCTATTTTCTATCACTTGCCACCCACAAACCGATGGGCAAACTGAAGTTGTTAACAGAACTTTGGGATCTTGGGAGGCGTGCTTACCCCATGTTGAGTTTGCTTATAATCGGGTTGTTCATAGCACCACTAACTGTCTCATTTTGAGGTTGTTTATGGTTTTAATCCACTAACTCCTCTTCATTTATTTCCCATGCCTAACATTTCTGTGTTTCACCATAAGGATGGTCAAACGAAGGCGGACTATGTGCGGAAGCTCCATGAGAAGGTCATAGCCCAGATTGAAAGGCAAAATGACAGTTTTTCCAAGCAGGCCAACAAAGGGAGAAAGTGAGTTGTGTTCAAACCCGGAGACTCGGTTTGGGTAAACATGTGGAAAGAACGGTTTCTAGATCAAAGGAAATCGAAACTTCATTCTAGAGGCGATGGTCCTTTCCAAGTGCTGGAAAAAATAAATGACAATGCTTATAAAATTGAGCTGCCCGGTGAATACAATGTCAGTACTACTTTCAATGTATCTGACCTTTCTCTCTTTGATGCAGATGAAGAGTCCGATTTGAGGACAAATCCTTCTCCTGGGGGGAGAATGATGAGGACATGGCCGCGCACAAGGGCAAAGGAGCACTTGAGGGACTAAGGGGACGTATGACGAGGGCCAGAGCAAGAAAAGCCTAGGAAGCTCTTCATCAATTGGTGTCTATGCTACTTGAATTGAAGCCAAAAGCCTAAGGAGAAAGGACCCAGATGGTGAATTGCATCCAAGCCCAAATGGAGGCCCAAATGAAGGACTAAAAGACGCCACACTTTCGAGGACTACATGACGTCATTCTTGTTGATTTTAATTAATTATAATACATTTTTGTTGTAGATTGTGTTAACTCTTTTGCTGGGAGGTTATGCGGTTCATTTGGACATTTTTGGAGCTTACTCTTTTGGAGTTCGACGTACGTACTGCCGATTGCGTTTGTTTGTTTTTGATTTTGTATATATATATAGTTTACTATGTTGTAAAAAAGAAGAATGTGATTGTTGTTTGTTAGTAGAGAGCATATCGAGCTCACTAGGTTTCTAGTTGAATGGTCTGGCCAATATTTGCATGTGTTTCTTGCTTGTTAGTGGAGAGCATACCGATCTTACTAGGTTTCTGGTTGCATAGTCCAGCAATATTTGCATGTGTTTCTTGCATGTTAGTGGAGAAGCACTCAATAGGTTTGTGATAGTGTGATCTTAGGTATAAGTATATGCTACTTTGTTCTTTTTTATCTCTCTCCCTAACTCTGATTACACTACACTTGCACATGACTAACTTAGTTTAGTTTGCTTATTTTAGGGACATTTCCTTTTGACTATTCTAAACTGGCTTGTTTTGGAGTTTTCATACTCACAATTTTGCCTCGGATTATTTTCAGAATTGATACTTGTCCAATTTCATCCCATTTTTAATGATGACAAAAGGTGGAGAATCAATGCTGAACATATTCTTGATTAATGATGATATGTTATTCTATGATGAATTATGATTTATATTGTTCAATATGCTATTAAATGTGTTTCAAATCATGAAAATTAAATTGTTGTGGCTTAAACTTTTATCTCCTACCTTAAAAGCTAAAATTGTTTATCTGCATATAAAAAGGGGAGTCAAATACCTTTTGAAAGGGGGAGGTTGCTTTTCAAATTGCTTTTTCCAGAGGCTTCATATTCTGATATATATTCGAATATATATTTGTATCTTATTGCTCTATTGAGAGTTTCTTGGTTGTAAACACTTAATCCAAATTCTTGAGTGAAGGTGAGGTATCCTTCAAGTTAGTAATTAGGGTGAGGTATCCCTAGAGTGAGGCTCTTTCAATTGGTGGGGTATCCAATTGAGAAGAGTGCTCTTAGTTTATATCTTTTTCAAGTTTGAATGCAAGTGTTCTCGCGTGTGGTGATTGGAAAACTGGATGTAGGCCACAAGGAAGTTTAGTGGCACAACCAGTATACCACTTAGTCAAGCTTTGCTATGTTTTGTGAAAAGTTTTTGAAAAAGTTTTAAAGCTCAATTCACCCCCCCACCCTCTTGAGCATAGAGGCCCTTGTCTAACCCTTACCTGTCAAGATTACCTACTTAGTGGAGAAATATGCCAGAGTATACGTTGCAGAGATAGTTCGACGGGCACCGATGAGCATAATATCAGATAGATATCCCAAGTTTACTTCGCGTTTCCTGGGAGCATTGCAGAAGGCTTTTGGGACTTGGTTACATTTGAGTACCTCACACAATCCCCAAACCGACTGGCAGTCCGAAAGAACGATTCAGACTCATGAGGACATGCCTTGAGCTTGTGTAATAGAGGATGGTGGTGACTGGGGAAGATACTTGCCACTGGTGGAATTTGCCTATAATAACCGCTTTCATTCCAGCATAGGCATCGCACCCTATGAAGCACTCTATGGGAGGAAGTGTCGGTCACTGGTATGTTTGTTTGAAACTGGAGAAAAATTACTATTAGGACCGGACTTGGTGCAAGATACAACAGATAGTATTAGGCGTATCAAGGAAAGATTGAAAACAGCCCAAGACCGTCATAAAAGTTATGCGGATCAATGAAGGAAGCCCTTAGAATTCGAAGAAGGAGAGCGCGTGTTTCAAAAAGTTACACCCTGCACCGCTGTTGGAAAAGCGATGAAGACAAAGAATATGGACTTTTCATATTCGAATATGAACAATGATTCTCGAATATGGACTTTTCATATTCGAATATGGATATGTGATATTCAAATATGAAGGTCTGATATTCGAATATGGAAATATGATATTCAAATATGGAAGTGTGGGGTATGATTATAGAATATTTATATTTGAATATGGAAGATCCATATTCAAATATGGACCCCTAAAACTATAAATACGCGATCTTACCTCCACACTTCACCATTTTTCTTTCCCTCACTCTACACTCTCTCAATCTTCTCTTCAAAGATACCTCATTAAACCTATGTCACGAATCAACCACACTCTACAAACTCTTCCATCTCAAGATTTCCTTCTCACAAGCTTCTTCTTAACTAAAGCTCCAAGGGGTGAGATTCATACTCGAGGACAACAAGTGCTAAAGAAGGAAGTTGGAGACCGGGATCGAAGCTTCAAGAAGAAAAAGGGATTCTGGAAGATTAGAGGTAACCCTGAAAACCCCAAATCAAGGATTCTATGGAATGCTAGGAACATGTGGTTAGTATATTAAAACAATGTGTTATAGATTGTTTGTTATAGGTTCATGTATATGTCTGGAAATTTCGTATTGTGCCTGATTGATGTTTATTTCAGTTGAATGTCGAAATAGATGTTACATGATTAGGATCTGTTTGGAAAATATGAATAAGGTTGAAATCATAGAATTGTCTGAGCAAGAAATTCTAATTGTAATGTGATGAAATTGGGACTTAGACTTTGGTTGGATTTCGAACTGTTTTAGAAAAATAAGTCCAGAGTTAGTATATTCGAATATGTATTCATATATGGAAGGCCATATTCGAATAAACATTCAAATATAACAATTTTGTCACATAATATTCGAATATGGGTTGTCTGTATTCGAATATGAGATCATTGGAATTTCATGTATGATTATCTATGATATGTATATGATGTTTGATGCATCAGAACATATAATATGAAATGAAACAAAAGGAAAAGTGGAAAATGCTTTCCCCATGAGTAAGAGGGTTGACTTCCGACGCAAGTACACCGGGTAATTGGACAAAGCATAAAAAGATGAGAATGTAGGGTTATCCCGAAAGGGACAGATAACGTGAAGTGCTAGGTTATCTCAAGAACGAGGTAGATAACCTAGTGCAAAGGGGCTATCCGAAAAGGGGTAGATAATCCCTGGGCTAGCCTTAGAGGGGTTTGTAGCCCGGCAGTAGGACACTGGAAGGACGCTTGCCAGGGCCATGATGATGAGCTCAACTGTGCATTCACTGTCATCCACCTATGGTGGATTCCCTGTGCACAGGGTCTTCGTTAAAAGAGGAAAGAAATGAAATGGAAAATAAAGTGAATCATGGCATGCATACATACTTAACTGTCATTTCATACATATTGTGTGTTTGTTAGGAATTGGATTTGGGGCAGTTTTCCAATTAGTTTGGCTGTAATACTGTATATATATTATTTTCAATATCGACTTTTACTCAGTTATATGTCATACATATAACTGACGGTTACACTATTGCAGGTGATACAGACTCGGACGGTGTCATTGCCTGAAAAGACGTTAGCAGCTATATTTTGATACACATAGGTAGTCATTTGTTTTGTTGTATGGCTACTTAGCTGGACTGGTGTTCTCACTGGATTGTAAAATAAATAGAATGACTTTTATGTTAATATATGTATATATATAGTTTTGACTTCTGCTTCGTGTTATAAAAAAAAAACGGACCCTAAAATCTAGGTGTTATAATACTAATCAATATTAATTACTCAGAATCATGGAAGTGGTTTAAGGATTATGTTGCACTGATTTTGCATTCCACTGCTATACTCAAGACAGAAAAGATGCAAGCTCATAGTGCTTAGGCACACGTCATTTGTAAAGTTGTTGGTTGGGAAATTGACTAATTGCCAGCTATTGTGTTAAAGGATTCACATTCCTCATAGGTAACTTCAAGGAAGCTTTTGGTGAGCAACCTTTATTATAAAACATGTTTATTTTCTATTGAGTTCATAAATTTCATATAGACACTTAACAAGTGAGTTGATTTTAGGGGTTGAACCTTTCTAATTCTAGAATCCTTCCTAATTCTTACCATTATTTGAATGTAAATGTAACAGAAAATAGAAATATGATTTATGATTTGACAACAGAATAAAAAGTAAAACGAAACAACAATAAAAGCACAAAACAAAGCAATGTTATCAAAAATAATATACAAAAGTAACCGAATGACAAAAACAAGCCAACTAGAAACCACTTCAGAACCCTAATTAAATATATAGTGAACACAACAAAATGAACAGCACAAGGAAAGAGCAGAAAATAAAGGGATCCAAAAGAAAAAGAAGGCAAAATGAACAACACAATTAAAGAGAAAAATATCAAGGGACAAGAAAAAAAAAGAAGGAACCAAAGAATAGTACCTGGATTTCTATCACTCAATGCTATCAAGGAGGAGAGTACTGAAAAAAAGAATTCCAAAATGGAGTAATAAAATGACAAGGGTATAATTGAGTTTCACAAAAATATTTAAGCGTTATTTAGGTAGTCTATCTCATGTTTTGTAGTTTCATTTCCCTCCTTTCCAAATCCCTCCAAATTTTAAGGGAACCATAATCCAAGTAATATTCTCTCCCCTCCCCTCTAATTTATTTGAAGCAACAAGGTTTCAAAACTAAAATCCCTTCCCTCTGCTCCCTTCAATTTCCCTCAATCCAATCAAAGTGTTAAGAGACACTCATTGTGATTCAAATGCAAAGCACCACTATCTATTGGTGTCTTTTTATATACTTTAATATTTTTTCACCCTATAAATATTGTTAAGAGAAATAGAAAAAGAAATATATTCTTAAGTGCACGAACGAAATTAAAACAATCTCATCTCACCCTACTTATTTCTTCTTCGTAACTTATTTTTCTTTGTGTTAATCTAAGAATTTAAATTTTGGTTTGCATTTTACATTATTTCATACAATCAATTACAACAATAAATAAATGATGGAATTTCCCAATTCTTAAATGGAGTATTTTTTCCTTTCTTTACTTGATATCAAAAATATAACCGAGACTAAATTGATTATTAATGAATTTTTATAACATAATAATTACATAATAAGATAATTAATTGATATAGTTAATTTTGGATGGACTAAAATTGGCATTAGTTCAAATCTTTATGAAGAAATTTTTTTTAGAATTATATATGATTTGGGGAGTAATAAAATGTCAAAATTAACACGAGGACTGAATTGGTTATAAGTGAATTATAAAGTAGGTTTTTAATGTTATATTTCTTAAATGGAGTAATTTGATGAAAAAAATCAATGAAAGTGATGAGGACTTGGCCGCAGACAAGGGCTAAGGAGCACTAGAGGGACTAGGGGATCTATGATGAGGGCCAGAGCAAGAAAAGCCAAGGAAGCTCTTCGTCAATTGGTGTCTATGCTAGTTGAATTGAATCCCAAAGCCCAAGGAAAAAGGACCCAGATGGTGAATTGCATGCAGGCCCAAATGGAGGACTAAAGGGCACCACACTTTGGAGGACTACATGACGCCATTCTTGAAGACCTTTTGTATTTTCCTATGTTTTAAATAAAGCCCAATCTCTTGTAAAGTTGGTTGTCTAATTGTTGTTTTTGGTTGACCAACTAATGGACCTAATTCCTAGTTTTTTTGTTCAGTGTAATAAACCCAAAATGGAGTCAAAAATGTGATGTCATGAAGATGATGTCATCAGGATGACATCAACCTAGGAGTGTGCGCCACTTTGTGGCCTTTTGGTATGTCTTAGTGGTCTTCATAATTAGCTGGAAGTAGAGAGCTTAGTGGAAAACTTTAGTTGCCCACTTAGTGGTCCACTTTTAGCCAATCAAAAGCCATGGCCTTAGGCTATATGGCCATGAGCTATTCCATTGTAATCACACAAGATTAAAGTTAAATATATTTGTGAGAGACTCTCTCTTTTGTTCTTGAGTGATTCAAGAATTTAAGGCTTATCAAAGGTATCCACCCTTTGTGTGTTTAGCCTTTTCCTCAAGTGGTGTGATTCCACTTGTTTCCATCCTTTTCCCTTTCTTTCTTTTATCGAAAAACCACAAAAAGAAGCAAGAACACCAACCCAAAACTGCCCAGATTTGCATCATATTCCCGCCCCAAAAACCCACCTATTTTCATCTTAAATTCCATCATTTTCCCTTCCAAAACAACCCAGAATTTTCCCTAGATCTTACCTCCTTCAAACCTTCAATTTTCCACCAAAATTCCCCTATGAATTGTGCCTTTCACTGCCCAGAATTTCCCAAACAAATTCCTTGTCCAAACCTTGTTTTATTCTTCACTATTCCATCCTTTTAGCCTAAAAATTAAGCGCCGCTTTCTTCCTTCCTTGCACCAATTTTTTCCTCAAATTTTCTCAAGGTTTTCCGGCAATTTAAATCCTAGACGATCCACTTCTTTTCCCTTGCCTTTAGGGATCATATCATTTGGTATTCAGAGCTACGGTTTCTAGGACTTCTTCATTTCCGGAAATTACATTTTGGTAACATCCTTCCTTTTAATATTTTTACCATTCATATTACCTTATTTTCTTGTTCTTTTTATGGGCTAAACCATTGCAAAAGTTAGGCCTTGTGTTTCAAAGAAAAAAAAAAGGAGGCTCATACGTGAAAAAAAATGATATATCTGTCTTATAAAAAACAAATATAGCGCAGCTTTTTTTAAAAAAAAGAAGTTAGTAGTTTTAATAAAAAGAAGGGCCGAATGGTGCATGCTTTTTAGAACATTTCTATTCAATTTCTAAAGGTAATGTTTTTGGTAGCTTGAAGGATTGTTTCTGAATTGCTATTTCTACCCTAGTTTTCGTTAAAAAAAAAATATCTTGTGTTCTTGCTTAATTTGTAGCCTACCCTAGCCTTGCCTTATCACAAATTGGTGGTAATCTTTGTGTGACCTCTTGTTGAATTAATTAAGAACTTTTGAGAAGTCTACAGTGGAAAAAGGCTAGAGTGCACATTGGAGAAAAAGCCATAAGATTGAGTGATACACGAGGGATTCGAGTGTAAACACCAGAGAAAAGTGGTGAGGTCCTTTATTATCTTGTTATCTTTTAATTTGTTTGTTCAAGATGGCAGAAAAGGAAGATAGAGCTTCTCTTGGATTTCAAATTGCGGTCCTCTCACAAGAATTACAAAGAATGATGAGGCAACAATAAGATGAGCTCCATGAATGGTTGGACCGTATGGAAAATAGGACTCCTCCCAACGACGAAGAATGAAGAGGAGATGGTGGTCCAAGGCTCAACCAGATTGAAGGAATCAAGCTCAATGTTCCTCCTTTTAAAGGTAAAAGCGATCCAGAGGCATATCTTGAGTGGGAATTAAAGATGGAACATGTTTTCTCTTGTAATAATTATAATGAGGAACAAAAAGTAAAGCTTGCGGCCGTGGAATTCTCGGACTATGCACTCATGTGGTGGAATAAGTTGAAAAGAGAATGAATAAGAAATGAAGAGTCGTTGGTGGACTCTTGGGCCGAAATGAAAAGGCTCATGAGGAAGTGTTATGTACCGGCTAGTCATGCTCGAGAAGTGAAGTTTAGACTCCAGAGGTTGACCCAAGGTATCAAGAGTGTTGGGGAGTACTACAAAGAATTGGAGAGACTAATGATGCAAGCTCACATTGAAGAAGACGAAGAGGTAACCATGGGCCGATTTCTTTCTGGTTTGTCTAACGATATTCGAGACATAGCTGAATTATAGGACTTTGTGGAGATGGAGGACTTGTTACATAAGGGCGTCCAAGTCGAGCAACAACTCAAACAAAAAGGGTGGCAAGCCGAAGTTCTTCCAATTTCAATGCCTCAAATTGGAAGGACAAGAGCAAGAAAGACGGGGCTGCTACTTCTAGTAGCTCCATGTCTACCCCCTCAAAGACTCCACCAAAGGTCCTAGAGATACCCCCTTGCGTAAAGTAGGGATGTGAAATGTTTCAAGTGCGAAGTAGGAATGGAGAATATGTCAGTGAGTCTGAAAAGGAGGAAGAGAGTGAGAATGAAGAAGAAGAGGACGGAATGCTAGACGAAGCATTATTGATGATTCGGCGACTACTTGGCTATCAATTGAAGACTGTGGGGGATAACCAAAGAGAAAATATCTTCCACACCCGGTGCCTAGTCAGTGGCAACTTGTGCTTGGTGATCATCGACGGAGGAAGTTGTACCAACGTGGCAAGTACTAGATTAGTCACAAAATTGAATCTAGATACTAAACTGCACCCTAGGCCATACAAACTCCAATGGCTTAGTGAAGATGGGGAGGTACTGGTGAAGGAGTAGGTCGAAGTAGAAATGTCCATTGGGAGATATAGTGACAAGGTGTTGTGCGATGTTGTTCCGATGGAAGCTAGTCACTTACTGTTGGGGAGACTGTGGCAGTTTGACAAGAAAACCAATCATGATGGTTACACTAACAAAAAGATTGTGCTCAAACCTCTGAGCCCGAAAAAGGTTAGTGAGTGTCAAAAAAAATAAGAGAAAAAATTGTACAAGAAAAGATAGAACAAGAAAAAGTGAAGCAAACTCTTGAAAAGAAAAATGAGGAAAAGAAAAATGAAACACTTGAAGAGAAAAAAAGAGATAAAAAGAAAAGAGAAACACTTGAGGTGAGGGAGAACCTTTCAGCCACAAAAAAAGAGGTCAAGAGGTTGCTTCTTGCAAAACAACCCCTATACATCTTTTTTTGCACAAACCAGATTTTGACCGCTAACGCTTTTGATGACTATGAATTGACCCCTAATGTTAAAACTCTTTTGCAGGAATTCCAAGATGTGTTTCCATCAAGTGTTCCTAGTGTCCTTCCACCATTGAGGGGGATTGAGCATCACATTGATCTCATCCCGAGTGCGTCGTTACCAAATAGGCCTGCCTACAGGAGTAACCCACAAGAAACAAAGGAGATTCAAATCCAAGTGGACGAACTCCTTGACAAAGGTTGGGTAAGAGACAGCATGAGCCCATGTGCTGTCCCGGTCATTTTGGTCCCTAAAAAGGACGGTTGTTGGCGTATGTGTTCCGATTGAAGGGCCCTTAATAACATCAACATAAAATATAGGAATCCCATACCTAGGCTTAATGATTTACTTGATGAGCTGCATGGTGCCTATTATTTTTCTAAAATTGATTTGAAAAGTGGATACAATCAAATTAGGATCAAGAAAGGTGATGAGTGGAAAAATGCTTTTAAAACAAAATATAGTTTATATGAGTGGTTAGTTATGCCTTTTGGCTTGACTAATGCCCTTAGTACTTTCATGAGATTGATGAACCATGTTTTGAGAGAGTTTATTGGCAAATTTGTTGTAGTGTATTTTGAATATATACTTGTCTATAGCACTACCCTTGATTTACATATGGAACATTTGAAAAATGTTTTGGGAATGCTTAGAGCACGACAATTGTATGCCAATCTTGACAAATGCACCTTTTGCACTGACCATGTTGTGTTTCTTGGTTTTGTGGTAAGTTCCAAAGGAGTGCAGGTGGACGAGGAAAAGGTTAAGCCTATCCAAGAATGACTTACACCTAAATCCGTGACCAAAGTCAGAAGTTTTCATGGCTTGGCGAGTTTCTACGGGAGGTTTGTAAAGGACTTTAGCACAGTGGCAACACCTCTCAATGAAGTGCTAAAAAAAGATATTGGTTTTAAATGGGGCAAAAAACAAGAGGAAGCTTTTAATGCACAGAAACAAAAATTGTCAAATGCTCCTATACTGGCTTTGTCAAATTTTGAAAAATCTTTTGAACTTGAGTGTGATGAATTGAATGGTGGGATTGAGACCGTATTGTTACAGGAAGGCCATCCACTTGCTTATTTTAGTGAGAAGTTAAGCGGTCCTACCCTTAACTATTCTACCTATGATAAGCAATTGTATGCCTTGGTGAGAGCTTTAAAAACATGGAAACTACCTCTATCCCAAAGAATTTGTGATTCATAGTGATCACAAGTCTTTTAAATATCTCAAGGAACAAGGCAAGCTCAACAAGAGGCATGTCAAATGAATTGAGTTCCTTGAACAATTTCCTTATGTTATCAAACATAAGAAGGAAAAAGTGAACATAGTTGCCGATACTCTTTCCCGTCGACATGCTCTGCTATCCATGCTCGAAACAACATTACTTGGCCTTGAATGTTGGAAAATCATGTATGAACATGATGAAGCCTTTGGGGAGATTTTTTAGGCTTGTGAAAAGTTTTCTGAAAATGGATTCTTTAGGCATAATGGATTCCTTTTTAAAGATAACAAATTATGCCTGCCTAAATGTTCCACTAGAACTTTGTTGATAAATGAGGCACATGAGCGTGGTCTGATGGGGCACTTCGGGGTCCAAAAGACCTTGGATACTTTAAAAGAACATTTTTATTGGCCCCATATGAAAAAAGATGTGCAGGATTTTGTTGGCCGATGTATTGTGTGCAAAAAGGCCAAGCCAAAAACCATGCCTCATGGGTTGTACACACCTTTACCTGTTCTGGAACACCCTTGGATCGATATATCCTTGGATTTTGTTTTAGGGTTGCCAACGACTAGCACTGCTAAGGATTCCATTTTTGTGGTTGTTGACAGATTTTCTAAAATGGCTCACTTTATTCCTTGTAAAAAAAATGATGATGCTAGTCATGTGGCTCATCTATTTTTCAAAGATGTTATATGACTCCATGGTTTACCAAAGAGTATTGTCAGTGATCGGGACTCTAAGTTCCTAAGCAATTTCTGGAGGACTTTCTAGGGCAAGTTGGGCACAAAGTTGCTATTTTCTATCACTTGCCACCCACAAACCGATGGGAAAACTGAAGTTGTTAACAGAACTTTGGGAACTTTGCTTAGAACTGTTTTGAGAAAGAACTTAAAATCTCTGGAGGCGTGCATACCCCATGTTGAGTTTGCTTATAATCGGGTTGTTCATAGCACCACTAACTGTCTCCTTTTGAGGTTGTTTATGGTTTTAATCCACTAACTCCTCTTGACTTATTTCCCATGCCTAACATTTCTATGTTTCAGCATAAGGAAGGGCAAGCGAAGGCGGACTATTTGCGGAAGCTCCATGAGAAGGTCAAAGCCCAGATTGAAAGGCAAAATGACAGTTTTTCAAGCAGGTCAACAAAGGGAGAAAGTGAGTTGTGTTCAAACCCGGAGACTGGGTTTGGGAACACATGAGGAAAGAATGGTTTCCAGATCAAAGGAAATCAAAACTTCATTCTAGAGGCGATGGTCCTTTCCAAGTGCTGGAAACAATAAATGACAATGCTTATAAAATTGAGCTGCCTGGTGAATACAATGTCAGTACTACTTTCAATGTGTCTGACCTTTCTCTCTTTGATACAGATGAAGAGTCCGATTTGAGGTAAAATCCTTTTCCAGGTGGAGAATGATGAGGACATGGCCGCGGACAAGGGCAAAGGAGCACTTGAGGGACTAAGGGGACGTATGACGAGGGCCACAGCAAGAAAAGCCTAGGAAGCTCTTCATCAATTGGTGTCTATGCTACTTGAATTCAAGCCAAAAGCCTAAGGAGAAAGGACCCAGATGGTGCATTGCATCCAAGTCCAAATGGAGGCCTAAATGGAGGACTAAAGGGCGCCACACTTTGGAGGACTACATGATGTCATTCTTGAAGACCTTTTGCATTTTCCTAAGTTTTAAATAAAGTCCAATCTCTTGTAAAGTTGGTTGTCCAATTGTTGTTTTTGGTTGACCAACTAATGGACCTAATTCCGAGTTTTTTTTGTTGAATGTAATATACCCAAAATGGAGTCAAAAAGGTGATTTCATGAAGATGATATCAAGAGGATGACATCAACCTAGGAGTGTGCGCCACTTTGTGGCCTTTTGGTATGTCTTAGTGGTCTTAATAATTAGGTGGAAGTGGAAAGCTTAGTGGAAACCTTTAGTTTCCCACTTAGTGGTCCACTTTTAGCCAATCAAAAGCCATGGCCTTAGGCTATATTTAGCCATGAGCTATTCCATTGTAAACACACAAGATTGAAGTTAAATATATTTGTGAGAGACTCTCTCTTCTGTTATTGAGTGATTCAAGAATTTAAGGCTTATCAAATGTATCTACCCTTTGTGTGTTTTGCCTTTTCTACAAGTGGTGTGATTCCACTTGTTTCCATCCTTTTCCCTTTCTTTCTTATATCCAAAAACCACAAAATGAAGAAAGAACACCAACCCAAAACTGCCCAGATTTGCGCCACATTCCGGCCCCAAAAACCCCCCTATTTTCATCTTAAATTCCATCCTTTTCCCTTCCAAAACAACCCAGAATTTTCCCTAGCCTTTACCTCCTGCAGACCTTCAATTTTCCACAAAAATTCCCTTAAGAATTGTGCCCTTCACTGTCCAGAATTTCGCACAAAAATTCCTTGTCCAAACCTTGTTTTATTCTTCATTATTCCAATTCTTTTAGCCTAAAAATCCAGCACCACTTTCTTCCTTCCTTGCACCAATTTGTCCTCAACATTTCTCAAGATTTTCCGGTAATTTGAATCCTAGACGGTCCAATTCTTTTCCTTTGCCTTTAGGGATCATATCAAAAAGACTAGACTAATAATGAATGAGTAATATGCAAAGTGGTTAATTTTTGAAGGTCTAATTTAATATTAGTTTAAATCATTAGAAACTAATTTTAAAGTCTTCTAAATCTTCTTGGGACTAATTTGATAACGAAACTACAATAAGAACTAAGGTGGTTTGCTAGTGAGTTTTTATAACATTATGATCAAATAATAATAATTCTGTAATTTCTAACGTGATTAATTTCTCAGTAACTAATTTGTTATTAATTAAAGAATATTTAAGGACTAATTTTATAAAGATACTAATATTTTGAGGACTAATTCGATGTCAAAAGTAACACATGACTAAATTAATTATGTGTAAATTTTTAAAGTAATTTCATGATGTTATAATTTTGAAGGGAGCTAATTCCATGACAAAGGACTAAATTAGTAATGAATGAGTAATTTTTCAGCGTGATTAATTTTAGAGTGACTAATTTGATATTAGTTTAAATTGTTATAAACTACTTTTTAAGTCTTCTAAATCTTTCGAAGACTAATTTGATAACGAAACTATAACAGAGACTAAATTGATTATTAGTAAATTTTTACAACATAATAACTGAATAAATAAATAACTATATGAGTAAATTCTAACGTGATTAATTTTAAAAACACTAATTTGGTGTTAGTTTAAATCTTTAAGAACACAAAAAAAATTATCCTTATAAATGTTTTGGGAACTAATTCGGTATCCAAACTAACATGGGACTAAATTTGTTTTGAGTGAATTTATAAAGTAATTTCCTAATGCTATATTGCTTAAATGGAGTAATTTGAGACAAAAAATCAATCAAGGATTAGACTAATTGTTAATGAGTAATTTGCAGCATGGTTAATTTTTGAAGGACTACTTTGATATTAGTTTAAATCGTTTAAACTAATTTTAAAGTCTTCTAAATCTTTCAGAGACTAATTTGATATGGAAACTACAACAAGGACTAAGTTGGTTTGTTAGTGAGCTTTACAAAATAATGATTAAATAAATAGATGAGTAATTTCTAACCTGATTAATTTCAGTAACTGATTTGGTATCAATTTAAGCATCTTTAAGAACTAATTATATAAATTTAGTGCTATTTTATGGACTAATTTGATGTGAAAACTAACACAAGAATAAATTGATTATGTGTAAATTTATAAAGTAATTTCTTAACGTTATAATTGAGAGGGAGATTAATTTGATGACAAAAATCTAGACAGGAGTAAATTAGTAATGAATGAGTAATTTTCAGTGACGTTAATTTTTGTGTAACTAACTTGGTTTTAGTTTAAATTGTTATAAACTAATTTTTAAGTCTTCTAAATCTTACAAGGACTAATTTGATATCAAAACTTTTATAGAGACTTAATTGGTTATTAGTGAATTTGTATGACATACTAATGAAATAATTAAGTAATTATATAAGTAATTTCTAATGTGATTAATTTCAAAGAGACTAAATTAGTATTAGTTTAAAACTTTAAGAAAAAAAAAGTTGCTCTTATAAATGTTCTGGGGACTAATTCGATGTTAAAATTAACACGGAGACAAAATTGGTTAAGAGTGAATTTCTTAATGTTACATTTCTTAGATGAAGAAATTTGATTACAAAAACAAATCAAGGACTAGACTAATAATGAATGAGTAATTTGTAACGTGGCTAATTTTTCATGGACTAATTTGATATTAGTTGAAATCGTTGAAAACTAATTTGAAAGCCTTCTAAATTTTCTAAGGATTAATTTCATACGGAAACTACAATAGGGACAATGTTGGTCTGTTAGTGTGTTTTTATTCGGTAATAATTATATAAATAGATTAGTAATTTTTAACATGATTAATTTCTGAGTAACTAATTTTTTGTACTAATTTAAAAATCTTTAAGAACTAATTTTATAAATTTATTAACATTTTGGGGGTCTCATTCGAGGACAAAACTAACAATGACTAACAATTTAAGTTTTTTTTCTTTTTAAAATTAAAAAACTAAAATGATTATGTGTAAATTATAAAGTAATTTTTTGATATTATAATTCTGAGGGGAACAAATTTAATAACAAATTTAATCACATGGCCTAGAAATTGAACCTCTGCTAGCAAGAAATCACACTTATCCAACTTAGCATACAGTTGCTTATCTCTGAGTATTCCTAACACCAATCTTAAGTGCTCTCAATGTTCTTCTGCTGTCTTGGAGTAGATGAGAATATCATCAATGAAAACTTCAACAAACTTGTCCAAGTTCGGTCGGAAGATCCGGTTCATGTAGTCCATGAAAATTGTAGGAGCATTTGTCAATCCGAACGGCATCACCAAGTACTCATAATGATCGTAGCGCGTCCCGAAAGCAGTTTTAGGAATATCCTCAGGCTTGATTATGATTTGATGATATCGTGATCGAAGATCAATCTTTGAAAACACCTTATCTCCCTCAAACTAATCAAGTAAATCATCAATCTGCGGCAAAGGATACTTATTCTTTACTGTCAGCTTATTCAGCTCGTTGTAGTCTACACACAGCCGCAATTTCCCATCTTTCTTCTTGACAAGCAATATTGGGGCTCCCCACGGCGAAGCGCTTGGTCTAATGAATTGCTTCTGCATCAGTTCTTCAATCTGGCGTTTTACTTCTGCCAAATCCGATGGTGCCATTCGATATGGTTCTTTAGAAACAGATCCAGCTCCCGAAATTAACTCAATCGAGAATTCTACTTCCCTTTCGGGTGGCAAGGATTCGATGTCTTTAGGAAATACATCAGGAAAGTCTCGGACTATAGGGAGAGTATCAACACGTACCGGATTCTTAACATTGCTCACACAAACAATCAAATACTTTGGACCAATATCATACTTAGGCAGATTTGGAAAATTAGGATGATGTGTACAGTATATCTCTAAGCCTCGATCTGGAATATGCACGGTCTTGGTGGCACAATCAATTCTGACCTTCTGAGCTTTGAGCCAGTCCATGCCTAAAATCACATCTAGTCCCTTCATCGGTAGGCAGTACAGATCTATGCAAAAAGTGTTGCCTTGAAAATCTAGGAACACTAAGGAACACATGGTTTTCGTACAGATGTTTTCTTTGGAGGGAGTAGAAACTAACACTTTGTACGGTTGTTTAGACATAGGAAAATAAATTCTCTTTGCACAATATACTAATATGAATGAGTGAGTTGCACCAGAATCAAACAAAATATTAACAGGTTTGGTTTTTATTAGTCCCGTACCTTGGATAAGATCCTTGAAATGATCATCCTCCTCTGCACAGCGTATATACCCGGCCTCTCACCTGACTCTTCTTCTTGTCTTCCCCTTCTGGTTTATGATCTTTGCTTGGGCACTGCCAACTGATATGTCCGGGCTGGTGGCACGTAAAACAAACTCTCTTATTTCTTTAGCATTCTCCTTTATGAGGCTTCCCGCAGGTCTGACATTTCAGGACAGTTCCCTTGCCTTTGTTTTCTACTTCTTTACCCTTTCCTCTCTTCGAGCTCCCTTCCTCTCTCTTGCGTTTCCATAATAGTTGTTTTCTACTACGGCCAAGGAATGCTCAGCAAGCTGACATGCCTGAATCAAAGTCTGATACTCCCGGATTTGCTGAGTGATGACCAAATTTATCACCTCGGGTCTGAGTCCTTGCTCGAACCTCTGATACTTCCACGCCTCATCAGGTTGATTCTGAAGGTTATTAAAAAATCGGGCTAAACTCTCGAATCTGGCAACATATAAATCTTCCGTCATGTCTCCCTGTTGCAGTGTCAAAAATTCTATCTCCTTCTGATCCCTCACATTTGAGGGAAAATATTTGTTTAGGAACGAGTCTTAAATCCCTCCCATGTCACATTACCTCCTATTGCCTCCATATCTTCGCGAAACCGCTTCCACCACTGTGTCGTTTCTCCTCTCAGTCTATAAGTAGCCAACTCCACCTAGTCCTGGTCAACAGATCTAGTTATTCTAAATATCTCCTCCAACTAATCTAGCCATTCTACAACTATTATGGGATCTCTTCCACCAGAGAAAATGGGTGGGTCATGTCTATGGAAACTCTGATATCGATCTACCCGTTCTTGCACCACCATCATCTGAGTCATGGCTTGTGCCATTTGCTCTATTAATGGAGAATCACTCGAAATTGGTGTCGCATTGGTGTTAGTACCAGGTCTACTGGGTGGTCTGCCTGCCATGTCTTCCTACATACAACGCACCACACTGGGTTGATCTGGCTCAATATAGTGAATCGCATACGGTTAACATCTCAGGTTAAGACAATACTTATTTCTCTGGACTTTTATCTAAGTTACGCATTGGGATAACACAGTCCGGATGGGACCAAACTACTCTGATACCAAATTGTAACACCTAGATTTTTAGGGTAGATTTTTTTTTTAACATAAACACAGTGGAATTTGATAAAGTATATACATATATCAAAATACTAATATTTACATTAGTGTTTGTCTACAGTCTAGAGAATATACATGTGTCCAGCTAAGGTAGCCATACAACGTTACAAATGACTACCTAAGTATAATTTCAATCACATAGATATGCATGCATGACCATTTTCCATTTCCATTTCTTTTCTCTTTTAACGGAAAACCCAGTGCATGCGGGAGTCCACCATGTGCGTTGCAATAGCACTATAGAGCTCTCTGCAAACCCTGGTAAGCGTCCCTAATCAGAGTCCATGTCTCACCTCAAATAGATGTCTGCAAGAAGTGATACCCTACCGCTACTAATTCCCAATTATTTCTCTTTCTCAGAGTCATTACCCATTACAGGTCTGCAAGAACTATTACTCTTTCTGGTAATAACCCCCAATCACTTTCTTTTCCACTTTTCCTTTTAGATACATCTACGTTCTCATGCATCACACATTCATATCAAGCATATAGCATACAAATAAGGATTTCCAATATACTCTTATCCAATTACAAACGCTCTTTACTCGGATTCTATGTGACAGAGATGTTATATTCGTATATCTATTTGAACATGGGATTGCATACTCAAATACATATTTGAATATACAAATACTGTGACTTAATCTTTTAAAAATATATTTTTAAACCAACTCAATATCAAACTCCCATTTAATGTTACATCTAATTCTGGAAACCTTATTTGTACATTTACCATTTTTGCACGATATCACATGCATTACTAATCATCATAAAGCAAATCAATGCATACAAATTTCAAGCATATCATGCATATTTCAAACATAGTATGCATCATTTATCAAACTTAAACAAAACATAGATTTCCCTAATAGCATGTTCCTATTATTACCTAGTCACATGTTCCCAAATTCCAAGTATTAGGGATTTGGGGTTTTCAGGGTTATGTGGAACTTCCCTAAATTCCTTATCCTTAGCTTCTACATCCAATCTCCTACTCCGGTTCCTTTGCCGTAGTTGCCTCTGAATCTGAATCAAACGTTGGAACCTTAGTCTTTTGATATAAAAGCCTTAAGGTTAAAGAGTTGTGACGTAGTTGGTTTTGGGGACAGAGGCTTTAGGTGTGTGAGAAGCGAGGAATGTGAAGAACAGCCACTTTTTAGTCATGGCACCCCTATTTATAGATTTTGGGGTGCATATTCGAATATATATTCGAATATAAGACTCCTGTATTCAGTTCCTCACTTGCATATTTGAATACTATCTTGCATATTCGAATACTATTCGAATATGACGTAGCATATTCGAATATATATTCGAATATGACAGTTCATATTCAAATATTTACTTTATCTTTGTTTCTCTTTGTAAATTGTAATCATGTCCTAAGTCTCTTTTATCCATTTTCGGGATTTTACAGTCGTCATTCTTAACTTGATATCGAAAATATAAGCGAGACTAAATTCGTTGTTATTGAATTTTTATTACATAATAATTAAATAATTAGATAATTAATTTTGGATATAGTTAATTTTTGATGCACTAATTTGGTATTAGGTTAAATCTTTAAGGAGAAAGTTTTTTTAGACTTATATATGTTTTGGGGAGTAATACAATGTCAAAATTAACACGAGGACTGAATTGGTTATTAGTGAATTATAAAGTATATTTTTAATGTTATATTTCTTAAATGGAGTATTGATGAAAAAAAAAATCAAAGACTAGACTAATAATGAATCGGTAATTTGCAACATGGTTAATTTTTGAAGGTCTAATTTAATATTAGTTTATATAATTAAAAACTAATTTTAAAGTCTTCTAAATCTTGGGACTAATTTGGTATCGAAACTACAATAAGAACTAAGGTGGTTTGCTAGTGTGTTTTTATAACATAATGTTCAAATAATAATAATTCAATAATTTCGAGCTTGATTAATTTCTGATCAACTAATTTGTTATTACTTTAAGAATATTTAAGAACTAATTTTATAAAGTTACTAATATTTTGGGGACTAATTCGATGTCAAAACAAACACATGACTAAATTAATTATGTGTAAATCTTTAAAAGTAATTTCTTGATGTTATAATTTTGAAGGGGACTAATTCCATGACAAAAGACTAAATTAGTAATGAATGAGTATTTCCAGCTTGATTAATTTTAGAGTGACTAACTTGATATTAGTTCAAATTGATATAAACTACTTTTTAAGTCTTCTAAATCTCTCGAAGACTAATTTGATATCGAAACTATAAAAAACATTAAATCGATTATTAGTAAATTTTTATAAAATAATATCTAAATAAATAAATAATTATGAGTAAATTCTAACGCGATTAATTTTAAAGAGACTAAATTGGTATTAGTTTAAATCTTTAAGAACAAAAAAAAACTTAGCCATATAAATGTTTTGGGAACTAATTCGGTATCAAAACTAACATGGGACTAAATTTGTTATGAGTGAATTTACAAGGTAATTTCTTAATGTTATTTTGCTTAAATGGTGTAATTTGTGACAAAAATCAATCAAGGACTAGACTAATTGTTAATGAGTAATTTGCAATGTGGTTAATTTTTGATGGACTACTTTGATATTAGTTTAAATCGTTAAAAACTAATTTTAGAGTCTTCTAAATCTTTCAAAGACTAATTTGATATCGAAACTACAACAGGGAATAAGTTGGTTTGTTAGTGAGTTTTACAATATAATGATTAAATAAATTGATGAGTAATTTTTAACCTGATTAATTTCAGTAACTGATTTGGTATTAGTTTAAGCATCTTTAACAACTAATTTTATAAATTTACTGATATTTTATGGACTAATTCGATGTGAAAACTAACTCAAGAATAAATTGATTATGTGTAAATTTATAAAGTAACTTCTTAACGTTACTATTCAGAGGGAGATTACAATTTGATGACAAAAATCAAGAGAGGAGTAAATTAGTAATGAATGAGTAATTTTCAGCATGGTTAATTTTTGTGTGAGTAACTTGGTGTAACATCCCAAATTTTTTGTTGGATAATCTTTTCTACCATGATATCGAACAGCATCAACGGGAGTTACTTTGACACGTATCACCTCTGGTCCCAAATATAAGACCCTCGGGAGAAAATTTGTTTATCTTTTATATAAGACCCCCTACATAGTTCAACAAACAATTGTTAGTTTTGTCCTTGTCTAACCTTGTAATAAATGAAGGGATAGTGGGTACAATGAATGCATTTTCTAAAAATTGACTTTGAATAAAGGTAAATTTGGTTGATTGTACTATTTTTTTCGGTAAAAACAAGACATTAAATTTTTTAATTTGGTAGGTTGTTAGTAGTTTTCTTAATCCGTGTGAATTAGTTAAAAGGTCCTATAAAAAAACTTGAGGTAGTATATGTGTTCCGTCTATGGCACTGACACAATCCTGACGCATTACATATGTATATTAATATTAGCTCTTAACACTTAAGATGACAGCTAATCGAGTCTCCAGAACGACGAAACTAGAAGTTTACTTCACTTTGTTTAGAATTATGTGTTAATATATAAATAGTTTTTTCTACTTGTTTTTCCACAATTGCATGTGGGTTGCAATCCACCCTCTCTTTCTTACATTACACATAGTATCAAGAAAGTTTGAGACCATTCTTAAAATATTTCTACTAGTTTAATATATACTTAGTAATTCGACCATAATTTCTTCAGGTAATATTTCTCTCTTTGAGCTCATGCTATATCTAATTTTCCTCTTACTTCTCATTCTAATGAATTGGTAATAGGAAATAAAGTATATGAATTGAGATAAAGACCATCGCCGCAAATAAAACCATCTTACAATTTCTTCTTCCATCTAAAAATAAAACAAAATTACTTACAAAAACAAAATAATATATTAAAAGGAGTAGCCGCAAGGAACAAGAAGGGGAGATAATGATTGAAAGATGAATTCAAAGTATATTCATTCAATAAAAGATTACATGTTTATATACAAGTTGGTTACGTTATTAGATGAGAATAAAAAACAATAGATAACAAATACAAAATTGTTCTATTTATACCTTACTATATGTTAGTATTCTCTCTCTCTCTATATATATGTGTGTATTATCTATATTTCTATAATTCAAAAAATATGTTATTGCGCTATTATTGTCTTCAATAACACACAAATTAACCCAATGACAAAAACAAGCCAACTAGAAACCACTTCAGTGCCCACAACAAAAACTCCTAGAAGAAAACAACCCTAATTAAATATATAGTGAACACAACAAAATGAACAGCACACGCAAAGAGCAGAAAATCAAGGGATTAAAAAGAAAAAGAAGGCAAAATGATCAACACAGTTAAAAAGCAGAATGTCAAGGATAAGAAAGAAAAAGTAGGAACCAAGGAATAGTACGTGGGTTTTTATCACTCAATGCTATCAAGGAGGAGATTACTGAAAAAAAGCACTCCGAAATGGAGTAATAAAATGACAAGGGTATAATTGAATTTCATAAAAATATTTAAGGATGATTTAGGTAGTCTATCTCATCTTTTTTAGTTTCATTTCCCTCCCTTCCAAATCCCTCCAAAATTTGAGGCAACCATAATCCAAGTAATATTCCCTCCCCTCCTCTCCCCTCTAATTTATTTGAACGAACCATGGTTTCAAAGCTAAAATTCCTTCCCTCTGGTCTCCTCAATTTCCCTCAATCCAATCAAAGTGTTAAGAGAGAAACATTTTCATTCAAATGCAAAGCACCACTATCTATTGGTGTCTTTTTATTTAATTTAATATTTTTTCACGCTATAAATTTTGTTAAGAGAAATAGCAAAAGAAATATATTCTTAAGAGGAGGAACGAAATTAAAAAAGTTTCATCTCACCCTACTTTTTTCTTCTTCGTAACTTATTTTTCTTTGTGCTAATCTAAGAATTTAAATTTTGCTTTGCATTTTACATTATTTCATACAATCAATTACAACAATAAATAAATGAAAGAATTTCCCAATTCTTAAATGGAGTATTTTTGTTGTTGTAACACCTAGATTTATAGGGTAGATTTTTTTTTTTAAGATAAACACAGCGGAATTTAATAAAGTATATACAAATATCAAAATACTAATATTTACATTAGTGTTTGTCTACAATCCAGAGAATATACATGTGTCCATCTAAGGTAGCCACACAACGATACAAATGACTAACTAAGTAACAAAAAAAGGCTGCAAAACTGCTCACGCGATGACACCCTCCGAGTTCGAGCCACCTAAAATACTGTAAGCGTCAGTTATATGCTCGACATATAACTGAGTAACCTGTTGGCAATGAAAACAATTTTATACAGCATTACAGCCAATCTAAGTGGTAAACCGTCGCAAATCCAAGTCCTACAAAACATACATACAACAAGTATAATTTCAATCACATAGATATGCATGCATGATCATTTTCAATTTCCATTTCTTTTCTCTTTTAACGGGAAACCCGGTGCACGCGGGAGTCCACCATGTCGTGGCAATAGCACTATAGAGCTCTCTGCAAACCCTGGTAAGCGTCCCTAGCCAGAGTCCATGCCACACCTCAAATAGAGGTCGCAAGAACTAATACCCTTCTGGTACTAATTCCCAATTATTTCTCTTTTTCAGAGTCATTACCCATTACAGGTCTGCAAGAACTATTACTCCTTCTAGTAATAGGCCCCAATCACTTTCTTTTCCACTTTTCCTTTCAGATACATATATGTTCTCATGCATCATGCATTCATATCAAGCATATAGCATACAAAAAAGGATTTCTAGTATACTCTTATCCGATTACAAACACTCTTTACTCAGATTCTATGTGACAGAGATGTTATATTCATATATCTATTTGAACAAGGAATTCCATACTCAAATACATATTTGAATATACAAATACTGGGACTTAATCTTTTAAAAATCTATTTTGAAACCAACTCAATATCAAACTCCCAGTTAATGTTACATCTAATTCTGGAAACCTTATTTGTACAGTTACCATTTTTGCACGATATCACATGCATTACTAATCATCATAAAGCATATCAAATGCATACAAATATCAAGCACATCATGCATATTTCAAACATAGTATGCATCATTTATCAAACTTCAACAAAACATAATAGTTTGATTTCCCTAATAGCGTGTTCCTATCATTACCTAGTCATATGTTCCTAAGTTCCAAGTATTAGGGATTTGGGGTTTTCAGGGTTACCTGGAACTTCCCTGAATCCTTTATGCTTAGCTTCTAGATCCAATCTCCTACTCCGGTTGATTTGCCATAGTTGCTTCTGAATCTGAATCAAACGTTGGAACCTTAGTCTTTTGAGATGGAAGCCTTAAGGTTAAAGAGTTGTGACAAGGTTGGTTTTGGGAACAGAGGTTTTAGGTGTGTGAGAAGCGAGGAATTTTAAGAACAGCCACTTTGGAGTCAAGGCACCCCTATTTATAGATTTTGGGGTGCATATTCGAATATATATTTGAATATAAGGCTCCTGTATTCAGTTCCTCACATGCATATTCGAATATTATTCGAATATGACGTGGCATATTCGAATATATATTCGAATATGACGGTTCATATTCAAATATTTACTTTATCTTTGTTTCTCTTTGTAAATTGTAATCAATCCCTTAAGTCATAAGTCTCTTTTATGGATTTTCGGGATGTTACAATTCTATCCCCTTAAAATAATTTTGCCCTCAAAATTAGCAATTACCTCAACTATGTAAATAACTCTAGATACGTGCTTCTCATATATTGTTCCTTCTGCCAAGTGGTTTCTAGGGAATCAATGTTCTCCCAAAGGACCTTTACTAATGGAATCACCTTGTTTCTTAATGGCTTCTCTCCTGGGTCTAAAATCTTCAAAGGCTTCAACTAATATAAGATGTTGGGCTTCAATGGGATGTCATCAGTTTCCAAAACATGCGATGGATCAGTCACGTACTTCCGAAGTTAGGATACGTGAAACATGTCGTGAAGGTTCAAAAGATGAGGTTGAAAAGCAAGTTGATAAGCAACAGGTAGTACTTTCCAGAGAATCTGATAAGGACCAATGAATTGGGGTTGTCGCTTCTTTGTTTTCATAGCTCTGCAAACAGCAGTGTAGGGTGTAACTTTCAAAAACACATGATCTCATTCTTCAAATTCCAGAGGCTTTCTCCGCCGATCTGTATAACTCTTCTGGCGGTCTTGGGCTCTTTTTAATTTTTCCTTGATATGCCTAATCTTATCTATTGTTTCTTGCACCAAATCCGGCCCCAATAACAAATTTTCTCTTGTTTCAAACCAACATACTGGCGACCGGCATTTCCTCCCATAGAGTGCTTCATAGGGCGCCATGCCTATACTCGAATGAAAATTGTTGTTATATGCAAACTCAACTAATGGCAAGTACTTTCCCCAGTCACCGCCTTCTTCCAGTACACAAGCCCGCAGCATATCTTCCAAAGTCTGTATGGTTCCTTCGGACTGTCCGTCAGTTTAGGGATGATGAGAAGTACTCAGATCTAACCGAGTCCCAAAAGCTTTCTCCAATGCTCCCCAGAAGCGAGAAGTGAACTTAGGGTCTCTGTCTGCGATAATGTTGGTTGGTACCCCATGTAGTCGAACTATCTCTGCAATATACAACTTGGCGTACTTTTCCACGGAATAAGTGGTCTTGACGGGCAAGAAGTGAGCAGTCTTAGTCAATATGTCAATGATAACCCATATTGAGTCGTGTCCCGCTGGTGATCTGGGTAATCCAACTACAAAGTCCATGGCAATAGACTCCCATTTCCACTCTGGAATGTCCAATGGCTGAAGTGGTCCAGAGGGTCTTTGTTGTTCAACTTTGATCTTCTGACAAGTGAGACACTTGGAAACAAATTCTGCAATGTCTTTCTTCATTCCAGGCCACCAAAATAACTTTTTCATGTCTTGGTACATTTTTGTAGCTCCAGGATGTATCGAGTACTGGCTACTGTGACTCTCTTCAAGCACTATTTTCTTGACCTCTGCATTATTCGGAATACACACTCTGTCTCTGAATAAGATCATCCCATCACCAGTTAAAGTGAAATCATCTTACCCCTTGAACTTCTGTAATTCATAATCTTGCCTCTGTGCTTCCCGGATTCGGTCTCTTAAGTGTATTCTTCAAGTCAACCTTATATACAGAGATGCTAATTGCAGCACAACACATCCAAGTGCAGATCTCTGAATTTCTCCAAGAGCTCTATTTGATCAATCATCATAGTCAACACGTGCAAGGATTTTCTTCTTAAGGCATCAGCCACTACATTAGCCTTTCCTGGACGATACTTCAACTCAAAATCATAATCTTTTAGGAATTATTATCCATCGCCTCTGCCTCATTTTCAGCTCCTTCTGATTGAACAGGTACTTCAAACTTTTGTGGTCACTAAACACTTCAAATGTGACTGCGTACAAGTAGTGCCTCCAAACCTTCAGCGAAAAGACTACTGCAGCTAACTCCAAGTCATGCGTTGGGTAATTTGCTTCATGCAGTCGTAACTGTCGGGAAGTGTAAGCAACGACTTGTCCTTCTTGCCTAATTATACACCCCAAGCCTTGTTAAGATGCATCGCAATACACTTAAAAATTCTTGGTCGGATCAGGAATTACCAACACTGGCGCTGTTGTCAGCCTTTCCTTTAACAACCGAAAACGGTCTTCGCACTTGGCATCCCACACAAATGGAATACCCTTTTTCGTTAACTTAGTCAAGGGGATGGCAATCTGAGAGAATCCCTTGATAAATCGCCGGTAGTATCCTGCTAGTCCCAAAAAACTTCCAATTTCCGTGGCATTGGTTGGTCTTTCCCACTTCATCACAGCTTCAACTTTACTTGGATCTACAGCCACACCATCTTTGTTAATCACATGGCCTAGAAATTGAACCTCTTCTAGCCAGAAATCACACTTATCCAACTTAGCATACAGTTGCTTCTCTCTGAGTATTCCTAACACCAATCTTAAGTGCTCTCCATGTTCTTCTGCTGTCTTGGAGTAGATGAGAATATCGTCAATGGAAACCTCAACAAACTTGTCCAAGTTGGGTTGGAAGATCCGGTTCATGTAGTCCATGAAAATTGCAAGAGCATTTGTCAATCCGAACGGCATCACGAAGTACTTATAATGACTATAGCGCGTCCGGAAAGCAGTTTTAGGAATATCCTCAGGCTTGATTCTGATTTGATGATATCCTGATCGAAGATCAATCTTTGAAAACACCTTAACACCCCCTAACTAATCAAGTAAATCATCAATCTGCGGCAAAGGATACTTATTCTTTACTTTCAGCTTATTCAGCTCTCTGTAGTCTACAAACAGCCGCAATTTCCCATCTTTCTTCTTGACAAGCAATATTGGGGCTCCCCACGGCGAAGCGCTTGGTCTAATGAATTGCTTCTGCATCAGTTCTTCAATCTAGCATTTTACTTCTGCCAAATCCAACGGTGCCATTCGGTATAGTGCTTTAGAAATAGGTCCAGCTCCCGGAATTAACTCAATCGAGAATTCTACTTCCCTTTCGGGTGGCAAGGATTCGATGTCTTTAGGAAATACATGTGGAAAGTCTCGGACTATAGGGAGAGTATCAACATGTACCGGATTCTTAACATTGCTCACACAAACAATCAAATACTTTGGACCAAAATCATACTTAGGCTGATTAGGAAAATCAGAAGTAGGATAATGCGTACAGTATATCTCCAAGCCTCGGTCTGGAATATGCACATTCAATTCTGACCTTGTGAGCTTTGATCCAGTCCATGCCTAAAATCACATATATTCCCTTCATCGGTAGACAATACAGATCTATGCAGAAAGTCTTGCCTTGAAAATCTAGGAACACTGGGGAACACATGGTTGTCGTACACCTGTTTTCTTCGGAGGGATTAGAAACTAACACTTTGTACGGCAGTTTAGACATAGGAAAATAAATTCTCTTTGCACAATCTACTGATATGAATGAGAGAGTTGCACCAGAATTAAACAGAATATTAACAGGTTTGGCTTTTATTAGTCCCGTACCTTGGATAAGATCCTTGAAATGATCACCCTCCTCTGCACAGCGTATATACCCGGCCTCTCACCTGACTCTTCTTCTTGTCTTCCCCTTCTGGTTTATGATCTTTGCTTGGGCACTGCCAACTGATATGTCCGGGCTAGTGGCACGTAAAACAAACTCTCTTATTTTTTAAGCATTCTCCTTTATGAGGCTTCCCGCAGGTCTGACATTTCGGGACAATTCCCTTGCCTTTGTTTTCTACTTCTTTACCCTTTCCTCCCTTCGAACTCCCTTCCTCTCTGTTGCGTTTCCATAATAGTTGTCTACTAGCCGCTACTGCAGCCAAGGACTGCTCAGCAAGCTGACATGCCTCAATCAAAGTCTGATACTCCCGGATTTGCTGAGTGATTACCTAATTTCTGACCTCGGGTCTGAGTCCTTGCTCGAACCTCTTAGACTTCCACGCCTCATCAAATTGATTCTGAAGGTTATTCGAAAATCGGGCTAAACTCACGAATCTGGCAACATATTTATCTATCGCCATGTCTCCTTGTTGCAGTGTCAAAAATTCTATCTCCTTCTGATCCTTCACATTTGAGGGAAAATATTTGTTTAGGAACAGAGTCTTAAATCCCTCCCATGTCACATTACCTCTTGTTGCCTCCATAACTTCGCGATACCGCTTCCACCACTGTGTCGTTTCTCCTATCAGTCTATAAGTAGCCAACTCCACCTTGTCCTGATCAGCAAATCTAGTTATTCTAAATATCTCCTCCAACTGATCTAGTCATTCTTCAGCTATCATGGGAGGGTCATGTCTATGGAAACTCTGATATCGGTCTACCCGTCCTTGCGCCTCCATCATCTGAGTCATGGCTTGTGCCATTTGCTGTATTAACGGAAAATCACTCGAAGTTGGTGTCACATTGGTGTTAGTACGAGGTCTACCGGGTGGTCTGCCTGCCATGTCTTCCTGCATACAACGCACCACACTGAGTTGATCAGGCTCAATATAATGAATCGCATACGATTAACATCTCAGGTTAAGACAAGATTTATTTCTCTGGACTATTATCTAAGTTACGCATTGGGATAACACAGTCCGGATAGGACCAAACTGCTCTAATAACAAATTGTAACACCTAGATTTTTAGGGTAGATTTTTTTTTAACATAAACACAGCGGAATTTAATAAAGTATATACATATATCAAAATACTAATATTTACATTAGTGTTTGTCTACAGTCTAGAGAATATACATGTGTCAAGCTAAGGTAGCCATACAACGATACAAATTACTACCTAAGTAACAGAAAAGGGTTGCAAAACTGCTGACACCCTCCGAGTCCGAGTAACTTGCAATACTGTAATCGTCAGTTATATGCTCGACATATAACTGATTAACCCGTCGGCAGTGAAAACAGTTTTATACAGTATTACAGCCAGTCTAACTGGAAAACCGTCCCTAATCCAAGCCTTACCAAACATACATACAACAAGTATAATTTCAATCACATAGATATGCATGCGAGATCATTTTCCATTTCCATTTCTTTTCTCTTTTAATGGAAACCCGGTGCACGCCAGAGTCCACCATGTGCGTGGCAATAGCACTATAGAGCTCCCTGCAAACCCTGGTAAGCGTCCCTAGTCAGAATCCATGCCTCACCCCAAATAGATGTCTGCAAGAGCTAATATCCTTCTGGTACTAATTGCCAATTATTTCTCTTTCTCAGAGTCATTACACATTACAAGTGTGCAAGAACTATTACTCCTTCTGGTAATAGCCCCCAATCACTTTCTTTTCCACTTTTCCTTTTAGATACATATATGTTCTCATGCATCACACATTCATATCAACCATATAGCATACAAACAAGGATTTTCAGTACACTCTTATCCAATTACAAACACCCTTTACTCGGATTCTATGTGACAGAGATGTTATATTCATGCATCTATTTGAACATGGCATTCCATACTCAAATACATATTTGAATATACAAATACTGGGACTTAATCTTTTAAAAATCTATTTTGAAACCAACTCAATATCAAACTCCCAGTTAATGTTACATCTTATTCTGGAAACCTTATTTGTACATTTACCATTTTTGCACGATATCACATGCATTACTAATCATCATAAAGCATACCAAATGCATACAAATATCAAGCATATCATGCATATTTCAAACATAATATGCATCATTTATCAAACTTAAACAAAACATAACAGTTTGATTTCCCTAATAGCATGTTCCTATCATTACCTAGTCACATGTTCCTAAATTCCAAGTAATAGGGATTTGGGGTTTTTAGGGTTACCTGGAACTTCCCTGAATCCTTTATCCTTAGCTTCCAGATCCAATCTCCTACTCCGGTTCCTTTGCCATAGTTGCCTCTGAATCTGAATCAAACGTTGGAACCTTAGTCTTTTGAGATGAAAGCCTTAATGTTAAAGAGTTCTGACGTAGTTGGTTTTGGAAACAGAGGTTTTAGGTGTGTGAGAAGCGAGGAATCTGAAGAACAACCACTTTGGAGTCAAGGCACCCCTATTTATAGATTTTGAGGTCCATATTCAAATATATATTCGAATATAAGGCTCCTGTATTCAGTTCTTCACTTGCATATTCGAATACTATCTTGCATATTCGAATACTATTCGAATATTATGTGGCATATTCGAATATATATTTGAATATGACAGTTCATATTCAAATATTTATTGTATCTTTGTTTCTCTTTCTAAACGGTAATCAATCCCTTAAGTCCTAAGTCTCTTTTATGGATTTTCGGGATGTTACAGTCATCATTCTTAACTTGATATCGAAAATATAAGCGAGACTAAATTCGTTGTTATTGAATTTTTATAACATAATAATTAAATAATTTGATAATTAATTTTGGATATAGTTAATTTTTGATGCACTAATTTGGTATTATGTTAAATCTTTAAGAAGAAAATTTTTTAGACTTATATATGTTTTGGGGAGTAATACAATGTCAAAATTAACACGAGGACTGAATTGGTTATGAGTGAATTATAAAGTAGATTTTTAATGTTATATTTCTTAAATGGAGTAATTTGATTAAAAAATAAATCAAAGACTAGACTAATAATGAATCAGTAATTTTCAACATGGTTAATTTTTGAAGGTCTAATTTTACATTAGTTTAAATCGTTAGAAACTAATTTTAAAGTCTTCTAAATCTTCTTGGGACTAATTTGGTATCGAAACAACAATAAGAACTAAGGTGGTTTGCTAGTGAGTTTTTATAACATAATGATCAAATAATAATAATTCAATAATTTCTAGCATGATTAATTTCTGAGTAACTAATTTGTTATTAGTTTATGAATATTTAAGAACTAATTTTATTAAGTTACTAATATTTTGGGGACTAATGCGATGTCAAAACAAACACATGACTAAATTAATTATGTGTAAATTTTTAAAAGTAATTTCTTGATGTTATAATTTTGAAGGGGACTAATTCCATGACAAAAGACTAAATTAGTAATGAATGAGTATTTTCAGCGTGATTAATTTTAGAGTGACTAATTTGATATTAGTTTAAATTGTTATAAACTACTTTTTAAGTCTTCTAAATCTCTCGAACACTAATTTGATATTGAAACAATAACAAAGATTAAATCGATTATTATTAAATTTTTATAAAATAATATCTAAATAATAAATAATTATATGAGTAAATTCTAACGCGATTAATTTTAAAGAGACTAATTTGGTATTAATTTAAATCTTTAAGAACAAAATAAAACTTAGCCTTATAAATGTTTTGGGAACTAATTCGATATCAAAACTAACATGGGACTAAATTTGTTATGAGTGAATTTACAAAGTAATTTCTTAATGTTATATTGCTTAAATGGAGTAATTTGTGACAAAAATCAATCAGGGACTAGACTAATTGTTAATGAGTAATTTGCAATGTGGTTAATTTTTGAAGGACTACTTTGATATTAGTTTAAATCGTTAAAAACTAATTTTAAAGTCTTCTAAATCTTTAAAAGACTAATTTGATATCGAAACTACAACAGGGACTAAGTTGGTTTGTTAGTGAGTTTTACAATATAATGATTAAATAAATAGATGAGTAATTTCTAACCTGATTAATTTCAGTAACTGATTTGGTATTAGTTTAAGCATCTTTAAGAACTAATTTTATAAATTTACTGATATTTTATGGACTAATTCGATGTGAAAACTAACTCAAGAATAAATTGATTACGTGTAAATAAATTATAAAGTAATTTCTTAACGTTACAATTCAGAGGGAGATTACAATTTGATGACAAAAATCTAGTGAGGAGTAAATTAGTAATGAATGAGTAATTTTCAGCATGGTTAATTTTTGTTTGACTAACTTGGTGTAACATCCCAAATTTCTAATCTCCTAGAGTAGATTATTTAAATTCATAGTTGTGTCCTTAAGAGGGGCTATTTTAGAAAAATAAGCAATTTAGGGAACTAAAATGAATTATAAGGCATATAGGATTAGGGAAAATGACTAGGTTATGATATAAATACAACTAGAGATTTAAAATATAGCAAGGTGGGCATAGGGGATTAAAATATAAAATTAGAAAGTTGTAATTAAGTCCTTGTGGTTTTATTTATTTAAATTATGTTAATTTGGACTTTTATTAAATTTTATAAAGACAATGATTTAGGTGTAATTTTTAATAAATTAAAAGTAAGGTATATGCTCTTACCATGCACCCTCCCTCACCTAACCACTATACCCTCACCTATTTACCTCTCACTCACGTGTACACACACAAAAAACATAATCAATCAAATATTTATAAAATTGAGAGAGCGGGTGGCGAGAGAGAAGGAGAACTTGATGATGGCCACCACTTTGGGTGGTTGCATGGTGGCCTTCCGACCACCGGTTGCCGTCGGAGCAGTTGAAGAAAATGATCTACGCGTTGGGAACTCTAATTCTACCGGTTTAGAATCTTCCATGGTGGAATTTAGAGATTTAGTTTAAAGGTTTGAACTTAAATTTGTTGATAAATTATGTGTGAATGTTTGATTATGTGCATGATTGAAGTCTTGGGTATGGTTATGCTGAAATTGAATGTTTATGATATTGTATGCCATGAGAATTATCTTGATCATGATGTGGAATTGATGGAATTGGACTTTGGTCATCCTTATGAATTGATTCTTGAGTGATTTGAATTGAATTAGATGAAGTTGGTGTGATTTTGGATAAATAGAGATGGAAGGTAGAAATTAAATTGTGAGAAGTTGATCAATGTCATTTTCCTGTTTTGGCTGGATTTTGGCATAGTTTGGACTAAATATTTGACATGCTTTTGTTTGGATTCTGTTTTCTTGGCCTCTTACAAAGTTGTATTAAATTTTGTTAGCTTTGTAATGCCACAAGTTTCATCAAAATTCAAGTTGTATAACTTGAGTTAATACTAACAGCTGCCAGATATGGGTTTTCATCAAATTCTTGACTTTATTGAAGACTGTTGTTAGTTTAAAATGCATTAGGTTTTGAACCTATAAGTCTCTCAAGGTATCTCACTTATGAATGTTCCTTTGAGTCAGGAATTAAAACGAATTGTGAGGACAAAATTCTTTTAAGCGGGGTAGAATCGTAACATCCCAAATTTCAAAGTTTCTAGAGTAAATTATTTAAACTTACAAGTTATGTCCTTAAGGGGCTATTTTAGAAAGCATATAGGATTAGGGGAAGAAGACTAGACTATGAAATAAATACAACTAGAGATTAAAAAGGTAGCAATGTAGGCTTAACAGATTAAAATATAAAATTAGAAAGTTATAATTATATCCTTGTGGTTTTATTTATTTAAATTATGTTAATTTAGACTTTTATTAAAATTTGTAAAGACAAGGACTTAGGTGCAATTTTTAATAAATTAGAACTAACACTACTACATAAATGACTTTTAGCAACATTTAACAAAATATTGCTAAATTGTTAAAAAAATGTTGCTAAATCACTAAAAATGTTGCCTTTGTGCATTAGCGACATTTTTGACAAATGTTGTATCTGACAATGTTGCAAAAAGATTTTAGTTACATTTAAAAAATGTTGTCAAATTGTTAAAAAATGTTGTCCTTTAGTATTTGCAACATTTTTTAGAAATGTTGTATCTAACAATGTTGCTAAAAATTAATTTCATTGTAGTGTAAGGACTATGCTTTTACCATGCACCCTCCCTCATCTAATCACACACCCTCACCTATATCCCACTTTCTCACAGCCACACACACATAAAACACAATTAAAAAGAAAATTGGAAGCGGGTGGCAGGAGAGAAGGAGAAATTGGTGGTGACCACCACTTTGGGTGGTTGCATGGTGGCCTTCCGGCCGCCGATTGCCGCCGGAGCAATTGAAGAACATGATCTACGCGTCAGGAACTCCAATTCTACTAGTTTAGAATCTTCCACGGTGGAATTTAGAGATTGAGTTTAGAGCTCCAATTCTAAGGTAACCCCAACTAAAAACCCCAAATTAGGGAAATTTTGGATTAGAAATGCATGTGGTTAGGATTGGAACTTGGATTGTGTAGATGAGTTTAATTTAGGTTGCATATGTGTTATAACTTTGCAATTGCATGTGAGTTCCTTGTTGTGATAATTTCATATGGTGGTTTGGTTGAGATGCTTGTATGTGTGTTTGGTGTTCTTGCCTTTTTAGGTGGGGCTTGATTGTTGTGTTGCTTGATGTTTGAAGTTAGTTAAATCCTTGTGAATTTGGTAAATTGGATTGAACTTGAATTTTGGAATGATATCGACTTGCTTGAATATGGTTGGGCATGATATCACATTGATTTGAGGATTTGAGATGAGAATTGGAGGAATTGCTTCTGAAGGTGAAATTAAGTTTTGAACAAAAGCTCAACTCTCTATCTCATGAATTTTGACATAGTTTCGATTGGATATTGATCAGTTTACAATAAGTTTCTGACTTCATGGCCTTTTACAAAGTTTTAAAGAATTTGGTTAGCTTTCTAATGCCACAAGTTTGATCAAAATCTAATTTGTATAACTTGAGTTATAGACATATTACTAAGAGCTGCCAGATTTGGGTTTTTATCATGGGCAGGTGAACTCAAGTGAAGTTATCTACTAGTAATAGATTAATTCAGATCTTGGGTTTCAGAACAAAAGTTGTAGATAATTTCATTATCTTTCATTTGCCACTGATTTCACCCAATTCGGAGGTCTACAACTCAAGTTATGGCTAAAATACCAAACTGTGCCAGAAACGTCCAGCTTAGCCGTTTTGCACCGGTGGCTCGCGCCTAGGCGCCAATATGGACGCCCAGGCGACACGGCCTTTTAAGCTGGCAGAATTCTACATGTTCATGGTGCCTCGACGCCAGTATCGACGCCCAGGCGCCAGAGTTGTGTTATTTTTGGCCCATTTAAGCTTCCAAAATGCAATGTGACCCTAATTAACCTATTCCCAGGATTTAAATGAGTAGAAATAGGTCCACATGAGTTAGAAACATACAATAGGATCATTGAAATGTTGTGTTATGTGTTATGACCTAAATGGTGAATATTTTGATTGATGCTTTATATGATTAAGATGTGATAAATGATGAGTGTTGAACATGTTGAATGCAATTAATGTGAGATGAATGTTTGATGCATAATAACATGTAATGTGGAAACAAATGATAAGAGAAATGCTTCCCCCATCAACCTTGGTTGAGTAAGTGGGTTGATTTCTGCCGGAAGTAGACCGGGTAAGCGGACAAGCATGGAAAAGAGAATAAGTGGGGGTTATTATCTAGATGGGTAATAACTCTTGCAGACCTCTAAGAGGTGTTGACTCTGAATAAGGGAAACAATTGGGGGCTATTGCCGGAAGGAGTAATAGTCCTTGCAGACCTCTATTTGAGGTGAGGCATGGACTCTGGTTAAGGACGTTTACAAGGGTTTGCAGAGAGCTCTAGAGTGCTATTGCCACGCAAATGGTGGATTCATGCATGCACCGAGTTTCCTGTTAAAAGAAGTTAAATGAAAAGAAATAAAATAGGATCATGGCATGCATACATACATGATGTTGTCATTGCATGCATTGTTTATTTGTGTTGTTTGTATGTGTATGTGTATGTGTATGTGTCCTGTGTATGATATGTGATTGCTACAGTGTATATTTGGGGAGTTTTCCAGTTAGACGGGCTACAATACAGTAAAATGTTTTTAGTTAGACCGAGGGTTACTCGGTTATATGTTTTACATATAACTGACGATCACAGTGTTGCAGGTATCAGAAGATTGTGGAGCTAGAGCCACAGACGAGACAAGCTTTAGGATTTCCATAGAAGTAGCCATATATGGTGAAACTAAAATTTTCATTCAGCTATTATATTATTGAGCTGTATAGGAAATTGTAAAATAACTAAAGAAACTTTTCCGCTTGTATTTTAAATATGAAACAAAGTGGCTAGTTTTTGATAATTTTAAAGAAATATTTTGTAAGTATTAGGTTTTTAGGTTAAAACTTTTAGTAAGTACCATTTTCAAAAATAAGGTGTTACAGCCTGATTCTTTGTCCAATTTGCGGCAGCTAATTATTTCGCAGTAGCGAATATGACACAGAACAGGGACCGCATTCTTTACTCCCAAAATGCAATGTAATCTCAAGGGTTGGAATTGATAAAAATAGGGTATTATGTATGAATTTGGATTATTTGCCCTATTGTATGTGATATATATAAAGTAGAAATTGAATGGTTTTTCTATTGATTGAGTGGATATGCAATAGTCATGGAGATGTATTATGACATGAACGGTGAATAATTTGATTAATGTTTAATGTAATTGAAATGTGATGAATGATGAATTTAGGAACATGTTGAATGCAATAAGATGAAAATGTTTATTGAATGCATGATAACATGAAATGATAATGAATGATTTCCCACTATTAGTATACCGGGTAAGAGGACATGTTTTTAAAAGAAAGATATATTTCACACCGGCTGTATACTAGGTAAGAGGACACACTTTTAAAAGCAAGATGTAGGGTTATCCCATAAAAGGGGCCTAAGATAACCTGAAGGCCATTCTTGAAAGGGAGAGATAGATGACAAAAATCTATCAAGGACGAAATCAATATTGAATGAGTGATTTCCAGCATGATATTATTTTGAAAAACTTATTTGGTATTAGTTGAATTGTTAAAACCTAATTTATTTGTCTTTAAATTTTTTATGGACTACAAATGTTGTCACCATATAGAAAGAGAGCTGTTATATCCCTTTATACGGGTTGTTAGATTAGTTACTTTGATTTATTTTTCTGTTGTAACTAGTTAGTTTCCTTTTCCTGCCTTTTACCTTTCATCTATTGTATATATAGTTGTTCACCTTCATTCAATAAGATCAGAGAAGTATTTTCCCTTCTTTCTGTTACTTTCACTTTCTATATGGTATCAGTTTTTTTCATCCCTTCCCTGCAACTCTGTTCGTTTCCCTTTCTCTAGCTCTAAGCTTCCTTCCATGGTGGAGGTTCTTGATGCTCCTAAAGACGATTCCGACCCATTGTTTCTCCATCATTCTGATGGTCTTGGCCTCGTTCTTGTATCCCAACCTCTGACAGGCTCCAACTACACCACTTGGAGCCGCGCTATGCATGTGGCTTTATCTGTCAAAAATAAACTTGGCTTCATCAATGGCAGTCTCCCTCAACCCCCTGCTCATGATCCAGGATATAATGCTTGGATGCGCAACAATAATGTCGTCATCTCTCGGCTTTATAACTCTGTTTCTAAAGAAATTCTTGCAAGAATTATGTATTCGATGCTTGCTAAGGATATTTGGGACGATATTAAGAACATATTTTCTATGAAGAATGGCCCAAGAATTTACCAACTCCGAAAACAACTCATGTATCTTCATCAAGGCACTGATGATGTGATCGCATATTACACGAAACTCAAATCCATTTGGGAGGAACACGTTGCTTATCGCCCTCATCTTCCTTACACCTGTGGTGGTTTAACTCCATATTACCAGCACCTTGAGCATGAATATGTTATGACATTCTTGATGGATCTCAATGATTCCTTTTCTCAGGTCCGAGGGCAGATTTTGCTGTCTAATCCCTTACCCCCCATAAGCAAAGTCTTTTCTTTAATTGTCCAAGAAGAAACCCAAAAAGATGTATGTAGTTCCTCCCCTTCCAATTCACAAGATCAACTGCCTTTTGCTGTTCGTTCTGATAACCGACAGAATTCTGATCCCACCAAGTCTAAATTTCCCAAGAAGGATCGTCCCATTTGCTCCCATTGCAACATCCAAGGACATACAAATGCTTCAAGATTCATGGCTACCCTCCCAATTACCCCTTCAAGCCCAAAACCAATGCTTCTGTTAATCAAGTCAGTGACTCTGCTGTTGCTCCAAGTGGGAATGCTACTCCCTCTCTGACTCCAGCACAATGCCAACAACTTATTTCCTTCCTAACCACTCAGATGCAGTCTGATTCTTCCAAAGATGCTGATCAACCAGAGGCTTTCGACATGTCAAAACAGCATGCCTTACCTTTTCATTCTCATAATAATTTCTCTGACAACTGTTTCGACATCATTCATATGGATATATGGGGTCCTTACAAAACTCTCACTCATGATGGCTTTCGCTTCTTCTTAACCCTTGTTGATGATAAAAGCAGATTCACCTGGATTTATTTGTTGAAATACAAATCTGATGTTATCTCTATAATTCCAAAATTCTGTGCTTACATAGAAAATCAATTTCATACTAAAATCAAGTGTTTCAGATCTGACAATGTAGAGAACTTCAAATGCATGATTTCTTTTCCAAACAAGGTATTTTGCATGAATTTTCATGTGTTGAGCGCCCTCAGCAAAATAGCGTTGTTGAACGAAAGCACCAACATATCTTAAACGTTGCAAGGTCTCTCTACTTCCATTCCAACATTCCTATACCTTACTGGGGTGAATGTGTTTTGACCTCTGTCTTCCTTATTAACAGAATTCCAAGTATCAATTTACATAATGCTTCTCCTTACTCTATTCTTTTTCAAAAAGAACCTGATTACTCTAATTTCAGGTCCTTTGGTTGCTTGACTTACGCTTCCACCCTTGCTTCCTCAAGGACAAAATTCTCTCCTAGAGCTACTACTGCTGTTTTCATTGGATATCCAATTGGCTACAAAGGCTACAAACTGCTTGATCTTGCCACCAAGAAAATCTTCATTTCTCGGGACACTCAGTTTTATGAAAACATTTTTCCCTTTCAACACCCTTCTAACACTGCCTCTGATTCCACTACCTTCCTTGATATACCTATCCCTTTAGGCACTATGACATCCATGCTCCTTCTGATCCTATTACCTATCCTTCCACTAAACCTAATCCTTCATCTTCCATTTGTTCATAACATGACAACTCTGCCTCTACCCCTGATCCTCCTTCTAATCCACCTATCCCCTCACCTGATGCAGCTCCTACCCATCTTTCCATTGAACCTACTGCCACATCTACCTTCACTCCAACTGATCAGGCTTCTGCGCCCAGACGGTCAACTAGACAAACCAAACCTCCTATTCATTTGAAAGAATTCCATTGTTACCTTTTAAATAACCCTCCCCCTACCAAACACCCTATCCAGAATCATCTATCCTATGATGCTCTATCCGCTGCTTATAAATCATATCTTTGTCAAGTCTCCACCGTATATGAACCACATTCGTATAGCCAAGCTTCCATGTTACCTCTGTGGCAGGATGCTATCAATTCTGAACTTCAGGCTCTTGAAAACAACCACACATGGAGCATTGTCCCTCTCCCAAAAGGAAAACATTGCATAGGCTCAAAATGGTTGTTTAGAATCAAATACCTTGCTGATGGATCCGTTGATAAATACAAGGCTCATTTAGTTGCAAAGGGCTACACCCAACAACATGGTCTTGATTTCGTGGAAACCTACTCTCCTGTTTCGAAGCTTACTTCAGTTCGTGCCATTCTAGCGGTCGCTGCGGTTAGAGGATGGAATTTGGCTTAGCTTGATGTTAACAATGCCTTCTTGAATGGCCATCTTCAGGAAGAAATTTATATGTCCATCCCTAAAGGATGTGACATTCCCTCTAATTATTCCTCTCTACGGCCTCAAACAGGCTTCAAGAAGCTGGTTTTACACCTTTAAGGCAGTTCTATCTCACCATAGATTCACTCAGTCCAAACATGACTATTGCCTCTTTACCAAAGGTAAGTTGGGTTCATTTGTTTCCATCCTAGCTTATGTTGATGATATCATTGTTGCAGGACCTAGCAACACTATAATTGAATCTACCAAACGCATGCTGGCTTCCCACTTCAAACTCAAGGACCTTGGACCCCTGAAGTTCTTCCTAGGCTTGGAAATTGCACGCTCAAGGCAAGGAATTTTTGTATCTAAGAGGAAATATGCCTTATCTCTTCTTGAAGACTATGGCTACCTAGGACCTGCAGCTGTCCCTATGGATCCAAACATCAAATTATCTGCAGCTGCTGGAGACTCTCTTGAGAACCCAAAATTCTATTGCAGATTGATTGGCAGACTCTTGTACATGACCATCACTCGCCCAGACCTGTCATTTGCCATCCACAAACTCAGCCAATTCGTTTCCAACCCTCATTCTCATCAGCTTGATGCTGCCTTTATGGTTCTTCCCTACATCAAAAACACACTAGGCCAGGGAATCATCTTAAGTGCCAAATTTGATTTACACCTACATGGGTACACTGACGCATCATGGGGTTCGGACAAAGAAGATCGCAAATCTGCTACTTTACTTTCATGTGGGATTCAATGCTCAGTTGGAGAACCAAGAAGCAGGATATTGTCAGCAAGTCCAGTGCAGAAGCAGAATATAGAGCACTGTCATCTGCAACAAGCGAACTCATTTGGCTAAGGAACTTGTTATATGATCTGAAACCTCTGATCCTTTACTGCGACAATCAAGCTGCAATCTACATTGCAACGAATCCAAGCTTTCACAAGAGAACAAAACACATCGAGGTTGATCTTCATTTTTCAGGGAGAGGGTTGATCTCGGTCTTCTGAAACTCATTCATGTCAGGCGACATCATCAGCTAGCTGATGTCTTAACCTAAGCATCCTCTCGTGCTTCTTTCCAAAACATGATTTCCAAGATGGGCATTTATAATATCTTCCATCTTGAGGGGGGCCTATAGAAAGAGAGTTGTTATATCCCTTTATACTGGTTGTTAGATTAGTTACTTTGATGTATTTTTCTGTTGTAACTAGTTAGTTTCCTTTTCCCGCCTTTTACCTTTCATCTCTTGTATATATAGTTCTTCACCTTCATTCAATAAGATCAGAGAAGTATTTTCCCTTCTTTCTGTTACTTTCACTTTCTATACACCAATTTTGAAATGTATATTAGAGCTTTACAATATCACTTAAGTAAAATTTCAACATATGCACAATAACACCATTAATAAAATTAACGTTAGGAGGTTTTGTAATTAAAGTAAAAATTTTAGGAAAATAAGTGTAATTTGAAAACTAAAAAAGGTAAATATAATATAGAAAAATCTCAATAAAGTTAGTGTAATTATCATTAAATATAACTAACAAATTCTTTTGACAACGATACTTACTACATTAGTCATTGAAATTACGAACACGTGGCACATGACAACTGGAGGCTTTCTCACAGTTGGAGATGACGATCCGTCGCTTCAGCTTTTGAACCACATCATGCATTGATAAGCAAACTCATCAACAGTCACTCTTTCACCACTCTAAAATTTTCACTAACCAAAGAAGATCCTTTCAAAATTCCCGTTCTCATCTTTTCAAAATCTCCACGGTATAAAAACTCTCCACCTTCTAATCCATTAACACACAGTTGCTTCAACATCTCAGTTCCCATTTCAATCAGTGAGTAAGAGACACTCATTGTAAGTCAAATGGCTCCTATGAAGCAAACCGAAAGGAAATCCACTGGACGAGAGGCTCCGAGTAAGAAATTGGCGACAAAGGAAGCTCGGAAGTCTGCTCCAGCCACCGACAGCGTGAAGAAGCGTCACTGTTTCAGACTAGGGATGGTGGCTCAGAGGGAGATTCCAAAGTACCAGAAGAGCATAGATCTTCTAATCAGGAAGCTTCCATTCCAAAGATTGGTCAGAGAAATTGTCAGGATTTCAAAATAGATCTCCAATTCCAGAGCAGCACTGTCTCAGCTCTACAAGAAGGTGCTGAAGCCTACCTCATTGGATTGTTTGAAGATACCAACCTCTGCACAATTCATGATAAGAGAATTATGATTATGCTGAAGGATATTCAGCTTGCTAGTAGAATAGGTGTGACAGAGCTTAAGGTTTTTTCTTGTCATGTATAAAACCTTTTATCCATTTTAGGGTTTTTTAAATTGTCATCTTCATTAGAAGGTGAAAGTCCTAGTTTCCATCGAAATGATTGTAAAATTAGTTGTTTCTTATCATAAGAATTGGAATCTAGTTTCATGTTTAAATCATCATTCTTATTTCACTCACGGTAGAATAACAAAGCGTATGACAATGTTTTTTGCCTTTTTCTTCCCTTTCTTTCTTTTTCTTTCCTTTTCCTTTTACCATTTCTAATTGCTTTTAAATTTTCATTTTATTTTGTTTTAACTCTTGTCCAAAATAAAGTATTATTGATATGGTACCTGTGCATTCTCACTAGTGTACGGTGTGTTTGAATATATTAGTTTATTTAAATATTTAATTTATGCATTAAACTCTTATCAAATTAAAGATAGTGTTTATGAGTAGAATTATGTAATAACTCATGTAGATAATCTCAATATATAGTAGCTTATTTCGATAAATTTCTCCTAAATAATTTTAGATTTTGTTGTAGTGTCACATATGCAAAGACTTTCAAATGCACAAAGGAAGTAAATTGAATAATAAATACTTTGAAAGAAGTTAAAATGTCATTTAAATGTTACAAAAAATAATGTCATTTAATTTTTTTAATATGTTTGAATTAATAACGTAGACTAATCTCAAGACACTCAATACTGTGAAATTGTGTTTCAAGTTTTTAATTCTATTCAAAATTATTATGAGGTTAATTTTGTTGTGCATCCAACACATATCCTAATATCCTTACTCAAGTTTCAACTTATCCAAAGGAGGGATGAAGGAGAGTCTTCGTTGCGTGTGATTATGCGAGTGTTTCTAGATTTGTAAAATTGCTTTTAAATTTGTATTTTATTTTGTTTTAACTATTATCCAAAATAAAGTATTATTGGTATGGTACCTGTGCATTCTCACAGGGGTACGGTGTGTTTGAATATATTTGCAAAGAACATTTCATACACCATGGTCACTTATTTTATCTGTGAAAATGTGGTATACTGTTTGGTTCAGTGTTGTATGTAATGTATGGTTATCGAGAAATCAAATTGTTTTTGAGAAAAGCAAGGTGCTCAAGCTCTACCACTGACTTCTTAATTTGTTAAGAGTTGTGCTTGTGCAAATGTTCTTAGTGGCCATGTGTGTTTGGTTGCAGGTCTGTATCCGTTTTCAAAGCCGTGACTTCTGTTAATGTTGCTTTGGTTTGTTTATGCTGAGATTTAGGTTGGCATAGGATGTTCTGTTTCATTCGTACTGCTTTAGCGTTGTATTTACCATTCGTTTTCACTATTCTATTGTTATGTTGTACTATCTTGCACCTCTAGTGCTTTCTAATTTAATATATAAAGTTTGTTTTGCTGATAAAAAAAATAAATAAATAGATGTCTGATTTTCAACATGATGGATTTCACAAGAACTAATTTATAAAATCATTAATATTGAGGGGACTAATTTCATGACAGAAGTAAGACAGGGACTAAATTGATTCTGAATAAATTTATAAAAGAATTTCTTGAAGTTATAATTAGTAAATTAGTAATGAATGAGTAGTTTTTAGCGTGATTAATTTTTGAATGAAAAATTCTGTACTAGTTTACAATGTCATAAACTAAATTTATTCTAAATCTTTTAGGGACTAACTTGATGTTATAAATTAAATTCTTTATGTTATACTTTTCAAAGGAACTAATTTGATGTGAAAATCCAACAAGGACTAGACTAATTTTGAATGAGGAATTTACAATATGGTTAATTTCTTAGGGACTACATCAATATTAGTTTAAATCGTTAAAAACAATTTTTAAAGTCTCCTAAATCTTCAAGGGACTAATTTGATATCGAAACTATAACAGAGACTAAATTGGTTAGTTAGTGACTTTTTATAACATAATGATTTATTAAATAGAGGAGTAATTTCCAACACGATTAATTTATGAGGAACTAATTTGGTTAAGACCCAATTTCAAAACAGTTCTCCGATTCAAGAGCAGCATCCTCTCAGCTCTTCCAGAAGCGGTTAAAGCCTACCTCCTCAGATTGTTTGAAGATACCAATCTCTGCGCAATTCATGCTAAGAAAATTACGATTATGCCGAAGGATATTCAGCTTGCTCGTAGAATTAGGGGCGACAGAGCTTATGGTTTTTTCTTGTCATGTATAAAACCTTTTATCCATTTTAGGGTTCTTTAAACTGTCATCTTCATTAGAAGGTGAAGGTCCTAGTTTCTATAGAAGTGGTTGTAAAATTCGTTGTTTCATATCAGAGGAATTGTATTCCAGTTTCATGTTTAAATCATCATTCTTATTTCACTCTCTGTAGAGTAATAAAGCGTATAGCTTTGCTATTTACCTTTTTCTTCCCATACTTTTCAAAGGAACTAATTTGATGAGAAAATCCAACAAGGACTACACTAATTTTGAATGAGGAGTTTACAATGTAGTTAATTTCTTAGGGACTAATTCAATATTAGTTTAAATCGTTAAAAACTACTTTTAAAGTCTCCTAAATCTTCAGGGGACTAATTTGATATCGAAACTATGACAGAGACTAATTTGGTTAGTTAGTGACTTTTTATAACATAATGATTTATTAAATAGAGGAGTAATTTCCAACACGATTAATTTATGAGGAACTAATTTGGTTAAGACCCAATTTCAAAACAGTTATCCGATTCCAGAGCAGCACCGTCTCAGCTATGCCAGAAGCTGTTAAAGCCTACCTCCTCAGATTGTTTGAAGATACCAATCTCTGCGCAATTCATGCTAAGAGAATTACGATTATGCCGAAGGATATTCAGCTTGCTCGTAGAATTAGGGGCGACAGAGCTTGTGGTTTTTTCTTGTCATGTATAAAACCTTTTATCCATTTTAGGGTTCTTTAAACTGTCATCTTCATTAGAAGGTGAAGGTCCCAGTTTCCATAGAAGTGGTTGTAAAATTCGTTGTTTCTTATCAAAAGAATTGGATTCCCGTTTCATGTTTAAATCATAATTCTTATTTCACTCTCTGTAGAGTAATAAAGCGTATGACTTTGCTATTTGCCTGTTTCTTCCCTTTCTTTCTTTTTCTTTCGTTTTCCTTTTACCATTTCTAATTGCTTTTAAGTTTTCACTTTATTTTGTTTTCACTCTTATCGAAAACAAAGTATTATTGGTATGGTACCTGTGCATTCTAACTGGTGTACGCTGTGTTTGAATAAATTAGTTTATTTAAATATTTAATTTATGCATTAAACTCTTAACAAATTAAGGATACTGTTTATGAGTAGAACTATGTAATAACTTGTAACACCCCGAAAATCTAGGACTTAAGGGATATGATTACATTTTACAAAGAACAAAAAAGGAGAAATTAGCTGTATGTAGAAAGGTCAAAAGCGGGGCAAAAAAGGACATGTATATTCGAATATAAACATGCATATTTGAATCATATTTGAATATGGACAGTTATATTCGAATATGGATCCTAGGGCCTATAAATAGGGGACTTGACTTCCACATTTCAGCAGTTCCTTCTCCCTCACTCTGTACTCTCTCAAATCCTTCACCAAACATCTGCCACTAAGCAACCACACTCTACAACTCCTTCATCCTAAGATCCCTTCTCACAAACCCTTGGTTAAGGTTCCAAGAGTTGAGGTTCAGACTCGGAGATAGAGAGTGCTGAGGAAAAGAGTTGGAGATTGCATTGGAGCTGAAGAATAAAAGATTCTGGAAAATGAAGGTAACCCTAAAAACCCCAAACCAAGGAAATGATAGGAACATGTGTTAGGGACTTAGAATAAAGTATTAGGGATTGTTTAATTTAGGATTGCGAGTATGTTTAAGATTGCATGCCATGCTTGTATGATGTTGTGTTAACATGCTAATAGATTTTGCATGAATGGAATTTGGAATATAATTGAATATGATGTTTGATATGTCTATATGATGCTATGTGATCAAATGTGCAAAGAGACGTTGCATATTTAGAAATTGTTAATGATGTGTAAATGATAAAATGAATGTGACACACAAGGGGTTCCAGATTTGAGAATAGAACTTTGGATAGATTTTCATAGTGTTTTAGAAAGATAAGTCCAGAGATAGTCTGAACTCCAATATGTACTGGTAGATGGCGGGCCATATTCGAGTAGATATTCGGGTGTAGTACTTATGATACATAATATTCTAATATAGGATGTTTGTATTCGAATATTATGCTACTGGAACTCTTGTTTGATTGGTGATGATATGAATATGAATCTGTGATGCATGAGAACTTGAAATGTATCAATTAAAAGGAAAATTTGGAAATGCTTTCCCCATCAACAGTGGTTGAGTAAGAGGGTTAAGTTTCGCCGGATGTAGACCGGGTATGAGGACAGGTATAAAAAGATGATAGTCTAGTACAAAGGGGACTATCCCGAAAGGGGCAGATAACCTGAAGTACTAGGCTATCCCGAAAACGGGGTAGATAGTCTAGTACAAAGGGGACTATCTTCACGAGGTAGGTAGTTCCCTGGGCTAGCCCGAAAGAGGGTTGGTAGCCTGGCAGGAGGATCCTAAGAGGACACTCGCCAGGACCATGATGATGATGAGCTCAACTACGCATACTGCCCTGCGTTTAGGTGGATTCCTGGTGCACAATGTTTCCCGATAAAAGAGGAATGAATGGAAAAATGGAAAATGAACATAGCATGCATGCATACATAAATTGTCATTGAATACATATTGTGTGTGTTTATTAGGAAATGGATTTGGGGCAGTTTTCCAGTTAAACTGGCTGCAATACTGCAAAAATGTTTTTAGTTAGACCGAGGGTTACTCGGTTATATGTTTACGTAAAACTGACGGTCGCAGTATTGCAAGTATTAGAAGACTGTGGAGCTAAAGCAACGAATGAGACAAAGCTTTAGGCTTTCCTTAGGTATAACCACTCTTGGTGAACCTAAGCCTTCTGTTCAGAGATTATATGGTTAAGGTGAATAGGAAATTGTAATTTAAATAAATGAATGTTTTCGCTGTTTTTTAAACATGACACCAAGTAGCAAGTTTTGTATTTTCAAACAAAAAATTTTAAGTGTCAAATATTCAAAGTTAACATTTTTAGTAACTACCATTTTTAAAAATTTAGGGTGTTACAATATGGTATCATAGCAGTTCGATCCTTCGGACTCCGATGAGTTGATAGTCAGTTGAACGAGGAATTTTCTCTACATATCTATTAGGTATGTCATAAGCTTTGAAGGAACATGTGACTAATATTTGGTCTGATCAACTGAGTATTGGTGTATAAGAGTAGAAGTTATGACTACTAATGGATAGGAATGATCTTTAAAGGGTAGTGTTCCTCTTTTAGAAAGTAGGATGAGGCATTGGGACACAGATCTACCAGTGTTTGTGACTATAAGATATTGAGTTTGGCCAGTTCAATACCTTACTCACGGCATTGATTCATTTGTAGCCATTGGATTCAAGTCACTAGCCTATACTGAATACCATGTCAAATTTGTTAAGGATAAATGTAATTAGCCCTATAGAATATAAATAGTGGAAAACTAGTTTAAAGTTTATGCGGAGTTGGATTTCTAAAGGTCAGATTGTTCCCGAATTGGTCAGGAAGCCAAAAGGTAGGAAGGACCTAGAAAGTTGGGTAGTGGTAATCTTACAACAAGAAGTAAGGGGGGCTATGTGTATTCCTAGTGGGAGTCATGATAAGAAGATATTCTCGATAAAAAATTGGATAGTTATAGGAATAGATCATGTCATGAAGAACTCCACCCCAGCTTGTTTCATTTATGTTTCCTCTAGGACTTAAATTTCATAAAATTATAGTTTCTTTTATGGTTGATAAACTATCCATGAGAATCCTAGAAATCAAATCCTTTCGGAAATTCACCATACCCAAATTCGAGAAGACGTTGTGACTGAAGAACCTTTATTGGAAGGATTTAAGCATCAACTCTAATTGGACGGTCATGTATTCTTAGAAAAGTTCGATAACTCACTCAGTAACCTTTTCCTTTTCATAATGGAAGCATAACATCGTATCGAAAAATTGCTTCTACCGCAAGTTTCTTCTGGGTAAAATTAAAAGGTGTCGTTAGGGTCAGCATTTAGAAATTCTTTCTGCTTGAGGATTTATTAAGTTAGTTTCATGGACTTAATCTTAGAGAGACTCATGTCCCACATCTTACTCTATCCCAATTCTGAAATCAATTATTTGAAGGCACTCTATTTAATGTCCATGTAATCCTGATCTAAATCTAATAATGGGATTTAGATAGTATTGTTTTACGCATAATGACTTTAGAAATAAGTCTTTCTTTCCTTAAGATCTTAGTATATAGTTCCTCAAGTCCTATCAATATTTTAAATCACAACCTTAGACGCTTTTATACAAAGGCTTAGAGAGGTTGTAAGATGAAGAATCCAATTTTGGATGCCATTTCAAATTAGTCAAGATTATTCTAAACGGTCTCCTAAAGTTCTACTTCCACTCAAATTGTTTCATTTTCGTGATCATGAACCCTTTTTTATTCCAGGGACCAATCAGTTATTTGAATCTTTCTATGTAAATCATTACAAGAGACGATTACTAGGGAAACTCCAAAATCTCGAAACCACGTTGTGAGATATTCTAGCAAGCTCAGTAGGTAAACATGTTCCACAACCTATCTCCTAGTTAATAGTATTAACTTCTTTGATTATTCCAAAGACACAAATTCTGGATTCCTCAATGCCAATCGTCTTAAAATCTTCAGTAGGTCATTGAGAAACTGGTTAACCAAAATCGTATAAGATTGGAATCATAAGAGTTACGCTACAGCAGTATAAGTATATTCAACATCATATCCCCATCCAATTACAAGAAGCCCAAATTTTTCCGAAGTTAAAACACGCTTGCAAACCTATTCAAGCATGTTACACCTATTGCTCCATTAAAAACATAAACGTCGAGACTAAGACGATCTTAATCTTATTTCATCTATCTTGAATTCCATGGTTTGGAACTTTACTCCATGTAATTCCAAATTCTTTTTAATCATGAGGTTCTAATTAGCGTAGGAAAATATTTCAAAATTTTAGGGCAATATCACAACTAAAAGATTTCTTTAGTAATCTAAATTCATAAAACCATTTGGATGGTTATCAAATTATCCTTCTTGATATTCAAGTTTCAAATCTTAGATCTGATTACCTTGAAAGAAGATTCAACCAGAACAACCCAACGATAGCGTTAGAGGAATTCTCTAAATCTTTCATTCAAATTCTGAAGATTCGAATTTTCCCAAAAGTTTGAGCCCATCTAAGTTTCTATCTATGCATTTGGTCCCTAACGGATTAGTATTGATCGTTAAGAGAATCCCCTTTTAATTCTCAAAATCAAATTGGACTTAATTTCGAAACTTTAATCCTATAAATTTTAGACCAGTACAACTACTCCTTGTAATTATCTGAATTTAAACTTTTAGATAGTTTCCTTCACAGATTCCTAGAGACTTGAACAAACTCTAGTTTTCATACAGTTTCGGATTCCGGCTAAGCACCATGACCACCTTGTAAATTCATTAACTGTACTTATTCGGGGTATCAACTAAAGATAAGTTTAACTTTATATTAAGTCTCTAAATCAAATCCTTGTGAGTTTATGAGAATTTCCTTGACATAATACGTTGTCAGTGTAATCATCAATTATAAATCCCCGCTAAAACAAATATGTTGACACTCGAATCAATTCTCAATTTTCTCCACCCCGAGTTCTTACTTAAAGGAAACAACTAACCTTTTTACGTAACTATTATTTCACCCATTCTCTTTATAGCGTGTCAATAAGTTCATAAACTACTAATGTTGAGGGCGCTGTGCTAAATAGATTCTGATCCAATCTAACTCACATCGACAACTTAGAGTGAGTTAATCGTCCTAAAAAGCTACCCTAAGAAGGAACAGGAAGATTTCTTGATCTAGGTAGTCTTGCACGACACGTTCAAGAAATCTATGCTTCTTGTAATCAATTTCCTTCCTCTCCAGAACCAAGACATAGTAAGTTATACGAATTAGAACTCGAAACCAACTTGTACCTGAAAGATCAAGACTTGAAAAATTCTAAACCCTATTCTAAAACTAAATTCTTAGTGACCATTAAACCTCCTTGGAAAAATTCTAAATCTCGGAAATGGATTAAGTTAATTCAAGACATTTGTGTGCCTCTTTTTCCACTAAGTCTAATTTACAAAATGGTTGCCTAGAGTTATTCCCTAATCAATTCAAGTTCTCACGAATTTGAAAGTTAACATTTATGTCAACCTCATAAGTTCTATTCTTCTGTTCACTAAGTCTATAGAATTCCATTAAATACTTGATGATCGCACTCATAAAGTCTAGAGTTATCCAAATTTTTCAAACGCTGTCATTGATTTATATCGTATACATAAGTGAAATATAGGTCAAATTTCAAGGGTAGACCCTGATTTCTCAAATGAACTAAAAATCCAAATATCACTTTTATCCAACCCCTTTCAAAACTATGATTATGGAAAACACACTCCTAAAAAAAATAAAAAAAAAATAAGGTGCTAAAACCATTTTCTCCCAAATAGTGTATGTGTTCACTCTATCGAATTAGATCTTTCTACAATTATATTACATGCTGACTTTACGAAAGCCGCACAACGTTTGATAAAGTTTACCTATTAAACCCTAAAATTTAATCAAGAATCTCGTTAGTTATAAATGTGTTAGGTTTCGAACCTATAAGTCTCTCAAGATATCTCAAATATGAATGTTCCTTTGATCCACGAATTAAAGTAAATTGTGAGGACACAATTCTTTTAAGGGAGGTAGAATTGTAACATACCAAAAATCCAAGACTTAAGGGATATGATTACATTTTACAAAGAACAGAAAATGAGAAATTAGCTGTAAGTAGAAAGGTCAAAATAGGGGCAAAAAAATGACAAGTATATTCAAATATAAACAAGCATATTCGAATCATATTCGAATATAAACATGCATATTCAAATCATATTTGAATATAAACATGCATATTCAAATCATCTTCGAATATAAACATGCATATTCGAATCATATTCGAATATAAACATGCATATTCGAATCATATTCGAATATGGACAGTTATATTCGAATATGGACCCCGGGGCCTATAAATAGGGGACTTGACTTCCATATTTCAGCAGTTCCTTCTCGCTCACTCTGTCCTCTCTCAAATCCTTCGCCAAACCTCTACCACTAAGCAACCAGACTCTACAACTCCTTCATCCTAAGATCCCTTCTCACAAACCCTTGGTTAAGGTTCCAAGAGTTGAGGTTCAGACTCAGAGAAAAAAGAGTGCTGAGGAAAAGAGTTGGAGATTGGATTGGAGTTGAAGGATAAAAGATTGTGGAAAATTCAAAGGTAACCCTAAAAACCCCAAACCAAGGAAATGATCGGAACATGTGTTAGACACTTAGAATAAAGTATTAGGGATTGTTTAATTTATGATTGCGAGTATGTTTAAGATTGCATGCCATGCCTGTATGATGTTGTGTTAACATGCTAATAGATGTTACATGAATGGAATTTGGAATATAATTGAATATGATGTTTGATATGTCTGTATGATGCTATGTGATCAAATGTGCAAAGAGACGTTGCATGTTTAGAAATTGTGAATGATGTGTAAATGATAAAATGAATGTGACAGACAAGGGGTTCCAGATTGAGAATAGAACTCTGCATAGATTGTCATTCTATTTTAGAAATATAAGTCCAGAGATAGTATGAACTCAAATATGTACTCGGAGATGGCGGGCCATATTTGAGTAGATATTCGGGTGTAGAACTTATGATACATAATATTCTAAAATAGGATGTTTGCGTTCGAATATTATGCTACTAGAACTCTTGTTTGATTGGTTATGATATGAATATGAATGTGTAATGCATGAGAACTTGAAATGTATCAATTAAAAGGAAAATGTGGAAATGCTTTCCCCACCAACAGTGGTTGAGTAAGAGGGTTAAGTTCCGCCAGAAGTAGACCGGGTAAGAGGACAAGCATAAAAAGATGATGAGAATGTAAGGTTATCCCGAAAGGGCAGATAACCTGAAGTGCTAGGCTATCCCGAAAATGGGGTAGATAGTCTAGTACAAAGGGGACTATCTTCACGAGGTAGGTAGTTCCCTGGGCTAGCCCGAAAGAGGGTTGGTGGCCTGGCAGGAGGATCCTGGGAGGACGCTCGCCAACACCATGATGATGATGGGCTCAACTACACTTACTGCCATGCGTTTTGTTGGATTCCCGGTGCACAGGGTTTCCTGATAAAAGAGGAAAGAATGGAAAAATGGAAAATGATCATGGCATGCATACATACTTAAATTGTCATTGCATACATATTGTGTGTGTTTGTTAGGAATTTGATTTGGGGTAGTTTTCTAGTTAGACTGGCTGTAATACGGTAAAAATGTTTTTAGTTAGACCGGGGGTTACTCGGTTATATGTTTATATATAACTGACGGTCGCAATTTTGCAGGTATTGGAAGACTGTGGAGCTAAAGCAATGAATGAGACATATCTTTAGGCTTTGCTTAGGTATAACCACTATTGGTGAACCTAAGCCTTCTGTTCAGTGATTATATGGTTCAGAGAAAATTGTAATTTAAATAAAGGAATGTTTCCGCTGTATTTTAAACATGAAACCAATAGCATGTTTTGTATTTTCAAAAAAAAAAAAAATTTAAGTGTCAAATCTTCAAAGTTAACATTTTTAATAACTACCATTTTTCAAATTTTAGGGTGTTACGTAACTCATGTAGATAAATTCAAGATAGTGTTTATGAGTAGAATTATGTAATAACAGATATAGATTATCTCAATATACAGTAGCTTATTTTGATAAATTTCTCCTAAATGATTTTAGATTTTGTTGTAGTGTCACATATGCAAAGACTTTCAAATGCAAAAAGAAAGTAAATTGAATAATAAATACTTTGAAAGAAGTTAAAATGTCATTTAATTGTTACAAAAAAATGTCATTTAATTTTGTTAATATGTTTGAAAAACCTAGACTAATCTTAAGACATTCAATACAATGACACTTTTGGTCCCTTAACTCTTTGCGCCAAATCACTTTTGTCGCTTAACTTTTTTTTATTCATTTTGGTCCCTTAACTTTTATTTTGGATTCAATTTGGTCCCTACCGTTACTTCCGTTAAGTCATAATACAAGTGTCCAATTTGAACAGTAGGGACCAAATTGAATCCAAAATAAAAGTTAAGGGATCAAAATGATTGAAAAAAAAGTTAAAGGACCAAAGTGAATTGTCACAAAGAGTTACGGGACCAAAAGTGTCATTTTGCCTTTTTTATAATATGTTTGAATAACCTAGAATAATCTCAAGACACTTAATACTGTGAAATTGTGCTTCAAGTTTTTAATTCTATTCAGAATTATTATGAGGTTATTTTTGTTGTGCATTAAACACATATCCTAATCTCCTTAGTCAAGTTTCAACTTATCCAAAGGAGGGATGAAGGAGAGTCTTTGTTGCGTGTGATTATGCTAGTGCTTCTAGAATCTTCGCCGTTAATTAGTTGAAGATTTTCTATCATCGCAGTTAAGTATTTTCTAGCTCATATAGCTGCTTTCTTTCAAGCGGGATAATAGGAAATCAGTAACTAATTGTTTCATTTATTATCAAACCTCATATTATGTGAATTACACTTATCAGATCCAAATAAAAAAAATCATTATTTTTTTAGTTTATAAAAAATTACAAGAAATTAAATCTAAATATTTATACACGTATATTCTCATGTACTAATTAAGTGAGCTAAATGACGGAGACAAAATAGCCAAAATGTGGATATTACGATAAAAGAATTCAAATTAATTGATTGAAATGTGAATCTAATTTCATTTAGAATAATGCATATGGATATGTAGAATATTGAATACTAGAACACGTTGTAAACAAGAATTAAGAACAAGAATTTTTGCAGATTCCATGACCAAAATCTAGGAATCTGCAATTCTGTCATGCATACCGCAAGTCTAAGCCATGTACAACAACTTCCAACATGGCAACCACATAATCATTATTGTCAAGGTAATCACTATTGATCTTCTATAACACACATAAGGTAAGCAAGCTAACCAAACTGGCTCGGTGACCCGCCCTAACCCGCTTCATGCCCAAAGTTCAAGAAACCCGGTCCAAACCGCTATACAGATTCTCACAAGACTTCATCACGTGCTTCACATCAATAATCCTTTTTTAAAACAACCCCTCACAACAAAAAGAAACCGATCCAAAGCCTCTGGCAGCATGTCCTGAGTAATCACCTTAACAAGGATTTTCTAAGATACATAGTAACTGCATTGATTGCTCTATATTTCAGAAAGGAAAATCTATTTAGCAATAAAATATATATTTAGGAAAATGGTGTCTTGAAGATGAAGACTACATAGACTTATACAAATATTTATTCATTGAATAGGATTCTCTAAGATACACAGTAACTGCAATGATTGCTCTATATTTCAAAAAGGAAAATCTATTTAGCAATTAAATAAAAAAAAGGATCTATTTAGAAGTGTATTATCAAAAACATCTCTTTAACATGAAAAAAAGTATATTATTTACAAGATTTTATTTTTATTTCCAAAATGAAATATAACCATAAGTATATTTACCAGATATAGCATTTTATTTATTTTCTTTGCTTTTCAAATAGTTGATAAAAAAACCCGTCTTGCCAAAATCAAAATAATCTGTTTTACTGATTTTCAAAAGTTTTACTTAATATTTTTTATAATAAAACCTTTTTTTTAAAAGGATAATTATGATATGATAATTTATCTTGTCATAATACATTATAATTGTTATTATGATGACTCAACATGCAAAATAAGAAAAAATTATCCTATAAACTACCTAAATTGTTTGAAACGGTGAAAGCGTAATAGGTACGCAAGGTTTGACAATGTATACGAGTATACTCAAGTTCTCTCTCCACAATTTTGATGAATAAAAAAAATATCCTATAAACTTGTTCTATCAAGTTTTTTGTTTAATATTTTCAGCGTGTATTTGGTTTAGCGGCGGTAGAATTGATTTTGAATTCAACATAGTTTTAGTTATGGGACTTTTTCTTAAAAGCAAATTTAGAGTAAAATATATAATATAAATTTCTAACTCAACTGTAAACCATGTCATACTTTGTTGAAGCCAAATCCAATTTTGCAACCAAAATCAATTTTGATCTTTTTTCTAACACAATCAAACAACTTAAGGCTGGTTTGTTTGAACTTTCGTTTTGATGAAAATGTGTAACATCCCAAATTTACTAGTGATGATATCTAAGACTATTTAATTGTGGTATATGCTTAATTCAAGAACCAAGTACCAACAATTAAGAGATTATGTAGAAGAGAGTTAAAAGAGGACTCTCAAAGAAAGGGAGGACCTACTTGGAAATTTTAAAAATTGCTAAGTAGCCCCTCCGATCTTAAGTGAACTAGACCACACTAGATAAGAGACCATAGCCTTCCTCTTCTCCCCATTCTCGCCAACTTCCTTCTCTCACTAGAAAATCACTTTCTCCTCCTTCTCTCTAGGACAAGCTTCTCCATTCTCCATGGTTATGCCTTGCATGTGGGTTTTCAAGTGTTTCTAAGCCTAATTCTTCTCCAAATCAAGCTTGGGTAAGTTAATCTCTTCATATTTTTCTCCATTTATGGTTACTCCCTCAATCTCTCATGTGAGCTGAAATGGGTCTAGGGGCATAATCACCCAAGGACCAAGTAAATGACAAAGGAAAAGAGGTTATGGGCTTGGAAGCTAGACCCTAGGTTGGAGAATCAAGCTTGAAGGCAAAGAACAAGCTTCAAAGGTAACCCCAAAACCCCAATAGTATAGCTAGCTGGAAATTGTGAATGGTAGGATGAAATTGTGTGGTGCATGATTGTGGTTTGAAATCATGTAAATTGTCTTGATGTTTGATGAAATTGGTTGTTTTGTTGCTATGTTGGTATGTTGCTTGTAATTGTGATTGTAATGTTTGAATGCACATTTGATGTTTGATGAATTGGCTCACATGGATGGGTTTATGGTTTTGGAAGTTGAATTGGGTTAAAGGTTTAGGTTGGTTAGAAACAGGGCATCATTTTGATGAGATTCTGAGTGTTAATGCTGTGACTTTGAACTGAAATATGAACCATTGTTTATTATGAATTGGTCATCATGGTCTTCATAAGAGTTGTAGATAATCCTCTTATCTTTCCAATGCCTTTGATTTCACTCAATTTAGAGGTACAACTCTAGTTATGACCAAATTACTGAGATAGGGTCTATATGAAAGTATCTATTTTGTTGATTGCACATACCTGTCAAAGATGACTGTTTTTGACAATTAAACTTTTAGAACTGGGTTTTCTAGCCTTCATAAGAGTTGTAGAGAATCCTCTTAGCTTTCAAATGCTTTTAGTTTCACTCTATTTAGAGGTCTACAACTCAAGTTATGGCCGAAATACAAATAGGGGTGCGCACACGTTCCTGGGCTGTGCGCACAAGATTGGACAGCAGCTCCAGGGGTGAATTAAGGTGCGCACACCTTCATGGGCTGTGCGCACAAGATGGTGTTTGACAGCTTTTAAGTGTTTTCTACATCTTTTCTTCAACTTTCTTCATTCTTCCCTTCATTATTCAAGTCCAATCCTCTAAAATCAACACTTCTCCATGCTTTAATGAATTCATCTCTAGGATTGGAATGGATGAAAATAGGTCCCATTTTTTTACAAATTATGCCTAGTACCATGAAATTGTGTGGTGCATGATTGTGGATGAATGGCTTCATTGTATGTTATGAATAAGGTAGAAATTGAACATGTATTTGTGTGATTGAATGTTTCAAGATTTATGTTTAAGGAATCAAATGCCTCTCCTCATCAACAAGGGTATATTTTAAGGCCTTGATATGAGGAAGAGAATGAGGTTTTAACATGTATTTAACATTGCAAGGGAATTGGTAAGGGCCTTGCAATGTTAAGGGGCTTTAAGCCATGTTTTCATGATTAATTAATAACTGAAATTATGTGATTGACTTGAAATACCAATGCAATATGTGAATAACTCTCCTCATCAACAAGGGTATGGGTTAAGGCCTTGGTACGAGGAAGAGAATGAGGCCGATATTGCATTGGTTTATGCATTTTCATTCATGATAAAAGACACTGCATTGATCACCTTCGGGTTTGAGACCGGGCAGATTGAGGGTTCAAGGGGGGACGCTTCCTTGGACAATGGAGATCTCCTATGAGGGTGCGGGCTGCCGGCACAAAACTGATAAAAAGGAACATACATAGCATACCTCATTAGAGTTCACAGATTATGAATGATTGATTGTGTGATGGAACTTAATGTTTATGTGACTGTTTGACTTTTTAAGGAACTTGAGGTTCATATGGATGATGTTAGTATTAAATCTATGAGGGGATAGTTTTGCAACTTGTTGCCTGCAACACTGCGGAAACGTTTTTATATAACCGGGGGTTAGTGAGATATATGTGAATTCGTATATCTCACGGTTACTGTATTGCAGGTGATGTCATGGCTAAAGATGACGGAGCAAAAGAATGAAGACTTATATTAGATGTTTTATTGTGCCTATAGTTGTAATCCTAAATTGTAATAAAGTTACTATGATAGATTTCCTCTTTTATGTCACTTGGACTTGTATTTTGAGACTCTAGCCAAGTAATTCAGGTCTAACTCTCACTAGTGTGGTCATGTAATTATATATTCAGGATTTTTTTAAATAGGGTAATTTTCATAGTATCATTGACAAGGCCGCTTAATCATGTGAAAAGCATTTTTGTTTTACATGTTAGTTTAAGGCCATTTTATGAGGGTGTTACAAAATGATTTTAACCAACGCTAAAAATATTTACTTCAATTAGATCATGTCGATTTTTATGCATTAATAATGTCAACCATTTATTTTTGTTTTAGTTTTTGTGTTTTTCACTCCTGATTCTACTAGTTAGAAATATAGAGAAAATGAGAAATGTATTCTTGAGGTGTCTTTCAGCTGTACAATGAGTCACCTATTTATAGGTGTAAATACAATCTGAAAAATGAATAAAATAATCTCAACAAATCAAATCATATCCTATCAAATTCTAATCCTAATCATATTATATCAAATTCCTAATGTTAGAAACCAATTACATTATTACAATATCAATTTAAATATTTACAATATCAATTAAATATCTCAACATCCCCCCTCAAACCCAAGTGAGTGTGGAAGAGACCAACTTGAGTTTTGGAAAATAGGGCTGTAAAATGTTTAGGTGAATGAGACTTGGTTAACATGTCAGTAGGTTGATCAAGGGTCCCGTTAGGGAGGAGGCGAATAGTGCCACAAACAAGATGTTTAATGGTAAAGTGACAGTCAACTTCTATGTGTTTTGTACGCTCAAGCAACAATGATTACTTTTTGTGCTTCAATTTCTTATTTAGGCTCTCTTTAATTAGATAGAATTCGAAATCTTTTTTTCAATACACCAAACTCCCTATAGATTGCATTTCGGCATGACGAAGATTGAATAATTCTCTACGATTTTGGGGTGGATTCCAAGCGGAGTATTCTTTCAAATGATAGCTAACTCCTCTATAAGGTATGATAAGTCCACTTGTTAACATGAAGCCAGCATCAACAAGGTAATACTTTCCTATAATTAGCATAAATAATCAATGTGATTGTTTGAAGGTAAACATGAGTAATTTCAACAAACTCTAATTTATTAATTACCTTATTGTATTTTAAGTCTATGTTCACGAGTTAATGCATTTTTAATAATTCTTAAGTCCGAAGCGGTGCCTTACCATCCAGGAAGCACATAAGAGAACCTTAAGTCAATAGTACACGCAGCTAACATATTTTTTGTTGGATAATCTTTTCTACCATGATATCAAAGAGCATCAACATGAGATACTTTGACACATACTACCTCCGAACCCAAATATAAGACCCTCTGGAGAAAATTTGTTAATCTAATATATAAGATCCCTGCAAAGTTGAAAAAAGAATTGTTAGTTTTTTCCTTATCTATCCTTGTAATAAATAAAGGGATAGTGGTTACAATGAATGCATTTGTGAAAAATTGACATTGAATAAAGATAAATTTGGTAGATTGTACTATTTTTATTTTGTAACAACAAGACATTAAATTAGGTTGTTAGTAGTTTTCTTAATCCGTTTGAATTAGTTAAAAGGTCCTTTAAAAAGGACGAGAGGTAGTATATGTTCCGTCTGTGGCACTGACACAATGCTGACATTACATATGTATATTAATACAATCTAGAATAATCTAGAATATATCATTCTAAAGTTTCATAATTAATTAAAAAAATTTAATTACCTTAAAATATTGATAGAATGTATTATTACTAGAAACTTCATGAGGAATAGTTGAGCCATCGGGTTGTACAAGGAGTTTTTCTTCCAATTCATATATAGCTCTTAACACTTAAGATGATAGCTAATCGAGTCTTCAAAACGACGAAACCAGAAGTTAACTTCCCGTTGTTTAGGATTATGTGTTAATATATAAATAGTTTTTGCTACTTGTTTTTCCACAATTGGACAGCATGTGGGTTGCAATCCACCCTCTCTTTCAAACATTACACATAGTATCAAGAAAGTTTGAGACCCATTCTAAAAATATTTCTACTAGTTTCATATATAGTTAGTAATTCGACCTATAATTCCTTCACGTAATATTTTTCTCTTTGTACTCATGCTATAATTAATTTTCCTCTTACTTCTCATTCAAATAAATTGGTAATAGGCAAAAAAGCATGCGAATTGAGCTAAAGCCTTTTGACGCAAATCTAACCATTTTACAATTTGTTCTTCCATCTAAAACACAAACTAAATTACTTATCAAAACAAAATAACTACATATATTAAAAGGAGTAGCCGCAAGGAACAAGAAGCAGAGACAAAGATTGAAAGAGGAATTCACAGTATATTCATCATATAAAAGATTACGTGTATATATACAAGTTGGTGACCTTATAAGATGAGAATAAAAAAAAATAGATAACAAATACAAAATTGTCCTATTTATACCTCACTATAATTAAGTATTTTTTTTCTCTCTCTCTCTCTATATATATATCTGTGTGTGTATTATCTCATAATAGTATATTTCTATAATTCAAAAAATATGTTATTAAGCTATTATTGTCTTTAGCTATTGATATGGGTGATTTGGGGCTGATTCTGTTATATATTAATTCTAATCAACATTAATTACTCAGAATCATGGAAGTGGTTTAAGGATTGTGTTGCAATGAGTCAGCATTCCGTTGCTATACTCAAGACAAAAAAGATGCAAGCTCATAGGGCTTAGGCACAGGTCATTTGTAAAGTTGTTGGTTGGGACATTGACCAATTGCAAGCTATTCTGTTAAAGGATTCAGATTCCTCATTGGTAACTTCAAGGAAGCTTTTGGTGAGCAATCTTTATTATAACGCATGTTTATTTTATATTGAGTTCATAAAATTCATATTAACACCTAACAAGTATGTAGATTTTAGGGGTTGAACCTTTCTAATTCTAGAATCCTTCCTAATTCTTACCATTATTTGAAGGAAAATGTAACAGAAAATAGAAATATGATTTATGATTTGACAACAGAATCCAAAGTAAAACGAAACAACAATAAAATCTCAAAAGAAAACAATTTTATCAAGAATAATACACAAAAGTAACCCAATGACAAAAACAAGCCAACTAGAAACCATTACAGTGTCCACAACAATAACTCCTAGAAGAAAACAACCCTAATTAATTATATAGTGAACACAACAAAATGAACAGCACAAGCAAAGTGCAGAAAATCATGGGGTCAAAAAAAAAAGAAGGCAAAATGAACAACACAATTAAAGAGCAGAATATCAAGGGATAAGAAAGAAAAAAGAAGGAACCAAGGAATAGTACCTGGGTTTCTATCTTTCAATGCTATGAAGGAGGAGAGTACTTGAAAAACAACTCCAAAATGCACTAATAAAATGACAAGAGTATAATTGAGTTTCATAAAAATATTTAAGGGTAATTTAGGTAGTCTATCTCATCGTTTTTAGTTTCATTTCCCTCCCCTCCAAATCCCTCCAAAATTGGAGGGAACCATAATCCAAGTAATATTCCCTCCCCTCCCTTCTGTCCCCTCCCCTCTAGTTTATTTAAACCAACCAAGGTTTTTAAACTAAAATCCCTTCCCTTAGCTCCCCTCAATTTCCATCCATCCAATCAAAGTGTTAAGAGACACTCGTTGTCATTCAAATGCAAAGCACCTCTATCTATTGGCATATCTGTTTATTTACTTTAATACTTTTTCATGCTATAAATATTGTTAAGAGAAATAGCAAAAGAAATATATTCTTAAGAGCAGGAACGAAATTAAAACAATCTCATCTCGCCCTACTTATTTCTTCTTCGTAACTTATTTTTCTTTGTGTTAATTTAAGAATTTAAATCTTGGTTTGGATTTTACATTATTTCATACAATCAATTACAACAATAAATAAATGAAGGAATTTCCCAATTATTAAATGGAGTATTTTTGTCTTTCTTAAATTTGTTATTATTAAATTTTTATAACATAATAATTAAATAATTGGATAATTAATTTTAGATATAGTTAATTTTTAAATGACTAATTTTGTATTTGGTTAAATCTTTAAGAAGAAACTTTTTTTAGACTTCTATATGTTTTGGGGAGTAATACAATGTCAAAATTAACACGAGGACTGAATTGGTTATGAGTGAATTATAAAGTAGATTTTTAGTGTTATATTTCTTAAATGGAGTAGTTTTATGACAAAAATCAATAAAAGACTAGACTAATAATGAATGAGTAATTTGCAACATGGTTAATTTTTGAAGGTCTAATTTAATAATAGTTTAAATCATTAGAAACTAATTTTAAAGTCTTCTAAATCTTTTTGGGATTAATTTGATATTGAAACTATAATAAGAACTAAGGTGGTTTGCCAGTGAGTTTTTATAACATAATGATCAAATAATAATAATTCAGTAATTTCTAACGTGATTAATTTCTGAGTAACTAATTTGTTATTAATTTAATAATATTTAAGAACTAATTTTATAAAGTTACTAATATTTTGGGGAGTAATTCGATGTCAAAAAAAAACACATGACTAAATTAATTATGTGTAAATTTTTAAAGTAATTTCTTGATGTTATAATTTTGAAGGGGACTAATTCCATGACAAAAGACTAAATTAGTAATGAATGAGTAACTTTCCGTGTGATTAATTTTAGAGTGACTAACTTGGTATTAATTTAAATTGTAATAAACTAATTTTTAAGGCTTTTAAATCTTTCAAGGACTAATTTGATATCGAAATTTTAATAGAGACTTAATTGATTATTAGTGAATTTGTATAACATAATAATTAAATAATTAAGTAATTATATCAGTAATTTCTAATGTGGTTAATTTGAAAAAGACTAATCTAGTATTAGTTTAAATCTTTAAGAACAAAAAAAGAGTTGCTCTTATAAATGTTTTGGGGACTAATTCGATGTTAAAACTAACACGAAGACTAAATTGGTTAAGAGTAAATTTATAAAGTAATTTCTAAATGTTATATTTATTAGATGAAATAATTTGATTATAAAAACCAATCAAGGACTAGACTAATAATTAATGAGTAATTTGTAACGTGGTTAATTTTCCATGACTAATTTGATATTAATTTAAATCGTTAAAAACAAATTTAAAGCCTTCTAAAGTTTCTAGGGATTAATTTGATATCAAAACTACAGTAGGGACAATGTTGGTCTGTTAGTGAGTTTTATTAAGTAATAATTATATAAATAGATGAGTAATTTTTAAATGATTAATTTCTGAGTAACTAATTTTTTGTACTAATTTAAGAATCTTGAAGAACTAATTTTCTAAATTTATTAATATTTTGGGAGACTAATTCGAGCTCAAAACTAACAATGACTAACAATTTAGGCTTTTTTTTTCTTTTTAAAATTAAAAACTAAATTGATTATGTGTAAATTATAAAGTAATTTCTTAATGTTATAATTTGAGGGGAACAAATTTAAAGACAAAAATATAGATTGGAGAAAACTAGTAATGAATGAGAAATTTTCAGCAAAATTAATTTTTGAATGACTATTTTGATATTGAAACTATAGGGACAAAATTGGTTTGTTAAGGAATTTTTATAACATAATGATTTAATAAATAGATGAGTGATTTTCAACATGATTGATTTCTGAGGAACTAATTTATAAATTCACAAATGTTTTGAGCGGACTAATTTCATGACAAAACTAACATAGGGACTAAATTGATTATGGGTAAATTTATAAAATAATTTCTTGATGTTATAATTAGTAAATTAGTAATGAATGAGTAATTTTTAGCGTGATAAATTTTTGAATGACTGATTTTATATTAGTTTACATTGTCATAAACTAATTTTAGTATTCTAAATCTTTCACGGACTAACTTATATAAAAATTATAACACGGGTTAAATTCTTTATTAGTGATTTTTTATGTGATTAGAAAAGTAATTTTGAACATGGTTTATTTTCAAGGGACTAATTTAATATTAAGTTGAATCTTTAAGAACAAATTTTTTAGTCTTATAAATTTTTTGGGGACTAATTTGATGTCAAAACTAGTGTATTAAACAATTAGAAAAGTAATTTTTGAACTTTCTGTTATGTAAGGAGTGAATTTATAAAGTAATTTCATGATGTTAAAATTTTTAAATGAACCAATTTAATGAGAAAATCCAAAAAGGACTAGACTAGTTATGAATGAGGAATTTACAACATGCTTCAACATCTCAGTTCCCATTTCAATCAGCGAGTAAGAGACTGTCATTGTAAATCAAATGGCTGGTACGAAGCAAACCGCAAGGAAATCCAAGGGAGAAGAGGCTCCGAGGAAGCAACTAGCGACAAAGGCAGCTCGGAAGTCTGCTCCGGCCACCGACAGCGTGAAGAAGTCTCACCGTTTCAGGCCAGAGAAGGTGGGTGTGAGGGAGATCCGTAAATACCAGAAGAGCACAGATCTTGTGATCAGGAAGCTTCCATTCCAGAGATTTCAAACAGATCTCCGATTCTAGAGCAACATCGTCTCAGCTCTAGAAGAAGTTGTTGTAGCCTACCTCATCAGAATGTTTGAAGATACGAAACTCTACGCAATTCATGCTAAGAGAATTACAATAATGCCAAAGGATATTCAGCTTGTTCGTAGAATTAGGGGCGACAGAGCTTAGGGTTTTTTCTTGTCATGTATAAAACCTTTTATCCATTTTAGGGTTCTTTATACTGTCATCTTCATTAGAAGGTGAAGGTCCTAGTTTCCATAGAAGTGGTTGTAAAATTCGTTGTTTCTTATCAGAAGAATTGGATTCTAGTTTCGTGTTTAAATCATCATTCTTATTTCACTCTCTGTAGAGTAATAAAGCGTATGGCGTTGCTTTTTGCCTTTTTCTTCCCTTTCTTTTGTTTTTCATTCTTTTCCCTTTTACCATTTCTAATTGCATTTAAATTTTCATTTTATTTTGTTTTAGTTGTTATTCAAAATAAAGTATTATTGGTATGGTACCTGTGCATTCTTATTGGTGTACGGTGTGTTTGAATATATTAGTTTATTTAAATATTTAGTTTATGCATTAAACTCTTAACAAATTAAAGATAGTATTTATGAGTAGAATTATGTAATAACTCATGTAGATAAGGTCAATATAGAGTAGCTTATTTTGATAAATTTCTCCTAAATGGTTTTAGATTTTGTTGTAGTATCACAGATGCAAAGACTTTCAAATCCACAAAGAAAGTAAATTCAATAATAAATACTTTGAAAGAAGTTAAAATGTCATTTAATTGTTACAAAAAAAAAATGTCATTTAATTTTTTTAGTATGTTTGAATAACCCAAACTAATCTCAAGACACTCAATACTGTGAAATTGTGTTTCAAGTTTTCAACGATCCAAAGGAGGGATGAAATTAGTTGAGTTTGGCCCATAAAAAAAAATCTCGTTCCATAATAACCCTGACGACCACAATAGTTCTGCGAAACGCGTGGTTTTGATCCTAAATTTGAAATCTGCGCGTAGGGGTCACGAGCAACATCAAAGTTGCAGAAGTTGAATCCCTAGTTGAAAGATTGAGCGGTTCCGAGTTCCTAGCGGTTCGAGTCTCGATCAGAGAGTGTTAAACCCACTTGGGTAAGATGGAGACGCTGGACATTTGCTTTCAGTACTGTGTAGTTCACCTAGGGATTCTGTAACATCCCAAAAATCTATAAAGGAGACTTACGACTTAAGGGATTTGGCTACAATTTATAAAGAAAAGAAAGAGGAGAATTTGTTGTAAGTATAGAGGTCAAAGGAGGGACAAAAATGACATGTATATTCGAATATGCACAGTAATATTCAAATCATATTCGAATATGCACAATAAGATTCGAATCATATTCGAATATACACAATAATATACGAATATGGACTTTTCATATTCGAATATGGAAATGTGGAATTGAATACAAGAGCCTTATATTCGAATATGGACCCCCAAAGTCTATAAATAGGGGTGCATTGTCTCCAAAACTCGTTTTTTTCTCCATTCCTCACTCTACACTCTCTAAAAACCTCTGTTACGAACCAATTACACTCTATAACTTTTCCATCCAAGGAATTCCATCTCACCAAGTTTACTCCCTAACTAAAGGTTTCAAGAGTTGAGATCCAGCCTCAGAGACAGCAAGTGCAGAAGGAAGGGAGTTTGATTCCGAGATTGGATTTAGAGGAGAAAAGGATATTTCAAGTGCAAGGTAACCCTAAAACCCCACTTCTAGGGCACTATGAAATGTTAGGAACATGTGATTAGGGACTATAGACAATGTGTTAGAAATATCCTGAGTTAGGATTTTATTTGATATTATTTGATATGTCTGCATGATGTTGTATGATATGTTCGCATGATGCTGTATTGTTTAAATGTGCAAACAGATGATGTATGTTTAGGAATTTTGAATGATAAATTGTAAGCAATAGACAAGGGTTTCCAGATTATAACGTGGTAAAATTGAGAATAGGACTCTGGATAGAATGTCAAAGTGTTTTAAAAAGTATAAAGTCCAGAGTTAGTATGGAATCAAATATGTACTCGAATATGGAAGGCCATATTCAAATAGATCTTCGAGCATGACACATAATATTCAAACATAAGAGGTTTATGTTTGAATATTATGCTACTGGAACTCTTGTTTGATTATTGTGATATGAGTATGAATGTGTGATGCATGAGAACCTAAAATGTATCAAATAAAAGAAAAGTGGTAAATGCTTCCCCATCAACGTTGGTTGAGTAAGAGGGTTGAGTTCTGTTGGAAGTAGACCGGGTAAGTAGACAAGCATGGAAAAGAGAATGATTTGGGAGCTATTACCAGAAGGGGTAATGGTTCTTGTAGACCTGTAATGGTTGTTGAATCTGAATAAGAGAAATGATTGGGAGTTATTACCGGAAGGGGTAATAGTTCTTGCAGACCTCTATTGGAGGTGAGGCATGGACTCTGGTTAGGGACGCTTAGCAGGGTTTGTAGAGAGCTCTAGAGTGCTATTTCCACGCACAATGGTGGATTCCCGCGTGCACCGGGTTTCCCGATAAAAGAAGAAAGAAATGAAATGGAAAGGAAAATGATCATGGATGCTTACCTATGTGATTGGCATTTTATGCTTGTTGTGTGTATGTCTGTTAGGAATGATTTGGGAGATTTTTCAGTTAGACTGGACTGTATAAATATACTATTTTCAATACCGACGGTTACTCGGATATATGTCGTACATATAACTGATAGTTATAGTAATGCAGGTGATACAGATTCGTAGGGTGTCAGCACTTGAGAAGACCCTAGCAGCTCCTCGTTATACTTAGGTAGCAATTAGTTTTGTTGTATGGTTATCTAGATGGACTGGCAATCTCTCTGGCTTGTAAATAAAAGACCTTATGTAAATATTTGTGTGTGTATATATATATATATATAATCTTTTGTCTTCCACTATCTGTTAAAAAAAATGAACCTTAAAATCTAGGTGTTACAATTTGGTATCAGAGCAGTTTTGTCCTATCCGGACTGTGGTATCATATATGCAACTTAGATTAAATTTCACAGAGATAAAGTCCTGTCTTAACCTGAGATGTTGGCAGTATACGATTCATTATATTGAGCCTGGTCAACTCAGTGTGGTGCGTTGTATGCAGGAAGGCATGGCATGAAGCCACCCCGGTAGACGTCGCTCTAACACTAATGCGACACCAACTCCGACTGATTCTCGATTGATACAGCAAATGGCACAGGCCATGACACAAATGGTGGAGGCACAAGGTTGGGAAGATCGTTATCAGAGTTTTCATAGACCCGACCCACCCACTTTTTCTGGTGGAAGAGATCCCATGATAGCAGAGGAATGGCTAGATTAGTTAGAGGGAATTTTTCATGTAACTACATCTGGCGATCAAAACAAGGTAGAATTGGACATTGATAGACTTAGAGGAGAAGCATCGCAATGATGGAAGAGATTTTGAGAACACATGGAGGCGACTGGAGGTCATATAACTTGGGAGGAATGTAAGACTTTGTTTCTGAACAATTATTTTCTCTCTAATATGAAGGACCAAAAAGAGATAGAATTTCTCACACTACAGTAGGGTGACATGACTGTGGATGAGTATGTTGTCAGATTTGAAGGCTAAGCTCGATTCTCGAACAATCTTCAGAACAAACCCGACGAGGCGTGGAATTCTAAGAGGTTTGAACAAGGTCTTAGGCAAGAGGTCAGGAACTTGGTGATTACACAGCGAATCCGGGAGCATCAGATTCTAATTGAGGCATGCCAACTTGTTAAACAATCGTTGGCCGCAGTGCCAGCTAGTAGACAACTGCTGTGGAAGCAAAAGAGGGAGGAAGGAAGCTCAAAGGGAGGAAAGGGTAAGGAAGTAGAAAACAAAGGCAAGGGAACTGTCCTAAAATGCCAGACCTGCAGGAAGCCTCATAAAGGATAATGCTTCAAAACAAGAGAGTTTGTTTTACGTGCCACTAGCCTAGACATATTAGTTGGCAATGCCCAAACAAAGATCAGAAGCAAGCACGAGAGGACAAGAAGAAGAATCAAGTGAGAGGTCGGGTGTATACGCTGAATGCTGAGGAGGTTGACTATTCGAAGAATCTTATCCAAGGTATGGGATTAATAAAAGCAAAGTCTGTTAACATTTTGTTTGATTCGGGTGTAACTCACTCATTCATATCAGTAGATTGTGCAAAACAAGTTTATTTTCCTATGTCCAAGCTACCCTATGAAGTGCTAGTCTCTACTCCCTCTAAAAAGAAAATCTGTACCACTACTATGTGTTCTCCCGTGTTCCAAGACTTTCAAGGCAAGACTTTCTGTTTAGACTTATACTGCTTGCCGATGAAACAGCTAGATGTAATCTTAGGCATGGACTGGCTCAAAGCTCATAAAGTCAAAATTCATTGCGCCACCAAGACCGTGCACATTCCAGACCGAGGCTTGGAGATATACTATATGCATCATCCTACCTCTGATCTCCATAATCTAACTATGTATGATGATAGTCCAAGGTATCTGGTTGTTTGTGTAAGTGACGTTAAGAAATCAGTGAATGTCGATTCCCTCCCGTAGTCCAAGACTTTCTAGAAGTGTTTCCTGATGACATTGAATCTTTGCCACCAGAAAGGGAAGTAGAGTTTTCAATTGAGTTAATTCCAGGAGCTGGACCGGTTTCTAAGGCACCATACAGAATGGCACCTCTTGAGTTGGCAGAAGTTAAACGACAGATAGAAGAACTAATGTAGAAGCAATTTATTAGACCAAGCGCTTCACTGTGGGGAGCCCCAGTGCAGCTCGTCAAGAAGAAGGATGGGAAATTGCGCTTGTGTGTGGACTATCGAGAGCTGAATAAGTTGACAGTGAAGAACAAATATCCACTACCTCGAATTGACGATTTTCTTGACCAATTGGGAGAAGCCAAGGTGTTTTCGATGATTGATCTTTGGTCGGGATACCACCAAATAAGGATTAAGCCTGAGGATATTCCTAAGATTGCATTCCGGACGCGGTATGACCAAATTGAGTACTTGGTGATGCCGTTCAGATTGACAATGCTCCTGCTATTTTCATGGATTATATGAACCACATTTTCCGACCCTACTTGGACAAGTTTGTTGTAGTCTTCATTGATGATATCCTCATTTATTCCAAGATTGCCGAAGAACAAGAAGAGCATTTGAGATTGGTACTAAGTATACTCAAAGAAAAACAGTTGTATGCCAAGTTAGATAAATGTGAGTTCAAGTTGGAAGAAGTTCAATTCCTTGGCCATGTGATTAATAAAGCCAGCATAGTTGTAGATCCAAGCAAAGTTGAAGCTGTGATGAAATGGGAACGATCGACCAATGTCACAGAAATCCAAAGTTTTCTGCGATTAGCAGGGTACTACCGGCGATTCATTAAGGGATTTTCCAAGATTACAATCCCATTGACCAAGCTGACATGGAAGGGTGTTCCGTTTGTGTTGGATGCCAAGTGTGAAGAAAGCTTTCAGTTGCTGAAGGAAAAGCTAACAACAGCGCCAGTGTTGGTAATTCCTAATCCAACAAAGAATTTTCAGGTGTATTGTGATGCGTCAAAACAAGGCTTGGGATGTGTACTTATGCAAGAAGGGCAAGTAGTTGCTTACACTTCCCGACAATTACGGCCAGATGATGCAAATTACCCAACACATGGCTTGGAGTTAGCCGCTGTAGTCTTTGCGTTGAAAGTTTGGAGGCACTACTTGTACTGAGTAACGTTTGAAGTATTCAGCGACCATAGAAGTCTGAGATACTTGTTCAATCAAAAGGAGCTGAATATCAGGCAGCGACGGTGGATGGAGTTCTTGAAGGATTATGATTTTGAGCTGAAGTATCATCTAGGAAAAGCTAATGTAGTGGCAGATGCACTAAGCAGAAAATCTCTGCATGTGTCAACTATGATGATTCATCAGATGATACTTTTGGAGAAATTCAGAGACTTACACTTGGATGTGTCTTGTTACAGCGCTGGCATTTCTGTGTGCAAAGTTGACTTGAAGAATGCACTAAGAGACTGAATCCGAGAAGCACAGATATTCGATCACGAACTCCAGAAGCTTAAGGAACAAAATTATTTCTCCGTGGCGGGTGAGTATAATATCAGACAGAGACCCCAAGTTCACTTCGCGTTTCTGGGGAGCATTGCAAAAGGCTTTTGGGACTCGGCTACATTTGAATACCTCACATCATCCCCAAACCGATGGGCAGTCCGAACGAACAATTCAGACTCTGGAAGACATGCTGCGAGCTTGTGTGCTAGAAGAAGGGGGAGACTGGGGAAGATATCTGCCATTGATAGAATTTTCCTATAACAACAGTTTCAATTCAAGTATAGGCACGACACCCTACGAAGCACTCTACGGGAGGAAGTGCCGGTCACCAATATGCTGGTTTGAAACTTGGGATAAGTTACTCTTAGGACCGGATTTGGTGCAAGAAACAACCAATGGTATAAGGCGTATCCGAGAAAGGTTGAAGAGGGCTCAAGACCGTCAGAAAATTTATGCAGATCAACGGAGAAAGCCTTTAGAATTCAAAGAAGGAGAGCATGTGTTTCTGAAAGTTACACCGTATACCGCTGTTGGAAAAGCAATGAAGATAATGAAACTTCAACCTCGTTTCATTGGTCCTTATCAGATTATCAGAAGAATAGGACGCGTTGCTTACCAATTAGCTTTGCATCCTCACTTGTCCAACCTACACGATGTGTTCCACGTATCTCAGCTCCGAAAATATGTCTCTGATCCCTCTCACATCTTAGAAGAAGATAACATCCCTTTGAAATCAAATACTTCCTATCGGGTAGAACCTATGAAGATCCTAGACCGAGGAGAGAAAACATTACGGAACAAAGTGATCCCACGGGTAAAAGTTCTTTGGAAGAATATCGACTCATAAGAGCTCACTTGGGAAAAGGAGCAAGACAAGAGGGACGCGTATCCCGAACTATTTCAGTAATGAAGGTAATACTCTAATTTTTAGGACAAAATCATTTTTAGTGGGGTAGAATTGTAACATCGCGAAAATCCATAAAGGAGACTTAGGACTTAAGGGATTTGGTTACAATTTACAAAGAAAAGAAAGAGGAGAATTTGTTGTAAGTACAGAGGTCAAAGGAGGGACAAAAATGACATGTATATTCGAATATGAACATGCATATTTGAATATGAACTGTGCATATTCGAATCATATTCGAATATGAACAATGCATATTCGAATATGCACAGTAATATTCGAATCATATTCGAATATGGACTTTTCATATTCGAATATGGAAGTGTGAAATTGAATACAGGAGCCTTATATTCGAATATATATTCAAATATGGACCCCCAAAGTCTATAAATAGGGGTGCTTTGTCTCCAAAACTCGTTGTTTTCCCGATTCCTCACTATACACTCTCTCAAAACCTCTGTTACGAACCAACTACACTCTATAACTTTTCCATCCAAGGAATTCCATCTCACCAAGTTTTCTCCGTAACTAATGGTTTCAAGAGTTTAGATCCAGCCTCGGAGACAACAAATGTAGAAGGAAGGGAGTTGGATACTGAGATTGGATTTAGGGGAGAAAAGGATACTGGAAGTGCATGGTAACCCTAAAACCCCAAATCTAGGGCACTATGAAATGTTAGGAACATGTAATTATGGACTATAGACAATGTGTTAGAAATCGGCTGAGTTAAGATTTTATTTAAAGTTATTTGATATGTTTGCATGTGTTGTATGATATGTTCGCATGATGCTGTATTATTTAAATGTGCAAACAGATAATGCATGTTTAGGAATTTTGAATGATAAAGTGTATGTAACAGACAAGGGTTTCCAGATTATAACGTGGTAAAATTGAGAATAGGACTCTGGATAGATTGTAAAATTATTTTAAAAAGTATAAAGTCTAGAGTTAGTATGGAATCGAATATGTACTCGTATATGGAAGGCAATATTCAAAAAGATCTTCGAGCATGACACATAATATTCAAACATAAGAGGTTTATGTTTGAATATTATGCTACTGGAACTCTTGTTTGATTGATTCTGATATGAGTATGAATGTGTGATGCATGAGAAATTGAAATGTATCAAATAAAAGAAAAGTGGTAAATGCTTCCCCCATCAACGTTGGTTGAGTAAAAGGGTTGAGTTCCACTGGAAGTAGACCGGGTAAGTGGACAAGCATGGAAAAGAGAATAATTTCGGAGCTATTACCGGAAGCGGTAATGGTTCTTACAGACCTGTAATGGGTGTTGACTCTAAATAAGAGAAATGATTGGGAGCTATTACCGGAAGGGGTAATACTTCTTGCATACCTCTACTGGAGGTGAGGCATGGACTCTAGTTAGGGATGCTTACCAAGGTTTGCAGAGAGCTCTAGAGTGCTATTGCCACGCACAATGGTGGTTTCCCGCATGCACCGGGTTTCCCGATAAAAGAAGAAAGAAATGAAATGGAAAATGATCATGCATGCATACCTATGTGATTGGCATTTTATGCTTGTTGCGGGTATGTGTGTTAGGAATGATTTGGGAGATTTTCCACTTAGACGGGCTGTAATACTGTATATATATACTATTTTCAATATCGACGGTTACTCAGTTATATGTTGTACATATAACTGACGGTCATTGTATTGCAGGTGATACGGAATCGGAGGGTATCAACGCTTGAGAAGAGCCTAGCAGCTCCTCGTTATACTTAGGTAGCAATTAGTTTTGTTGTATGGTTATCTAGATGAACTGGCGATCTCTCTGGCTTGTAAATAAAAGACCTTATGTAAATATTTGTCTATGTATATAAATAATCTTTTGTCTTCCACTGTCTGTTAAAAATAATGACCCTAAAAATCTAGGTGTTACAGATTCTCATATCAGTATTTGTCGTCAGGGCGGACGATCGTGCTGGGAAATTCTGTGTCCATGGCAATTATCTGGTGCAATTTGATGGCGAAGCGGATAACCTTGAACTCCGGTTCAAGGATGGAAGCCCAAACGGAGCACGTGACGACTGAATTGGATGCGCTTAAAATCCCCTGGCGTTAGAAAACTTGCAGAACTGAAGTATGAGAATTGAGAACCAAGTCCTTGGAAGAAGGAAAACAGAGAAAATAGTGTCTTGAAGATGAAGACTACAGAGACTTATATAATATTTATTCACAGAATTAGATTTTCTAAGATACACATTAACTGCATTGATTGCACTATATTTCAAAAAGGAAAATCTATTTAACAATCAAATAAAAAAATAATATCTATTTAGAAGTGTATTATTAAAAACATCTCTTTAACTAGAAAAAAAGTATATTATTTACAATATTTTATTTTTATTTCCAAAATGAAATATAACCAAAAGTATATTTACCAGATAAAGGATTTTATTTATTATATTTGCTTTTCAAATAGTTGATAAAAAAACCCGTCTTACCAAAAACAAAGAATTCTGTTTTACCGATTTTCAAAAGTTTTACTTAATATTTTTTATAATAAAACCATTTGTTAAAAATGATAATTATGATATGATAAGTTATCTTGGCATAATACATTATAATTGTTATTATGATGACTCAACATGCAACCAAAATCCAATTTTTGCAACCAAAATCAATTTTGATGTTTTTTCTAACACATAATCAAACAACTTAGGGCTGGTTTGTTTGAAATTTTGTATTGATGAAATTGATTTTAACCAACGCTAAAAATATTTATATCCATTAGATCATCTCCATTTTTATGCATTAATAATGTCAACCATTTATTTTTGTTTGAGTTTTTGTGTTTTTCACTTCTGATTCTACTTGTTAGAAATATAGAGAAAATGTGAAATGTATTCATGAGGTGTCTTTTAGCTGTACAATGAGTCACCTATTTATAGGTGAAAATACAATATGAAAAATGAATAAATTAATCTCAACAAATCAAATCACATCCTATCAAATCCTAATCCTAATCATATTATATCAAATTCCTAATGTTAGAAACCAATTACAATATTACAATATCAATTTAAATATTTACAATATCAATTAAATATTTCAATATCCCCCTCAAACTCAAGTGAGTGTAGAAGAGACCAACTTGAGTTTGGGAAAATAGGGCTGTAAACACTACTAAAAAACGTGGTTTTAACTACGTTATTTATCGTCGGTTATTATAATTGTAGTTAACTATGAGTATTACTACGTTTATAGTTGGCCGTAGGCAAATAAATTACATTAGCTACGGTTTTGTTCTAGCCGTGGACAACTCCCTACAATTTTGAACAACCGTAGGCAAATCACTACCATTTTCACCCAACTGTAGCCAAATTAAAAAGATAATGACCCACCCTGCCTTGACAATCTCTTCGTGTTTCACCTTGAACATAGACACAGAGCCACAAGCCAAACTGTTGCGTCTCATTTCTTTCTCGGATTACATCTTCCCTCAACCTCTCTTTTTCTCTCCACCAAATCCACCGCGACCCAAGCTCCTGTTTCTAGCTCCGCCGCCGTTCTCCTTCTTTTTCACCTCTGTTCCGCCGCAAATCGCGTCAGTCGCACTTCTCTGGTACAGGTATGGAACCCCTAGACTCTCCTTTCACTCTCATCGCCTCTTCTGCCGTGCTTGTGAACCCTAGAACCATAACACAGAGCATAACCGTAACAGAGATAGAGAGAGCGCGATGGAAGATTCAGGGATGATTCTCTCTCACATTTCTTCTTTGAAAGAAATGCTAGATCAGGTATTCTTCTCTTCCTTCAATTTTCTCCTTCTCACCACATGATCTTCCTTAATCATTGATCATACAATGTGATTATTTTCTAAGAAATTAGGTTAACGAAGAAATTGAATATTCAGATTACGCAAGAGATTGAATCCAGCATTGTCAAATGCAAGGAGATCGAGGCAGATCTGGCTGTTAGAAAAGCCGAACTAATCAACACGAGTGGCGTGTTGCAGTTTGACATTGTTGGATACGTCACTGTAACTGGTAAGTTCGCTCTTCACCGTTGAAGTTTCTGTTCAACTGCATTTAGATGAATCTAATTTGAAGTTTCGCATGGTATCATTAGTTGTTCCGATCCATTAGTTCATGAATTTATTATGAACAAAATGAGAAGCTCAATTACCGATCAAATAGTTAGAGGAGTGCATTTCAAATTAGATTGTTAGATGATCATTTCAAATTCCTAATTTACAACAAATAAATCCATTATCCATGCGTGAGATAGTCCTAAACGAATAAATCAGTAATTAATCAGTAACTTTTGAGTAGTGTTTGTAATGTTTTCTTTTCTGCCTACTGATGATCTGGGATTTGGATTTCACAAGTATTTGATTCCGGAAATAATTATATGTTTGTGAGTTTGTCATTTTAAAACCCACTATAAGTTGAACTCATAAGGTAGGGGTTAATCAAACAAACGTGAAAATTGCATATATTGGATAGAGCAGTTGTTTCAGCAATTTTTAAAAGCAACTACAATTAATTTCAGTAAAGTTTTGAACTGATACGATAATTGATAACTAGCAGGAAATCTTGAAGAAAAGTGAAAACTGTTGATTGAATGATGAAGGATATGGTCTAAAGAATGAAATTGTTGATATAGCTTTACAAATTATGAAGAGACATAAATGTTCGACTCAGGTTCATGTCTTGAATAAGATTTGTTGAATTTAAGGTTGCATCAAGGGTTAATTAGGGACAAGTTGGAGCAACAAGTGTCTCAGCAAGTATTTCATTTTCTTTGCATAATATAAAGGTGACATTGGTGGACCTGTCTTATTCAAACCCAAGATTTTGTTGATTCTATTGTTCCTATGTGGATAGAGATATATGATCTTGGATTTTGCTTTCAATTGGATCCAAATTCAGCTTTATTGTTACAATTTCTCTGCTCTCTATCCTTTCGCTCACATGGTTATTTCAAAACTTCTATGGCTCTTCTCTCCTCTTGCATTGTAAGTAAGTTCCTTCCGTTTTCTCATTGTTATTTCAAAACTATCTTATCAATTTAGCGTTTCTGAATCCTTTGATGGCTCTTAGTCAATTGCTATTCTCAGAGGAAACCATGAAAGCCATCAGGTTTATGTTTTCTCTCTTCATTAGATTATAATTTGCTTATGTTTCCTGAGGTGTATTTATTTCTAAGCTTACATTGTAACTGTTATGCTTGAATTGAAAAAATAATAGCTAGACTTGGAGTCTTTTGCATTTTGTAATAAAATGTTATTTCTAAGCATTCTAGGAGCAGGTTTGATGACTTATACAATTGTTTATTATTTGTGGACCTAATTTTTCCTGTTATCATAATTTTTGTACAGATTTCTCAAGTGTATGGGTTTTACAAGAATGCCTAAGAAAGTGAGTTTTAAAACCTTCATTTAGTGTACAGATTTGTATTGAAAGATGTACATGAAGATAGGTACACTAACCTTCTAACATTTGATTCTTAGAACTTAGTAACTGAGAGTAATTCAGTACTGTGTGTACTTTCACTATACTTGGTATATGAGATTGGGTTTTACAGACTACTGTCTACCTTTGGTCTCTAGATGTCAATTATCCTTATAACATTTACTTATTGAAAGTGAAAACATACATTAGATGATGTTGTTAAATGTGAACTAATGTTAAATTCTTAGAACTTCTAATTTCGCTGATTCTTAAATTCATGTACTTTTGTCTTGGCAAAATCAATTTTCTTAATGAAATCTGTGTTTTAATAGTGATTTAAGCTATGGATCTTTCCTTCCTTAACATCTTTTGAGTATAAATAACTGTTATTAATGACTCAAAAACCGATTTATTCTAATTTCCTCCTTGCTGGCCTGGTTTTGTTTTTAGTGACTCTGGTTTTGTTTTAATGATGAAGCAAACCTAGCTGTCAGTTAGATTTTTGAATTGGATTAAGATGACATTAATGTGGATAGGAGAACAGACTTCTTTAGAAAAGGAAAGAAAGGATATTGATAGTGTTTGGAAATTGACTTTATTGTATAGCTAATTTACTTCAATTGTCTACCTTTGCTTTTGTTTATCTTTCAATTTTGTGCCATGAGTTGTTTATTTTTCTTTTATATGATCATCATGGCTTGCGAGCATATTGGTCTGGTGCAACTGGCAGTCTTTTTCGCTTCATCATTCCTTTGTGAACTATTGTTGTTTCCGTTTCATCTTATGTAACTGATGTATATGTGAGCAACTTTTGACTGTAAAGAAAATGGTTAGTATTTTTAAAAGATGCCTTTATGATTTGCCCATGTTTGCTTGCTTTTCTCTTGCATGATAGGCTGATGAAGCAAGATTAAGGGAGGAATTCGAGAGGAAGGGCAGAAATCTTCCTCCCAAAGAAGAGTCACAAACTTTTGATTCAAATGTCATTACACCTGGAACTGAATTGCTGGCTGTTTTGTCAATTGCACTTCAGTACTCTATTCATCTTAGGTTGAACAATGACCCTGGTTTGAAAAATATTAAGGTATGAAGTTTAATGTATCTAAGTTGTCTGTCTGTGGCTTGTGTGTCCCAGTGGAGCCAAGAAACTTACTGCTATGATTTTTGTTTTATGTCTGAAGGTTATTCTTTCTGGTGCAAATGTTCCTGATGAAGGGGAGCATAAAATCATGTCCTATATTCGCCTGAGAAATCTGAAAGGTTTTGATCCAAATATACGGCATTGCCTATATGGTTTGGTATGTATTCCACTTTGAACGCTTTATTCTTCTTGAAAATTCAACCTTTTTTGGGTTGACTTCTTCTCAATGTCTTGTATTTTGTTTTTTTTTCCATGGATTTAATTAACTTATCCTAATAATTTGGTGTGTAATGACATGATGCTGATTTGATTATGTTGGCACTGGCTACCTATGAAGTCCACTTTTCAATTCTTAGAGAGGTTTGTGTCTGCCGAGATTTTCTTTGAGCATCTGAATTACAGCATATTAGCATAGAAAATAGTTGAGAGACATTACGGAGGTTTGTCACTCTTTTTACTTTTCCCTCTTTTTCAATTTCAAATAACCACGTGCATGCTGTATTGAACCAATTCCTAGGTTGATGATCTCTTTCAAAATTCAAATTAATTAAGTAGTATTTTCATTTTAAATCAAATCTATCAAACGTGGATGGAATCTTTTCTTACCTTGCATTGCTCCTTAAATTAATAATGAAGCAAGCAATTAAAGCCAATGCCCCCATATCGCGGTGCAAATCATCACTTTTTCCTTTTATTTAGTTTTATTCAATACTGTTCACATTATTTACTTTTGTCATACATCACAATATTTGTTTTTAAAGTATATTATTATAATATAATGAAATGATAGAATAGTGTGCTGTTTGGGTGAGTGATTTTGTAGATTTTAAGCAATGGAGCGTACAAAAGCATAGAGCACAGAGCAGCAGTAAACAGAGAAAAACAGAGGATTTCGATTGCAATGTTCTTCAACCCAAAATACAAGATGTTACTGATGCTGAGCAAGAGCAACCACTATCTGACTCTGATTTACTAATAAAGAAGTTGAGAGAAGAGAATCGAGTGCTGAAGGAAAGGTATACTGTAAGTTTTGTACTTATAAGTTATAATGCATATCTTGGTTTCATTGTAGAACTCAATTCATTTGCTCTTACCATTTGTCATTCTATTGTTTCTTGTTCATAGATTAGCAAAGAAAGAAGATGAAATTTTAGGGGGAGTATTGCAGGCTTTGCAGTTTGAGAAAGACAGGTCTAGATCTCTCGAAACTAAGGTTTGGGCTCCAAACTTTTGTATTTTAAACATATTTGCTCTAAGAATTCAAGAACTTGGTTTGGTAACTGCTCCGTTATTAATGACTTAACATTTGAGGTTGTTGCTCAGTTTAATTGCTTATTATATTGTGTTATGTAAACCATGTTTTTTGGAAAAAAGGTGCTACTACAACTTTTTTTCTAAACACATTATTTCCAATTTGTCCTTTCATACCTATGCAATTTCATCTCTTGAAAAATGGGCTTATAATCCTGTCACTGTTAATACGGTTAGTACTTAGCAGTTTACAGCCTAATAGCCATAAATTATTGATCACCATGTGTGTGTAAAATAAATTGAGTTTGCTAAGCTTCTTTCAGTCACGAATAATGCATATTTTCATTTCATTCACCTAGCTTGACCCTTGCAGAGCAAAATTTTGAAACTCATCACTTTCATTGTAATGATTCTTTAATTTGGCAGGTTACAAGGCTTTACAAAGACAAATACCATGCTAATATCGAGTTTACTGTAAGTTGTATTTCCTTAAGAATTTTGTGGTTGATTTAATTTTAGGGAATCAATTTGTAATCCCTAGCTAGGATCAAGCTACCTTGTCTCTTTTTTACCTTAGTTGTTATCACATTATTTCTATGTGATGATTCTGGTTTGAGAACACCAGATTGCATGAGGAAGTGGAACTAATAGAATGCCATCGAATAACTTTTAACTGTACTTTTGGTCATATTTTGAATTGAATTGTTGTTCCTCTAAATACTGTGCTTAACATAATAATTTTGTGGATGTTTCCCAAAATTAGTTGTTCAAACAAAAAATTAATATTCTGTCTATGTGTTCACTTTTCAGAAGTTAGAACTTTCTCTTTTCTATTTTATTCACTGTCTTTGCTAATTTTGTTTGTCATTACTATTCTGTCTGTTCAGAACTTTAATCGTTAATGCGTCAAAACTGTGGATTTTATAATATTTCAACGGAGTAAAATGATGGATTTAACCACAGTTCAAAACTGTGGAAAATGTCTAAGTAAAATGTAAAATGTAAAATTGGACTTAACGTCGGTTTGAACAATGGTTAATGCGTCAAAATTTTCCACAGCTAGAAATTGTGGTTAACGCATTTTTACCTACGGTTTTCTATTGAAACTACAACGGTTGCCTAGAACGGTGGTTAACGGCATTCTCATCACATGATTTAGCTACGGTTTCATTAACTGTGGGGAAGTGGTTTACCCACAGTTTGAACCGTGGTTAAAACCAAAAAATAACAGTAGCTAAAGCCTTTTTTTTTGTAGTGAAAATGTTTAGGTGAATGAGACTTGGTAAACATATCAACAAGTTGATCAAGGGTTCCGTCAGGGAGGAGGCGAATAGTCCCACAAACAAGATGTTTAATGGTAAAGTGACAGTCAACTTCTATGTGTTTTGTGCGCTCATGCAACAATGATTAGTTTTTGTGGTTCAATTTCTTAAGTAGGCTCTGTTGAATTAGATAGAATTCCAAATCCTTTTTTCAATACACCAAACGCCCTTTCGATTGCATTTCATAATGAGGCATGATGAAGATTGAATCATTCTCTATGATTTTGGGGTGGATTCCATCCCGAGTATTCTTTCAAATGATAGCGAACACCTCTATAAGGGGTGATAAGTCCACTCGTTAATATGAAGCTAGCATCAAGGTAATACTTTCCTATAATTAGAATAAATAATCAATGTGATTGTTTTAACAAACTCTAATTTATTAATTACCTTGTGGTATTTGAAGTCTATCTTCACGAGTTAATGCATTTTTAATAATTTTTAAGACTGAAGCGGTGCCTTCCCATCGAGGGAGCACATAATTGAACCTTAGTCAAGAGTACACGCAGCTAACATATTTTTTGTTGGATAATCTTTTCTAACATGATATCGAAGAGCATCAACAGGAAATATTTTGACACGTACTACCTCCGGTCCCAAATATAAGTCCCTCTTGAGAAAATTTGTTCATCTTATATATAAACCTCCTACAAAGTTCAAGAAACAATTGTTCATTTTTTCCTTGTCTATCCTTGTTTTAAATGAAGGGATAGTGGGTACAATGAATGCATTTGCTAAAAAATTGACTTTGAAGAAAGATAAATTTGGTAAATTGTACTATTTTTTTTTTGTAAAAACAAGACATTAAATTAGGTTGTTAGTAGTTTTTTTAATCCTTGAGAATTAGTTAAAAGGTCCTCTAAAAAGGACCAAAGGTAGTATATGTGTTCCGTCTAGGGCACAGACACAATCCATTATATTAATATAATCTAGAATATCTACAATATATAATCCTAAAGTTTCATAATTAATTAAAAAATTTTAATTACGGTAAAATATGGATATAATGTATTATTACTAGAAACTTCATGAGGAATAGTTGAGCCATCGGGTTGTACAAGGAATTTTTCTCTCAATTCATGTATAGCTCTTAACACTTAAGATGACAGCTAATCGAGTCTCCATAACGACGAAACCAGAAGTTTACTTCACGTTGTTTAGCATTATGTGTTAATATATAAATAGCTTTTTCTACTTGTTTTTCCACACTTGCACAGCGTGTGGGTTGCAATCCACCCTCTCTTTCTTACATTACACATAGTATCAAGAAAGTTTGAGACCTATTCTTAAAATATTTCTACTAATTTCTTATATAGTTAGTAATTCGACCCATAATTTCTTCACGTAATATTTCTCTCTTTGGGCTCATGCTATAACTAATTTTCCTCTTACTTCTCATTCTAATGAATTGGTAATAGGCAGTAAAGCATGTGAATTGAGCTATAGCCCTTTGACGCAAATCAAACCATCTTACAATTTTTTCTTCCATCTAAAAAACAAACTAAATTACTTATCAAAACAAAATAACTATATATAGTAAAAGGAGTAGCCGCAAGGAACAAGAAGCAGAAACAATGATTGAAAGATGAATTCATAGTATATACATTCAATAAAAGATACGGGTATATATACAAGTTGGTGACCTTATAAGATGAGAATAAAAAACAATAGATGACAAATACAAAATTGTCCTATTTATACCTAACTATATTTTAGTATTTTCCCTCGCTCTCTCTCTATATATTGTGTATTATCTCATAATAGTATATTTCTATAATTAAAAAAATGTTATTACGCTATTATTGTCTTTAGCTACCGATTTGGATGATTTGGGGCTGATTGTGCTGGTTCTGTTATGTATCAATACTAATCAATATTAATTACTCAGAACCAAGGAATTGGTTTAAGGATTGTGTTGCACTAATTCAGCATTCAACTGCTATACTCAAGACAGAAAAGATGCAAGCTCATAGGGCTTAGGCACACGTCATTTGTAAAGTTGTTGGTTGGGCCATTGATCAATTGCCAGCTAGTCTGTTAAAGGATTCATATTAATGCCTAACAAGTGAGTTGATTTTAGGGGTTGAACCTTTCTAATTCTACAATCCTTCCAATATCTTACAATTATTTGAATGAAAATGTAACATGAAATAGAAATATGATTTATGATTTGACAACAGAATCCAAAGTAAAACGAAACAACAATAAAAGCTCAAAAGAAAGCAATGTTATCAAGAACAACACACAAAAGTAACCCAATGACAAAAACAAGCCAACTAGAAACCACTTCAGTGCACACAACAAAAACTCCTAGAAGAAAACAACCCCTAATTAAATATACAGTGAACACAACAAAATGAACAGCACAAGCAAAGAGCAGAAAATCAAGGGATCAAAAAGAAAAGAAGGCCGAATGAACAACCCAATTAAAGAGCAGAATATCAAGGGATAAGAAAGAAAAAGAAGGAACCAAGGAATAGTACCTTGGTTTCTATCTCTGAATGCTATCAAGGAGGAGAGTACAGAAAAAAAAGAACTCCAAAATGGAGTAATAAAATGACAATGGTATAATTGAGTTTCCTAAAAATATTTAAGGGTAATTTGGGTAGTCTATCTCATCTTTTTTAGTTTCATTTCCCTCCCCTTCAAATCCCTCACAAATTTGAGGGAACCATAAACCAAGTAATATTCCCTCCCCTCCCCTCCCCTCTAATTTATTTGAACCAACCAAGGTTTCAAAACTAAATTCCCATCCCTCTACGCCCCTCAATTTCCCTCAATCCAATCAAAGTGTTAAGAGACACTCATAGTCATTCAAATGCAAATAACCTCTATCTATTGGTGTCTTTTTATTTACTTTAATATTTTTTCACGCTATAAATATTGTTAAGAGAAATAGCAAAAGAAATATATTCTTAAGAGCGTGTTAGACAAGTGGCCTCTGTGCTCCAGAAGGGGGGTGAATTGAGCTTAAAAGATTTTTCGTAAACTCATTTAAAATTATAACAAAACTTGAACAAGATATATATTAGTTGACATATGGAATTAAAATATAATGAAAGATAGAAATGAAGATCAAACAAACTAAACAGATATGAGTTTTAGGGATAGAGAGAATAGCAGTGAGTTTTATACTGGTTCAGTCACACACCACTTGTGACCTACGTCCAGTCTAAGAATCTCCGCCATGTGAGAATTCTTGTATTGCTTTTCAACAATTTACACACTAAAACACCTTTCTCAATTGGATACCCCACCAATTTCAAAGGACTCAATCTAGGGATACCTCACCCTAAGAACAACCTTGAAGGATACCTCACCATCAAACAACCTTAAAGGATACCTCACCTTCAAACAACCTTGAAGGATACCTCACCTTCAAACAACCTTGAAGGATACCTCAGCTTCAAACAACTAGAAGGATACCTCACCTTCTCTACACTTTTAAAAATAAGCTCACCACAATGAAACTCTCAAAAGAGTAAATGATACAACTTGAAGCTTTAATATATTTGATTTAAGGCTCTTTGTTTAATGAAAGAAACAGAATAGGGAAAAATAAAGCAAGCCTTAGGCAATAGCACAAGACCCTTGATTTAAAGAGATTGATGATAGAAAGTAATTTTTAAATTCAATGTTAAGCTTGCAAGGGTGTTAAGTATTTTAGAGGACTAAAATACTAACTCGTTTCAGTATAGTGGAAAAACAAGTTATCGTCCTCAGGGAGCAACTACATAATAAATTAGTACCAATATAAGACCTTTGGTGAAGTTTTATAAATGTTTTGAAGTGAATTGAATTGTAAAACAAGTGCTCGTAATGTAAAACGAGTTCAAAATGATTTTTATAAACACTTGGATTTGAACTTGCTGCGCACTGTAATGATCTCTTCGCCTCTGTTAATTTCTATATTATTGAAGAACCGTAAGGTAAAATTTTCATTTACAGAAGATCCCTCATTTTGTAAGATTCTATGATACTAAAAATACACATTTCAATCTCTCAAAAAGGTGTGAATTCAATCACGCAGTAAGTGAAACCCGCAATAAACGGATCATAAATCAATACCTATCTCTAGGTTATTGATTTATGACAATCCTTTATCAGAACCTCCTTTTAAATCAAATTCTCATTTAATTGAAAAGGTTAGAAGAAGGAGAAGAAAGTTGATCAGACTTTGGACTCAGTAATTAAACAGACAAAGAGAAATAATTCAATAATATAGAAAGAAACAAAAGAGTTAGTAATTACAGTGCTAGCCACGTCCAAATCCAAGAATAAGGGTCTAAGCTACCATTGGAGAAACAATGGAATTCATGGATGCAAGGTACAAAAGATCTCTCTGTGCACTCTTTCTCTCTCTAGAATTCTCAATTTCTGCCTCCAGACGGCCTAACCTAACCTAAGCTACGACTGATATATAAATAATAAACTCTGAACATCAATGTGTGCGTTTTGCGTAAGTGTGCCCAGGGACTGGCGCTTAAGCGCCATGTGTGGCTTAAGTGCCACAATGGCAGAGACTTTTCTCTTCTCGTTGCTTCTCTCGCTTGAGCACTAGGTGGCGCTTAAGTGCCACTCTAGCTTGAGCGCTAGCTCTAGCTTGAGCGCCACGTTCCCTGCTGCTTCAAGTGCTTTGCTTTTTGCTTCTCTTCTTGGACTTTCTTTTAACACCTACAATCACTTAACCTCACAAAACCTTGTTAAAAACTATCTTTGCTCAAGAACTCCCAAAGATTAGATTAGGAAGGATTTTTACTTAGAAAAACTCCTTTCAAGAAGGGATAAGTGCATAAATTGGCTTACAAAACATGCCTCAAAATGTACTTATCAAACTCCCCCCAACCTGGCACTTTGCTAGTCCTTAAGCAACGGAACACAAGACTCTAAACAAAAAAGAAGAAACAACAGTGGATGCCTATTTACCGGATTTTTGACAAACCTAAATAAACAACTATCCAGATTTATTAGTGAGGAAGGGAATAGAGTCTTCCTTCAGTTATGGGGTTCATTGTCATAAGTCAATGTTCTTTTGACTAAATTGTGCGCCTGAATTTAAAGTGATGGAACAAAGTAAAAAAAAAAAGTAGATTGCAATTGAAAAATGAACATAAGAATTAAATCAGAAATACTACATTTAAACGCATATATGGATGCATGAAGTCAATGAAGTATTGATACACAGAGAAAAACAGAAAAATACAGAAAACAGAGCATGACAAGGTATGCAATTAAGAGGGTAATCCATGATAACTCACGTGTAACCCGTAATGTAGCCATGTTCAGCCATGTTTGTCGAGGACGTAGGCGTATTAAGGCGTTAGTTTGGGTGTTTGGAGTGTTTAGGATAGTAATCTCTGTCTTGCAAAGAGAACTCGTCCCCTGCAATGTATCCACATGCGCCTTTTTATAGTTTTCTTGGTCTGTCTTTGTCCAATGATGATTAGAGACAAAACCAATAACTGTTTTGATTATGGCGTGAGATTATGACACATAGGAATTGCGTAACTTCCTATCTAATGTGTCATTCTTTGATCAATTTGGCGGTTAACAAGATTACACGGTCACACATGTCTTTTCATGATTGGCCCTCTATTTTGCGCGAGGATTGTTGTGTTGTCCTACTATCCATCTGCCACTTGTCTCTGTGATTGTGCTTCCTACTCATTCGCTTGAGGATTCTCCCATAACTTAGCCATTTCTTCTACCTCTGTTTTTGTTTGTAAATTCTGTTGCCTCTCTATTTTTGATCCTCTTTCTTTTAATCTCTTTGTCAAGGAGAGTTTCTCTTAATAGTCAAAGAGCTAGCGCTTATTGACTAGGGCTTGTTCCATATCTTTGACAAATAAACAAAATTTATTTTGGTACCAACAGATGCCCCCCAAATTCTATCTTTCGAGTGAAATAAATGAAAAAGATAGAATTTAGAAAAAGAGAAAGGTCAATGAACGTGGAATTCTTCCAAAATACTCTTCATTTAATGCCAGCGTAATTCCTTTTACCAAGTGGTCATAAAAACTCACTTGTAGACTTTAATTCTTCTATTTTTCAATTAACCAACGGTAACTTAAAGACTCGTTACTCTTTGAAAATTTGTTCCATAATTATTGCAACAAATCCCATGTTGTTTCATTTTAGGGAAGATTCACGCACTCAACCTTCTTTATAAGCGTTTCAGAATTTCAGTCTCTTCTACTTACTTCTTCACCAAATTGCCTTCTCTGATAATACTGTTTTTTGCCATTCTTTTACAAACGTCAAGCCTTAAACTCCATGTCTACTTCTTCCCTCTTCTCTTCTTCTCAATCTTCTTCTCCCGTTGGTTCACCAATGAAGGAAATTGAGATTGAATCTAGACCCTGTAGGGGTTCAGGTCCGTCAATAGCTCCAGATTTGGGGAAAAATCCGGACAAACTTGCTATTTGGCAAAGCCAGGTACTCATTCCTTCTTAAGACTTCTTTTATTTAGGACCATACAATACTCCTACCCTAGTCAATTCCTTCAAACATCTCTTTCCGTCTCGCCCTAACGAACCTCTCTTAGCTTCCTTGCCAACCATAAATGCTCATTTCATGAATAATACTCATGAAACCTTCAGAACCGCCTTCCCTTTGAAAAAGGGAAAGTATCAAATATGGTTTGACAGAATGATAAAAGAAAAAGGAAAAGACTGGGAGGAAATGGGTATCCTCCCTTTAACCAAACTCAGTACTGAACCTATTCAGTATAATTGCGCTTTACTTTTTGCTGCTCTTCATTTTTGGCACCCTTCTACCAGTAGTTTTCATGTCAGATTGGGCATGATTTCTCCCACCTTGATGGATCTTGCAGCCATTACTGGTCTAAGGCTTGATGGGGATTTCCCATATTTTGAAGTTGTTGACAAAAAGAATCCCTCAGACTTAGTCCCAAACTTGGAAGTTATGACTTACAAAGCCTTTCTAGAAAGAAATATGGGACTAAAAGGATCTCCAGTTAGTAATAAAGAGCATGTAGCGTTTTTACTTTTCTGGTTCTCTAAATATGTATTCTGCAGGAAAGGTCTTCAAGTCCCAAATATGTACATACCAGTGGCCATTGCCTTACATAAGAAGCAAAAATTTGCTTTAGGCCCTTGTATTCTGGCTGCCTTGTATGAAGGCTTAGATGAGGCTTATTGGAAACTGAAGAATGGAGAAGCTTTGAAGAATTTCTCTGGGCCTTTGTGGTTTCTTCAATTGTGGCTGAATGCCCTTCTAAATCCCATATTGACCCCTACCAAATCAGGAATGGTAGACACATCAATTGAAGGCTTCAGACTAGTGCATTATTCAGCAAGTGTGGAAACCATTAACAAGATTGAAGAATTCAAGGAGTACTTAGGCTGGTTCTTCCATATTGACAACATGTTTGCGGATTGGGCCCCTTTTTCCAAAAGAGAAATAGGTCCTGAATGGTTGAGAAGGCCAACCTTCAGTAGAACCAAACGTGGCAAGGAAAACCTCCATCAATTATGGTCTAACCTCATTATTCCAAAGATTATATATACTTTGGCAAATGAGAAGGATGAATACAAGCTATATTCCTACCCCCCAAATTCCTTGCTAGACAATTTGGGTTGGTACAAACCATCCCTACCCCTTACTTCATGAGGGTCAAATCCTCACTGGATATAAAGTCAAAGGCATCTCAGCTCTGGAAGCTTTTATAAAAGAGAAACAACAAAAGTTTGAATTAGAACTCCGTCTTTTTGAAGTAATTCTGAGTGTTACTTCTGAGTTCAAACTGTGGTGGGAGGAATATTATACTTCCTTAAATCTATGTAAGGAAGATGTGAAGGCTAAGGTGACTGACATCCATCCTTCTTCTGTGCAGGATCTCAAGTCAAAGAAGAAAGGTACGCATCTTCAGGAAATTCAAGCATTTCAAGATTACTTTAAAGTAGGTTATAATCCATTCAAGTTGCTAGCTACTATCAATGATGCTAGTGACAGTTTGAAAGAAAGAAGGAAGGCTTATTTGGAAAGGAATCCAGGAAAGAAGGAATTTTATCCAAAATTCCCCCCTTTGCCAACTGCCCCCTTTGGAGTGGCATTTCCTGTTCCTGGACCTTCTTGGTCAATGCCTCCTAATGGCAAATTGATTTTTTCTTTATTTAAGAAGGAAAAAGACCAAGTAACTCCTTCTGGATTTTTTCTCTCAAATTTTGTTGGTTACATTAATGGTTTCACTAAGACTGAAACGCCAATTCCATATGGTAAGAGTTGCAAATGATGGCTTTTCTTTACTTTGATTATCTCATGTTTTCTGATCCCTTTTGACTTTCAGTTATAGAAGAAACTGAAGTGCTTCCAGAACTGAAGAAAAAGAAGGGATTGCTGGAAATGAAATCTACTCTGATAGAGACTGAACAAGAGAAATTCAAGCTCAAATCTCTGCAAAATGGCCTCAAAACAAATCTGGAAGACAAAGCTAAAAATATGTCTGAATTTAAAGACAAATTAGCGAGAGAAACTGAAGCTCTAATTGCTGCTGATGAGGAGATTGAGAAGTGGACTCTCCTGAGAGAGGGAAAAATGAAAGAGATTACTGAATTAAACAATCAAAAGTCGCAGATTGAATGTCAATGCAAACAAATGGTGGAAAATTATCAGAAAATAAGTCAAGACATGTCTTTGACTAAAGTGAAGTCTGAAAGCATCATAACCAGAATGGATGAACTGAGGAAGAATCACGTTGAATTGATGAAGAATCCTCCATTCTGATTTTATGTAATTTTCCATTTTGCCATTTAACTATGTAAAAGGGCTTTGACCTTAAAGACTTCAGATTGTAATCCATCAAGCCTTTTAATGGCTCATGAATAAAATTGACTTCTGATTTATCTACTATTTCTTAAATAGATGTTGGTTTGGAACTTGATAAATAGAAGGCCTGAACTTCTTCAAATATTTTCCATTGATTGACCTAATTAGGTGCAATCCTCCAACTTCCTCTATCATATATGCATTATTAGATAACACTTTTACTACCTTGAATGGTCCTTGCCAGTTTGGAGACCATTTGCCCAAAGTTTTGGACTTAATATCTAAAGGAAGAATGACTTTCCAAACTAAGTAACCTTCTGAAAATACCTTGGCTTTGACATTTTTATTATAAAATTTAGCAACTTTCTCTTTCTGCCTAATAATGTTTTCACAAGCAAGAAGCCTTTCTTCATCTAACTGATCTAATTCATCAAACATCATAGACCAGTAATCTTGAGTAGGAAGTTCATTCTGCCTTTGCACCCTTACTGACATCAAATTGATCTCAACAGGTAATACAGAATCATGACCGTAGGTCAATCTATAAGGAGAAACTCCTGTGGACTCTCTAGGTGAATTCCTATAAGCCCAAAGTATTTGAGATAAGGTCTCATGCCAAGATTTCGGTTTTTTACCAACGTGCTTTTTAATCAAAGACACGATGATCTTATTTATAGCTTTAACCTGCCCATTAGCTTGAGCATAATATGGGGTTGACCTAAGCGTTTTAATCTTCATTTCATTAGCATATTACAATACTTTCTTACATATGAAAACAGATCCTTGATCAGTAGTCAACGTCTCAGGAATACCAAATTTGTAAATGATCTGTTCCTCAATGAAGTTAATAACGTCTTGTTGGTCAATCTCTTTAAATGGGACTGCTTCAACCCATTTAGTAAAATAATCCACAGCAACTAGGATATACTTGTGCCCTTTCGACGAAGGTGGATGTATTTGACCAATTATGTCCAAAGCCCAACCTCTAAATGGCCAAGGTTTGATTATGGAGTGTAACTCACTTGCTGACATATGTTGAACCACACCATGGACTTGACAATTTTCACATGACTTAGCGTAGTTATAACAATCCTTGATCATAGTAGGCCAAAAGTATTTATACCTACTCAGAATCCATTTCATCTTATAACCAGCTTGATGAGCTCCACATATCCCATCATGAATCTCTACCATAGCCAAACGAGATTCTGATTCTCCCAAGCATTTGAGCAATGTGCCATCTGAACTCTTTTTGAAAAGATCTCCACCACAAAGGACATAGTGGATTGACCTTAATTTGATTTTTCTGTCCACATTGATATTTGAGTTTTCCAAAAAATCGATAATAGGCTGTCTCCAATCTTGACCAGCTAAGGTCAAACTGTAAATATCCATCCCTTGTAATTGGAGCCTTTGACTCAGCGTACATAAAGCATCCAAGTTTTTGACTGAAAGCTTATATCCTAAAGCTTTCTGAGCCAATTCATTAGCAATTTCATTTTCTAGCCTTGGGATGTATTCAAAGGAAATATCATCGAACTGTCTGATCAAAGACAAAGCTTCGGTGAAGCATGTCATCATATTTGAATTCAGACAGCTGTATTGACCAATCAATTGTCTAATTACCAATTGAGAATCGCCTTTGACCACAACATCCCTGGCCCCTAAAGTGATCAACAATTGTAATCCTACAATCAAAGCCTCATATTCTGCTTCATTATTGGTCTTTGACTTATCTATTTCATAAGAAAATTTGGTGGGAATTCCAGTTGGGGATACTATCAATATCCCAATTCCTGCACCTTCTTTGTGTTTTGATCCATCAAAATACATGAGCCAAGCCTTTTGACCAACAAAGAGAGATTCAATCTCTGATAAAATTTCTGCATTCTTTATCTTATGGTCAACTAAAAAATCTGCCAAAACCTGCCCTTTGACTGCCTTTATTGGAACATATTTCAAAGCAAATTCAGTCAGAACCAATGACCATTTCCCAATTCTGCTATGTAACATAGGTTTTGACAACATATGTTTAACAACATTATATTGAGAAACTACCTGAACTTCAAAAGGCTTCATATAATATTTCAAATTTGTACAAGAAAAATGAAGAGACACACATAATTTTTCAATGAAAGTATATCGTGTTTCTGCATCATTTAAAATTCTACTTAAATAATATATTACTCTTTCAATTCCATCATCATATTCTTGACACAGCATACTACCAATAGTATCATCAGAAGCAGAAATATACAATTTTAGAAGAAAACCTGGCTTGGGAGGAGTTAAAACTGGTGGATTTGACAAATATCTCTTGATTTGGTCAAATGCCTCTTGATGTTCTTTTTCCCACTTAAAAACTTCTTCACTCTTTAATTTGAGTAGAGGAGAAAAGATTTTGATTCTTCCAGAAAGATTTGAGATGAATCTTCGAAGGAAATTAATTTTCCCAAGTAAAGACTGTAACTCTTTCTTATTCCTAGGAAGAACAATGTCAAAAATAGCCTGGGCCTTGTTTTTATCTATTTGAATCCCAGTCTTTTTGACTAGGAATCCTAAGAACTTCCCAGCAGAAACACCAAAACCGCATTTGACCGGATTCATTTTAAGACCAAAGGCCCTCATTTTCTCAAATGCAATCCTAAGGTCTTCCAGGTGTTGCTGTTTTGATGTTGATTTGACTACAATATCATCAATATAAACCTGCATTGACTTACCTATCAAGTCATGAAAAATTAAGTGCATTGCCCTTTGATAAGTAGAACCTGCATTTTTAAGTCCAAATGGGATCATAACCCATTCATAGGTTCCTATTTGACCAGGGCATCTAAACGCCGTTTTTGGCACATCTTCTTCAGCAATGAATATTTGATTATACCCTGAATATCCATCCATAAAACTCAAGATTTCATTTCCTGCTACTGAGTCAACCATCATGTTAGCAACAGGCATGGGATATTCATCTTTAGGTGTGGCGTTGTTCAAATCTCTAAAGTCAATACAGACTCTCAATTTCCCATTCTTTTTCATGACAGGGACAACATTAGAAATCCATTGAACATACCTTGTTGTCCTAATGAATTTTGCTTTGAGAAGTCTTTCAATCTCTTCTTTGATTTTAAGAACAATTTAGGAGAAAACCTTCTTGGAGGTTGTTTGACTATTTTAGCATCAGGAAACAAGGGAAGTCTATGTTCCACAATTTCTCTTGCCAATCCAGGCATTTCTTCATAATCCCAGGCAAAACAATCTTTGTATTCTTTTAGTAAAGAAATCAATTGCTCCTTGAAAGGTTGCTCAAGGAGATTACTAATATAAGTTTCTCTCTTATGGATACAATCTCCTAGGTTGATTTCCTCTAGAGGATCCTCAGCCTCAATTGCAGTATCCTGATGATCAGCCTTTTCAAAACCCAATGGTTCATCATCATAGATACAATCCAATGGATGGCTATCATTGACATAACTAACAATTTTGTCAATGGCCTATCTTACCTGGGGATTACCAAGTGTTAGACAAGGTTTTGACTTGCCCCCCAAATAAGCTTGCATTGTATTACAATACTCAGCATTTTCTTTTAATGCCTTAACTTTTTTCTCTGAATTATCTTTAATTCTGCATGAATTAAAATAAGAAAGTATTCAAATAACTTCTATTTAATTGGATAATCAAAGATAACATAAGACAATGCATCTTAACAGAGAAACCAACAACTTCTAAAATGCATCATGGCTCATTATGGCCTTATTGAAATGAAACATAAAAGAACATAGTGGCTTTAGTCAGTCACAGAGATAAAAGTTCCTAATTACTTAGTAAGTCGTACATAAATTAAATATATAAACTAAAATCAGGCTTGACCCATCAGTAAGTCAAACCCAAAATTCTTGAGTCTTCAGTAACTCGGAAATGATCCTCAACCCATCAGTAAGTCAAAGATTTCTAAAATTTATGACCCCTCAGTAGGCCAAATATCCAACCCATCAGTAGGCCAGATTTCTGCAATCATCCCTTTTGACTAAACAATAATTTAGTCAAAGGGGTGCTTTCGTATGTGAAAGTTTCCTAGTCATCCTCCGATCCAGTTGGTTGGATGTTAGGGTAATTGACTTGGTCTCTTGGCAAAGGAGGTGCATGTGGGATAGGAAGTGCACGTCGTCCTGGAGCATCTTTATCAGCATTGAGCTCTAAGACTTGCTTTGGATTATCTCTCTTCGAACTCTGTTCCTCAAAATATTTTTCCCAATCAAAAGAATGTCACTATAGAAGCTGAATCCTTAGTTTCTTGATCAGTTTCAAAATCATTGTCTTGAGAAACAATGAAACCAAAAGGAGATAAATTAACTTGAACAGGACATTTGAAGAAAAAGTCCCTCTTGTTCCCCACATTGAGAGGTTCAATGTTGGAAAAGTTCTTCTCAAAATCAGCAGTATTTACTTCACAGCGGAACTAATTCTCATCTCCTCTTATGAATTCTAACTAACCTTGTTCGTTCCACAGAAACATAATTTGATAGAGAGTAGAAGGGACAGCACCAACTCCGTGGATCCACTCTCTGCCCAAAAGGAGATTGTAATTGGCTCGAGAAGGTACCACTACAAACATAGTGGTCCTTGTGATTGAACCAACCTTTATGTCAAGCGCAATACAACCTTGAGATTTTGACTTCTTCCCACTAAAGTCAGTGATAACCATGTTATGTGGGATCATGTCTGCTGATGTTTTATCTAACTTTTTGATGAGATGTTCTGGAATCAGATTAATTGCAGCACCACCGTCAACCAGAACCCTCTTGACTATCTTTCCCTCTGTCTTCACTTTAATGAAGAGAGGTTTGAGATGAGACTTCATCTCTTCAGTTGGTTTCTCGAAGATAGCAGCTTCTTTGACATTGAAGGGGTTTGTTTCATGAATTATAACAAGACCCTCCTCTTCATCAAAGTGATCTTCTTCTTCTACCATTTCAACTGGAGTAGAAAAATCCAAAGGCAGCACAGACACCACATTACATATCGCTTGAAGATCATCAAGAAAACCTGTCTTAAACTTAGAACTGGCATCATCATTGTCACAATCCTCTTCAACCCATTTTCCTTTGTCTTCGATATTTTTAGTCAAAGGCTTGGGCTGCAAAGAATCAACTTCAGCTTCTGACTCTGCTTGGAATTCAAGGACCTTGTCCTGCTTCCTCTTCCATTGATACCTATTCTTATGATTAGGTTTCTGTTTGGAGCCAGAGGCATGGAATTAGTGGTTTGGACAAGATTTTCCAAACTGTAAATTTTTGGTATCAGGCTTCTTGACTGCCATTCTGTCTAAATTTCCCTTTTCTGATAAATACCATTCTGGCACATCTTTCTCAGAGAGATAAACGCTTGGGACAGGTTGTTTCATCTTTCCCCAGTGGTTATATCTACCATTGAAATTGGTTTGGCGCTTGGAAGCCAACCAATTATAGTAGCGTTTGACATCAGAGGCTTCATATTCTCTGGCAGCATCCATGTCAAACAAAGCACTGCATCTCGAGCAAAGGGCAATGTTTTTACCCTTGTCTTTCTTCTTGCACAGATAGTCAACAAGAGACTCATCTTTACTGGGATAAATCTTTTTCTGATGCTTCTCATATTGTTCTCTGAGATACCTGGAATCAGAAATGAGCCTCTTATCTGAGATCTCCACCATATTGATCTCAAATTCTACAGCCAAGTTGGCTTCTGCTGGTAGATGATCAGAATCCACCTTCATTGTGGGTTTGGTTGTCTCAAACTTCAGCCTGCCATCTTTAATGGCCTTATGAATAAGATCCCTGAAACGAATACAACCATTAGTAGCATGACCAATCTTATTATGATACTTACATTGTTTTCTTCCTTTCAATTGGTCAGGAGTCAAAAGCTTATGATCATCTGAAAGCAACAATTGCTTGTCTTTGACTAAAACATCAAAAATTAAATCTGCTTTAGAAATGTCAAAGCCATAAACCTTTTGACTCCAGGTTTCATTTCTATTACTAGTTTCTTTACCCATATTTGGGTATAATGATTTACACGTATATGGAGGCCCAGGTTTAAGTTCAGCTACATGAACCTCACCCTCTGACTCCTCTGTCTCAATTTCAACAGATTCATTGGCACCAACGTAGGCTATTTTAGGATGCTTTACACTTTTCTTATTGTTGTTGGCTTTTTCAGCGTACAAGCCCTCAATTTGCCTAACTCTATCAGCCAATTGAGCCATATCTACAATGTGATGATCAAAAACCTTCTTCTTGACTGGATAATCCAAACCCTTTACCCCCATTTTGACTAGTTCAGCCTCAGGGATTGACACAGAACATCTTGACTTGAATTTTCTAAATCTAATCAAATAATCATCTATAGGCTCATTAGGGAACCTACAAATACTAGATAAGTCATCCAAGGCTATTCTCACTTTTCTTCTATAAAATTGCTCATGGAATTGCCTTTCAAGTTGGACCCAAGACCTGATACTATTTGGGGTCAAGGTTGTAAACCATGAAAAGGCTTCCTTAGTCAAAGAACTAGGAAAGAACTTCATTTTTAAAGCTTCAGATGCAGCTAAATCACCACATTCTAAAGTAAACCTTGCTACATGTTCAACAGTAGACTCTCCCATTTCTCCAGCAAATTTAGTAAATTTGGGAATTTTATATCCCCTAGGCATGTCCATTGCTTGTACTTCATAAGGAAAAGGAGAAGCAAACAACATTTTATCTGAAAAGCCAATGTTAAACCCATGCCTATTGAGGGTCTGTTCGACCATTCTTTCTACGTTAAGATTTCTGATTTGTTGGTTGTAATCCTGATAATACATTTGATTATTAGGATTAGGATTAGGATGAAGCATTCCCTGTTGAAAATTATTTTGAAAAATATCAAAAGGTTGATTACCTGCGTTGTTATGTGCAAATTGCAAAGGGCCTTGCCCCCCAGTCCTATTCAGGTTAGGATTGTTTGCAAAGAGGTCAAAAGCACCTCCACTATTAAAACCAGGGTTCAGGTTGGTGTTTTGACCTAGATTGACTCCAGTATTAAAACCATTGTTAAAACCAGAGTTTAAATTACAAGCATTACTCGTGTTTTGACCAAATCCCAGATTGTTAGTCAAACCCAAAGTCTGCCCAGAATTTAAATTACCATTAAATCCCATGATTTGATAAGGAATCTGATTATTAGCAGCCCCAACATTTTGGTTTGCTATAGGGGTATTGGCAATGCCATTGTTTTGCCCAGAATTCTGGCCTACTAAAGGCCCTTGGGCTTGATTGAGACTTGCATTGAAGCCTCCTCCTGCTTGGTTTAGGTTTTGACCAATTGAGATTTGGCTTTGACTAGCTATTCCTCCAGGAGTAAAATTGTTCCATATTGACTGAATGGCATTAGCATTAGGATTCCCTATTTGATTTAAGAGTTGGCTAATACCATCTCTACTCAAAGTATTATTTTGAACAGGATTATTACCTTGTCCTGTTATAGAATTCCTATTGGGATTTGAATTAGCTCTCATCAATTCTAACATCTCAGCAAAGTTCTGAGACATAGGGGATAAAAATGATCCTAAATGTTGTGCCAACACATTGGCAGTGGCTCTATTTGAATTTTGAACCACTTCTAAGAGATCATCGCGTTATTCCATTAGTATTTCCTAATGGGTTTTGACTAGATTGAAATCCCCCTTGTTGTTGAGCCAAAATCCTGCTCTGTCTGCCCGTTGACGCAAAAGCAGGGTCTATGTTTTCCCCAATTATTCCCATCTGATTCGCCTGAGGACCTTGTTGATGGGTGGTTATCCTAGTAGCAAATACACGGGAAGTCTGAGTACCTTGTGCATTGTTATTCCACCCGGGAGGCATACCCCATAACGGAGCAGAGGTCGTCTTAAGGGTGGTTGTAGAAGTAAAAGGACTTCCAAATGAGGAATTTTGACCCATGGCTGTTGTCATAGCCTGGGTTGGATCATTTTGATTATTATTCAAACTTGTTGAAATGATCCTTTCAGCATTTGTACTTGTAACTCCAGTGGTGGAATTACCTATGCTTGCAGTAGTTGAAGAACTACGAATTGGGGTCGAAGCCATTCTTTCACTATAATTTTCTCTACTTATTACCGTACCACTCCTTAGTCGCATAGACTAAAGAGAACATAAAAGAGAAATCAGAGAAAACGTATGGCACAATTCAAAAAGAATTTTTGTTTCTTTTTGAATATAGAGCAGTTTAGGTCAGTTATGTTATTGTAGATATCATTTTCAAAGAGTTTGACACAAATAACTACCTAATAATGAGAATGTGAACGAAGACAAACACAATGATTAAAATGCAATGTAACTGAAACAAGGATATGATCATGAATACATCATAACACGTATTACGTCAGAAAACAGAGCATAATAATAATTTCAAGATAAACTGCCTTTACTCTCTACTTAGTCAGAGAACTCAAACAATTATTCAAATGAGAACAATGCAGTAGTAACAAATTCCTGGGAATTTGAAAAATCTGCGAAAGTGAATAAACTTCAAAAGTCTACAGTAGTCACAAGTCCAGGAACTTGAAAAATCTGTAGTAGTGACAAGTTTATGATGCGTATAGTGTAAATACACAAAAGAACATGAATGAAACTTATTTTGATTAAAGAAAACAAGTCCCACCAGGCGTGCCAATTTGTTTACCGGATTTTTGACAAACCTAAATAAACAACTATCCACATTTATTAGTGAGGAAGGGAATAGAGTCTTCCTTCAGTTATGGGGTTCTTTGTCATAAGTTAATGTTCTTTTGACTAAATTGTGCGCCTGAATTTAAAGTGATGGAACAAAGTAAAAAAAAAAAAGTAGATTGCAATTGAAAAATGAACATAAGAATTAAATCAGAAATACTACATTTAAACGCATATATGGATGCATGAAGTCAATGAAGTATTGATACACAGTGAAAAACAGAAAAATACAGAAAACAGAGTATGACGAGGTATGCAAGTAAGAGGGTAATCCATGATAACTCACGTGTAACCCATAATGTAGCCATGTTCAGCCATGTTTGTCGAGGACGTAGGCGTATTAAGGCGTTAGTTTGGGTGTTTGGAGTGTTTAGGATAGTAATCTCTGTCTTGCAAAGAGAACTCGTCCCCTGCAATGTATCCACATGCCCCTTTTTATAGTTTTCTTGGTCTGTCTTTGTCCAATGATGATTAGAGACAAAACCAATAACTGTTTTGATCATGGCGTGAGATTATGAGACATAGGAATTGCGTAACTTCCTATCTAATGTGTCATTCTTTGATCAATTTGGCGGTTAACAAGATTACACGGTCACACATGTCTTTTCATGATTGGCCCTCTATTTTGCGCGAGGATTGCTGTGTTGTCCTACTATCCATCTGCCACTTGTCTCTGTGATTGTTCTTGCTACTCATTCGCTTGAGGATTCTCCCATAACTTAGCCATTTCTTCTACCTCTGTTTCTGTTTGTCAATTCTGTTGCCTCTCTGTTTTTGATCCTCTTTCTTTTAATCTCTTTGTCATGGAGAGTTTCTCTTAATAGTCAAAGAGCTAGCGCTTATTGACTAGGGCTTGTTCCATATCTTTGACTAATAAACAAAATTTATTTTGGTACCAACAATGCCGAGTATGATTCAAAAGCATGAAATTCAACCAATCAATTTCAAATGTGCACTAGAACTTGAGGAACAAATAAATCACACAGAACATTTAGGGTACAAGTTACACTTGTTCATTTCACTTTGAAATGGTGGTTACTCAATTAAAACCAAGAGGGAATTCTCTAATTCAAACTCACCAGGTAAGTGTTTCTCTCATCCTTGTCAATGATCAATTAATTTAGCCTTGCTTTTCATTTACCATCAAATTACATTCACATTTTCAAGTACAATCAAGAGGGCTTCAATCCAGGGTTGTCATGGGGCTAGGTTTCAAAAGAACTTTGTTTTTCTAGATAGCAAAATGGAAAAAGATTATGACATTCTTAACCTACCAACTGAATTGCTTTTTCCAAATTATTTCACAGCCCATGGCCTCAATTTTTAGGAACACTTTAGTTAAAATTTTGTGCAGCTCTTTTCATTTTTGAACTTATCCGTTCCCCGATATTCTTTCGCGCAAAATGCTCAAGCTGCTAACTTCAACATTCTAGCTACTCGAAATATCAAAGACATTTCCAATGGTCTTTCACGCAAAAGGCTTAAGCTACTAACTTACCCCCTGGCTACTTGATACACTAGACTTAAGCAAAATTCTTTATATTAGCAAGAGTATGACTAAAGGCCATAATTCATTTTAGCAAGAAACCATTACACAACATAGACAGCAATCAAGTAATTCTTAAACTAAGCATGCCACATCAAACCCAACTCAAAGAAAGGTGGAAATATGACAATTTTTTGTTCAAGATGTATGGTATCACAAAAGAAAAATCCATGAGGATCAACTTGGCTATCAATAAAAGGCAATAAACATAACATATGGGATAGCTATTTGGCTCTAGTTGTGCACAATCCATTATACTATGTCTCTATCATGCTTGTACTATCAAGTGTGAGGTAACAACTGCAAAATCAAGCAAGACGAATTAATTAAACCAAAGAGGACTCTTAAAAAGTGTTTAAGGTTCACATAACTCACTTGGCTTAAGGCTGATCATCCTCTTTGATTAAAATCATTCAATCATCATACCAAAGCTCAACAAACGCATGCAACTGTACTCTGAGTTTAAAATTCATGTTTCACATAGAGAGAATCCTCAATTTAGGCACACTTCAAATATCACAATTTGAGTCACACACGATAAATTTATACTGGCATTTATTTACAAAACAAAAGATACTAAGACTAACTACTAACTTCAAGAGATCCTAAAAATAAAAAAACTAAGAAATACGAAAATGCAAAACAAAAGAAATACTAAAACTAAGACTACTCCCCTCAACCCATGGGTGCATGGGCTGAATCATCCGACAGGTCCCCATCATCAGCTCCTTCATCATCTTCCTGGTTCTCTTGCTCCTGACCAGCTGCCTCCCCGGGTAATTAGGCCCGCCCACGGGCCACTGCATCGCCTCGGCTAGTCTATTAGGATGCGACACTCAATAGTAGGACATTATAGACTTTCGAGTTCAAATGGGGTTTGAGTTCTTCACCAAACACCGAGCAATAACGAGCAACCAAATAGACAATACAATCTCCCTTAATAAGGCATGAAATTGCATTCTAACATATTAGAAGCATCAATTACACATCATTGCATTGTCTATCATGCAAATTTCGAGTTCTCTACCCATATGAACAATGAACATGCAAAATCCCAAACTAGAGCATCATCAATGTAAGAAAAGAGAAGAAGAGAGGGAAGAGAAGAGCATACCTTGCCATAGATGAGGGAGGAGATAAAAACTTGAGAAGAGGAATTTGGGTTTGAGAGGGAAAGGGATGAGTTTGCGCAATAAGGGAGAAGAGCTGCGCAAGGGCTCGCTCAAAAAAGAGTTAAAAGTGTTCAAATGGCCTCTGTTTGCGCGTTTTTTATAACCAAGTATTGAGGTCTCTCGCTTAAGCGTGAGCCCTCGCTTAAGAGCCACAAGTCAGAGAGGTTTTTTAATCCAGATGATCTCTCGCTTAAGCGCAAGCTTTCACTCAAGCTATACAGGACCCGAGAGCTTTTTTATTCAAAACAGGGCACTCTCGCTTAAGCGCTATAGAGCCCGAAACTTTTTCCCAATTTTGGTCTTCATTCTCGCTTAAGCGAGACCTGGCGCTTAAGCGCCATGTTGGCTGAGCCAAACCTCTTGTAATTCTCTTAAAAATTGTGCTTTTCTCCTCAATTGCTCTCAACCCAAATTCCTTCTTGACAGTCTATAACCATAACAACTTAATGAAATACAAATTCAAAGACGAAAACAAAATTTAAACTAAAGAAATATTAAAAGAAGATTAGGTTGCCTCCCAATAAGCGCTTCGTTAACGTTACTAGCTTGACGCCTGTTCAAACAATATTAAGGTTCCTTCCGTGGAACCACCACCGTGAGTCTTTTCACCTCACCTCCAAGGTAGTGCTTCAATCTTTGGCCATTGACCACCCAACTATGTTGCTCGATTGGGTCTTCAATCTCAATGGCGCCATATGGTTTGACAGCTTTTACTCGAAAAGGACCAGACCACATGGATTTAAGCTTCCCAGGGAACAACCGAATCCGAGAATTGAACAAAAGAATCGATTGTCCCGGAAAGAAGTCTCTTTTGAGAATACCCTTGTCATGGTACTTCTTTGTTTCCTTGTTCAATCACTAGTAGTCGATGTACATCTGCCACCCAGTGACAGTTCTAGTGAGAATGAGTTTGTTTTTCTCATTATAGATCACCGTCATCCCACCTTTCTTTGGCACCACTTGCACCGGACTAACCCATGAGCTATCAAGGAGCTTCATGACTTCCTTTTTAACGACCTCTTTCATGGTTGGATTTAATCTCCTTTGCGGTTGTGCCACGAGTTTGAAGTCATCCTCCATGTGGATTATGTGCATGCAAAAGGTAGGACTTATGCCCTTAATGTTGGATAAGGACCACCCAATTGCTTCTTTGTACGTTTTCAAGACTTCAATAACTCTTCTCTCTTCACTAGCAGTAAGTGAACTACTAATGATCACCGGTTTCCTCCCATTTTCTTCAAGAAATGCATATTTTAAGTGGGGAGGTAGTACCTTCAATTCGAGTTTTTGGTCTCCACCCTTCACCTCTTGTGGCATTTGTTCAATCTTAGCATTTTTGGTTGGGAGCTCCATTGAAGAATCTAGCTCTTTTAAGCATGCTTCAATTTCCTTCTTTTCTTCTTCTAAAATGTTCCCTTGAGCTTCCACCAAAGCTTGTTCAAGAGCATTGCAATTATTTATAGCCTTTATATCCATTGTAATAACTTCATCAAGGATATCCATCCTAAAGATTTGGTCTTTGTCTTTAGGATGGTTGAAGGCATCAAGAACATCGAAATCGGCCTCTTGGTCTTGAACTCTTACCTTGAGCTTGCCTTTGTCAACATCAATGATGACTTTAGCGGTTTTCATATAGGGCCGCCCAAGAATCAATGGGACTTCCATATCTTCCTCGATGTCCATTATAACGAAGTCAGCGGGAAATAAGAATTTATCAACCCTTACCAAGACATCCTCCGCTACTCCATATGGAAGCTTTAGAGATCTATCCGCAAGTTGGAGGGTCATCTTCGTCAGCTTGACTTCTAAGTCCCTAATCCTTTTTAACATGGAGTGGGGCATGAGGTTGATACTAGCACCGAGATCTAGGAGTGCTTTTCCTACCGGTAAGTCTCCAATTGTCACCAGAATAGTAAAACTTCCTGGATCTTTTGATTTTAGAGGCATATTCTTCTGAATAATTGCACTGCACCCCGCCTCTAGAGACACTACCTCCTCCTTGAACTTTCGCTTTTTGGTGAGCAAATCCTTCATGAATTTTGCATAAATCGGCATTTGCTCCATTGCCTCCAAAGATGGAACATTTATTTGGAGATGCTTGAAAATGTCCAAGAAGCGAGTGTATTTCCTTTCTTTGTCTTTCTTTGAGGGTTGCTACGGATATGGAAGATTCTTTACTTGCTTCTCATCACTTTTGTTCTTCTTCCTCTCATCCCTTTTTAATTCCCCCTCACTTTTCCTCTCATCTTTTTCACTATTATTTTCTCTCACCTCTTCACTCAATTCTTTTGGACGCTAATTTTTTCACTCTCAACCTTTTTCCCAAACTCCCCATTTTTTTCATTTTCTCTAAAATTGTCTCCAATGCCCACCCCAATCTCCTTACCACTCCTAGTTGTTATTGACTTACAATGCTCTTTCGGATAGGTGTGAGTATTTGCCGAAAATGGAGTTTGATTCATATCCGCCAGTTGCTTTGCAATCTGTCCCACTTGAGTCTCTAAGTTCTTGATGGAGGATTCAGTATTTTTCTGGAATGCCTCATTTTTTTGTTGGTTCGCCATGGATACTTGGATGAACTTGTCCAAGGTATCTTCAAGTTTAGAGGTCCTTTCACTCAATGGAGTGAATGGAGGATTGTTCAATGGTCCAGCTTCTTGCTTCCATCCTCCTTGTGGCTGATTGCTCTTCCAACTTGTATTAAAATTAGCAAAATTATTAGTTCTAAAAGGTTAGTTTGAGAAATTACCTTGTCTCCCTTGGTTGGAGACATATTGAACTTGCTCCTCAGTTGTGGCAAATGGGCATTGAGCAAAGGCATGATTGGCCCCACATAGCTCACACATTAGGATTGTTGTTGAGGCGGAGCTATCATTTGTACTTGTTGGGAAGTTTGGGTGGGTTGCACCAACTTCTAAATGGTCTTTGTGAAAAGCTCCATTTGTTGAGTGATTAATTTATTTTGCGCCAAGATCGCATCAGAGGTAGATAACTCTGGGACTCTTTTCGGCTTTGAAAGTTGACTTCTTGGTTTGTGTCTAGCTCTATCAGTCGCTGCCATGGACTCAATAATCTCCAATGCCTCTGCTACGTCTATTTTCAGCATTGAACCACCTGCCGTAGCATTGAGATTTATTTGCCATTGGCGGTTTAGACCCACAAAGAAAGTGTTGATCTGCGCCGACTGATTAAGTCCATGATTTGGGCATCTCTTCAAGAGTTTTTGAAACCTTTCCCATGCCTCAAAGAATTCTTTGTCATCCTTTTGTTCAAAAGCTGAAATATCAGCTTTTGCATTCATGATTTTGGATGTTGGATGAAATCTAGTGAGGAATGCTATTTCCACTTCTTCCCATGTCGTAATACTTCCCGCTGGAAGGAGATCAAACCACTCCTTGGCATCACCTATAAGAACTAGGTGAAACAGCTTCATGTAGGCATTATTAAATTGGGTTGGATTTAGTGGAATGGTCCTCACTAATCCGTAGAAAGTATAGAGGAATTTGTGAGCATCCTCATGAGTTTTCCCCGAAAACTGATTAGAGTGGACAAAAGTGAACCAATAATGCTTGATGTCTAGAGCTTGAGCTTTTGGAGACAAAACAATTGGTATTGGGTTTCTTGGGCCTTGAGGTATCACATAATCACCAAGGCGCTCTCTTCGCAGTGGCGGATTATTGTTATTCATTCCGCTGTTATTCCCACAGTTATTGACGTGGCTCTCAGCCATTGAAATATCCTCAAGATCGCTGACAAGAGTTGAAAAAGATGAGTAACTTCCTCTCTGGTAGTTTTTGATCGTTGTGTGCTTGAACTTAACTTTCGAGCAAAGGCTTCAATCTCTGGTATGAACTGCAGTTGTTCTTTGTTACCCTTACTCCTGGTTAGGATAAACACACTAAACACCCAAGTGAAAGTTTAATCAAATAAAAACAGATAAAATGAAATTTATTTACAAAACCCAAAAAATTGAAATTGATACTAAATTGATCACCGTGCTCCCTGGCAACGGCGCCAGAAATTTGTTAAGTATGTTAGAGGACTAAAATACTAACTTGTTTCAGTATAGTGGAAAAACAAGTTATTGTCCTCAGGGAGCAACTACAGAATAATTTAGTACCAATATAAGACCTTGGGTGAAGTTTTTATAAAAGTTTTGAAGTGAATTGAATTGTAAAACAAGTGCTCGTAATGTAAAATAAGTTTAAAACGATTTTTAAAAACACTTGGATTTGAACTTGCTGCGCCCTGTAATGATTTCTTCGCCTCTGTTAATTTCTATATTATTGAAGAACCGTAAGGTAAAATTTTCATTTACAGAAGATCCCTCATTTTGTAAGATTCTATGATACTGAAAATACACATTACAATCTCTCAAAAAGGTGTGAATTCAATCACGCAGTAAGTGAAACCTCGCAATAAACAGATCATAAATCAATACCTATCTCTAGGTTATTGATTTATGACAATCCTTTATCAGAACCTCCTTTTAAATCAAATTCTCATTTAATTGAAAAGGTTAGAAGAAGGAGAAGAAAGTTGATCAGACTTTGGACTCAGTAATTAAACAGACAAAGAGAAATAATTCAATAATATAGAAAGAAATAAAAGAGTTGAGTAATTACAGTGCTAGCCACGTCCAAATCCAAGAATAAGGGTCTAAGCTACCATCTTGAATGGAGAAACAATGGAATTCATGGATGCAAGGTACAAAAGATCTCTTTGTACACACTTTCTCTCTCTAGAATTCTCAATTTTTGCCTCCAGACGGCCTAACCTAACCTAAGCTACAACTGATATATAAATAATAAACTCTGAACATCAATGCGTGCGTTTTGCGTAAGTGTGCCCAGGGACTGGCGCTTAAGCGCCATGTGTGGCTTAAGCGCCACAATGGCAGAGACTTTTCTCTTCTCGTTGCTTCTCTCGCTTGAGCACTAGGTGGCGCTTAAGCGCCACTCTAGCTTGATCGCTAGCTCTAGCTTGAGCGCCACGTTCCCTGCTGCTTCAAGTGCTTTGCCTTTTTCTTCTCTTCTTGGACTTTCTTTTAACACCTACAATCACTTCAACTCACAAAACCTTGTTAAAAACAAACTTTGCTCAAGAACTCCCAAAGATTAGATTAGAGAGGATTTTTACGTAGAAAAACTCCTTTCAAGAAGGGATAAGTGCATAAATTGGCTTGCAAAACATGCCTCAAAATGTACTTATCAAAGGGTATGTTATATTTTCAGTCAGAAGCCCCTTTTATAGATAACAGAAATAGCTGAGAAATCTGCACATAATTCATTAAGATATTCGAATAGGATATTCGAATATGACATTCTTATAATCGAATATGGCACTATTATATTCGAATATGTATTCGAATGTAGTGTTTCTGCATTTAAAATTTGATTTCTGTAGGCTTCATATTCGAATATATATTCAAATATGGAGATACCATATTCGAATATAATAGTTCTGGAGGGTGGAAAGGCCTAGGCACCTTGTTATATTCGAATATGTATTCGAATACATATTCGAATATGGCATTCCATATTCGAATATATATTCGAATACACAGTTTCTGGAAAATGATCAGGCCAAGGCAATATGTCATATTCGTATATGTATTCGAATATGGCAAGCCATATTCGAATATATATTCAAATATACTGATCAGAAAATTCAAATTTTATTTCCAGAACCTTGATATTCGAATATACACCCAATTTAGACTTTTTAAGTAAAAATCAAATTTTAGATATTTTCTTTGAAGTTTTCTAGGAGGGTCTTTTCTTTGAAAAATGTTTTTATCTTAACTTTTAGTATTTTTGTAAAATCCTTTTAAAAAGTGTTTGTTTCAATATCAAAGAGCCTTTAATCAAACTTACATTTATTTTATAAGTTAAAATCCTATAGACCCTTTGTTGTTGCGGATCTGTTTACTGCGCTTGTTCGCTTGATTTATCCTTTTGATTCTTTGTTTGTTGTGGAATCATCAAAACTCCAAACTTAGAGCATTTGCATTTACATACTCCCCCTTTTTTGATGATGACAAACAACAAACAATCAGATCTCTTTTTGTGTGCAATATTCTGAGACTCCCCCTTACTTACGAAGTTCGACTCCCCCTGTCAATATGCATATAAACATGTTAAGCGTTTTTAATAAGCAACAACAAAATATAAGATTGGATGGGTTGTGATCCTCAATTCCGGTTAAGTGCAGTAATATATGTCTCCCCCTTTTGGGATCATAAAAAAGAGATAATAATTTTGAGACATAATTGTGAGGATAATAAAAATAATCCCAAATATAAACCAGTTCAAAAAGTCAATTTGTCCCAAATTTAATAATAACTAATCTACGTTAGGATGCAATGAAGTTTAAAAAAGTTAAGTTGTGGAGCAGTCATTGAGGGCCGGAGGCAGGCGGTGTTTGAAAGTAATCAAAATCCAAGTCAACACTTGGTTGAGCCCCAAAACTTTGGATATCGATACCGCCAAAATGCTGATGAAACCCGCTTGCATCACCTTTGTCTGCTGGAAAGATAGATTGGGAGTATGGAGGCACAAAGGTGGAGTTGGTACGAGCAATTTCTTCTCGGAGAGAAGTAATCTCCCCTTGAAGAGCGGTATCCATCTGTTCACACCGCTTGTCGATGTACTGACGCTGTTGTTCAAACTTTGTGTCCATCATTTGAGAGAATTGAAGACTCAGCCGTTGAAAATGTGGTGAAAGTTGCTCTGGGTCTGGTTCAGGGAGGTCCTCAGGATCAATATCAGGATAATTTTCTTTGGGGCGATTGCCTTCAATCCCCAATTCCTGAATGTACCAATTTTCGGAAGCATAAACAATGCCTGCTCGATGCATCAATGGTTGACCAATTTCAAAATTGTGGCCATCAATGGTGGTATTGTATCCATCGGCCAGACTTACCCCGAAGTGCCGAAGAATGATTGTGATGAAGGTGGGATAGGGAAGAGGAGTGGTGCCGGTTTCCCCCTTTAGCATGTGATGTTGAACCAGTCTTGCCCAGTCAACGGGCTTTTCTTTGATTATGGCCCAAAGAAGGAGACGGTCATCATGGAGGACTTTGGTGAAATTCCCAACGCGACCGAGGAGGACGTGAGCAATAATGAGATGGACTATACGAGAGTCCATTATGAGTGTGCTGGTGGGAAGGTAGTCGCCCATTTTGGAAGTATGGAAGGAAGATCTCACATGGCACATAGTCCCGATTGCCTGAATAGGATTGTATTCGGCGGCCCATTGTCCCATGGCAGTTGATCTTGTGATTTGGGCTCCGTCGAACTGTAGCCCCGTGAGATATGTCCAGAGAGAATGTGAGTGTGCAGGTTTCAGAATTGTAGGTGAGGTTGGAGTAGAATACACGGACAAGGTTGGGATAAACCTTTTCTTGAATGCTGAGAAAAGGCACATGGTTGGCTGATTCAAGCCAAGAGACAAAAGAAAATCCTTGAGAACGAAACCAAGGCATGTTAACCCACCGTGGGTCAACAATTTTCCTGTCAAAAAACCCAGACTGGAATTTTGTAATTTGAGAGGTGTTGGAGAACCATTTATGGAAATCCGGAGTAAAACCAGTCGTAGTGAGAGGAACGGAGGAGGAAGAAGATCCACTTCGTGGCCCACGTGGTATTGAAGGTAGCTTGTTGACAGCGGTGCGTTTGAAACGCGGTCGTTTGTGGGTCGGTGATAGTGGAGAATTGGCAGTAGGAGGAGAGGATGGTGGTGAGGAGGCCATTAGGTGATTTTGGAGAGACAGATGAAGATAATTGATGGTTTTGTGTTGAATAGAGTATGTTAAACAAGAGATGAAAGAAAGAGATAATTAGTGAGATTGTGGGAGTTATAAAGTTTGTCCTTTTATATGCGCATGGATGCCCATATTCGAATATATACTCGAATACTAGGTGCAATATTCGAATATGTATTCAAATATATGAGGGAATATTCGAATATTGATAAAGTGGTATTCGAATATTTGACTTAAATATTCGAATATCTATTCGAATATGAATGTGCTGGAAGAGCATATTCGAATAGCTTATTCGAATACATGAGTTTTGACAATTAAAGGGATATGTTGAAAACATTTAAAATTATTTTGTATTCGAACATAAGACCACAGAAGGGTCATATTCGAATATTATATTCGAATATTGAAGGAAAAATCACAGTATTTGTTATAAGATTGAGACCTGCAAAACAAAAAGAAGTGACGCCCAAGTCAGTAAAGGATCAATAAGTAAATATAAAGTAATTTAAATAACACAATATTGATCAAGTATGCCTAGCTCTCTTCTTATAAAATAAAAAATTTCTGTTGGAAGAGGTTTGGTGAAAATATCAGCTAGCTGTTTAGATGTATCAATGAACTCAAGCACACAGTCACCTTTTTGAACATGATCTCTAATGAAGTGATGTCTAATTTCAATATGTTTGGTTGTTGAGTGCATGATAGGGTTTTTCGTGAGCTTTATGGCACTAGTGTTGTCACTCTTTAGTGGAATATGATGCAAATGAATACCATAGTCCTCAAGCTGTTGTTTTAACCAGAGAATTTGTGCACAACAACTTCTAACTGCTACATACTCAGCTTCGGCAGTGAATAACGCCACACTAACTTGTTTCTTAATGTGCCATGAAATTAATGAATTTCCAAGAAGGTGACATGTGCCGCTAGTGCTTTTTCTATCCAACTTACATCCAGCAAAATCAGAATCAGAATATCCGAGTAATGAGCAGGATGCCCCTTTGGGATACCATAAGCCCATGTTACAAGTGCCAATCAAATATCTCATAATTCTTTTTATAGCACTAAGATGTGACTCTTTAGGGCATGCCTGATATCTAGCGCACATACATACACTAAACATGATGTCAGGTCTGCTAGCAGTTAAATATAGCAAGGATCCTATCATGCCCCGATATTTTGACACATCAACGGGTTTACCTTTTTCATCTTTGTCAAGATAGGATGAAGTACCCGTAGGAGTACTTATTTCTTTAGCATTGTCCATGCCAAATTTCTTGAGCAATTTTTTGCAATATTTTGTTTGTGATACAAACGTTCCTTACTTTGTTTGTTTAATTTGAAATCCAAGGAAGAATGTAAGTTCTCCCATCATGGAGATTTCAAATTCTCCCTACATACTTGTAGCAAACTCCTTACAAAGATTTTCATTAGTAGCACCAAATATTATATCATCAACATAAATTTGTACAAGTAGTATTTCATTGTGCCTTTGTTTTATAAATAAGGTGTTATCTACTTTGCCTCTTTGAAAGTTATTGTTCAAGAGAAACTTACTTAGTCTTTCGTACCAAGTCCTAGGGGTTTGCTTTAGTCCATATTAGGCTTTCTTGAGTTTGTAAACATGACTAGGAAGTTCAATGTTTTCAAACCCAGGAGGTTGTTCAACATAAACTTCTTCTTGTATATAGCCGTTCAAGAAAGCACTTTTGACATCCATTTGATAGAGTTTAAAATCCATGATACAAGCAAAAGCAAGTAGGAGTCTAATGGCTTCAAGCCTAGCTACGGGAGCATATGTTTCTTCATAATCTATGCCTTCCTCTTGATTATACCCTTTGGCTACTAGTCTAGCTTTGTTTCTAGTTATTATGCCAGTTTCATCTAGTTTGTTCCTAAAGACCTACTTAGTGCCTATTATTGGATGGTCATTAGGCCTTGGGACTAGATCCCAAACTTGATTTCTTTCAAATTGATTTAGTTGTTCTTGCATAGCTATCCCCCAATGTTCATCTCTAATTGCTTCATCTATGGTCTTAGGTTCAATTTGAGACACAAAAGCCATAAAGTTACACGCATTATTAAGAGAGTGTCTAGTGGTTACCCCCTTTGAAATATCACCAATAATATTATCGATTGGATGATGTTTTGAAGCTCTCCATTCTTTGGGGAGTTCATTTTGTGTCTTAGTTGGTATGTGAGTTGGAATTTCTGGCATATTCTTCTCATTTTCTTCTATTCTTCTTTCTTCATGAATACTTATGTCTTCAAGAGTTCCTACAAGATCATCAACCTTTCTTTCCAAGCTTTTGGGGTTAGATTCATCAAAAGTAACATGAACGGATTCTTCAATAGTCATTGTTCTTTTATTATAAATTCTGTATGCTTTACTAGTTGAGGAGTATCCTAAGAATATACCCTCATCAGCTTTGGCATCAAATTTGCCCAGGTTTTCTTTCCCATTATTAAGCACAAAGCATTTGCATCCAAAAATATGGAAATTAGATATGTTGGGCTTTCTACCCTTGAAAAGTTCATAAGGAGTTTTCTTTAAAATAGGTCGAATGAGAACTCGGTTCATAACATGACATGTGGTACTTACTGCATCGGCCCAAAAATATTTTGGAAGATCCATGTCATTGGGCATTGTTCTAGCCAACTCAACAAGTGAGTGATTTTTCCTCTCCACAACACCATTTTGTTGTGGGGTCATTGGAGATGAGAAATTATGCTCAATGCCATGTTTATCACAAAATTTTTCAAAATTGATATTCTCAAATTCCTTTCCGTGATCACTGCGTATGCATTTCAAATCCTTTTGGTTTTGAATAATTTTTGCCAATCTCTTAAAAGCGTTAAAGGCTTGATTTTTGTGAGATAAAAAGAGAGTCCACATATATCTGGAAAAATCATCAACAATTACTAGTCCATAGTAATTTCCCCCTAAACTCATAGTCCTTGAGGGACCAAATAAGTCCATGTGCAATAGTTGCAAGGGTCTAGAGGTTGAAACAATATTTTTAGGTTGTAAAGAGATTTTTTTTTTGTTTACCCTTTTGACAAGCATCACATAATCTATCTTTTTCAAAACGAATTTTGGGTAAACCAATAACTAATTCTTTTGAAATTAATTTATTTAAATTATCCATATGAATGTGTGCAATCCTTTTGTGCCATAGCCAAGATTCTTCTTCTTTAGTTATAAAACATTGGGCATCATTTGAGGATATATCATCTAAACTAATCATATAAACATTGTTAATTCCATGACCCATAAATTTGATGGAGTTACTTTCTTTACTAATAATAGAGCATGAATAGGAATTAAAAATAACCTCATTTCCTTTATCACATAATTGACTAATACTTAACAAATTATGTTTTAATCCCTCAACATAAAGAACATTATCAATGGAAGTTGAAGGAGTCTTACCAACTTTACATGTACCCAGGATTTTTCCTTTGTTGTTGTCACCATATGTAATATATCCTCCATCCTTAGGTGTGAAGGATGAGAATTTTGATTTGTCTCCTGTCATATGCTTGGAGCATCCACTATCAAGATACCATTTGGATTCTTTTACCACCAAGCATACCTACAAGAATATTTTAATTTCGTCTCTTAGGTACCCATGGTTTCTTGGGTCCTTGAGGGTTAGTTTTTCCAAGGGTGCCTTTGAGAATCCATACTTTCTTTTCATGTGGCACACCAATTTTTCTTACATTGCAAGTTGTAGCACTATGACCTTTTAACCCATAAAATAATAGCAAGTTATGAATGGACTAGAGGAAGTTTTTGAAGAGACGAAGAAATTTTTATAGAGCTTTTGATGATTGGTGAGATTATATCCTAAACCAGCCTTTTTGAAATGATATCCTTGCTTACCAAGCAAGATGTTTAGGTTGTCTCTACCCATTGTAAATTTTGCAAGCACATTATTTAAATCCTCAATTTCTTTTAAGTGTAAATCACAAGAGGTGTATATTTGTGATTTGCAAGCATTTTCAATTTTTGTCAAAGGATCTTTACCTTTGGCAATCATATTCTTCAGCTTATCAATTTCTTTCAAGTGAATATCACATGAAGTACAAGAGGGTGATTTGTTCATTTGGCAAGATTTACATTCATATTGAAAACTACCAAAAGGAATTTGAACTTGTCTCATTTTAATAATATCACGACTAAGAATGTCTATTTTGTCATTTAGGATACCTTTTTCTTTCTTGGTTTTAGCAAGTTCTTTAGCAATGATCATAGATTTTTCATGTAACTCATTATAAGAATCTTGCAATTCATCAAAGCTATAGTTAGAGTGTTCAGAATCTTTTACCTCATCTTCATCAAGAAGATCATCTTCATCATGGTTGACCATAAGGCAAAGGTTGGCTATCTCGCTCTCCGATTCATCAGATGACTCTGTGTCATTAACATCCCAGGCTATGTACGCTATTCTACTTTTCTTTCCTTTGGCGAATCTTTTCTCCTGTGTTTCATTCTTACTTTTATTCATGGGACATTCCATCTTCATATGTCCGGTTTTTCCACACTCATAACAAATTAGACCTTGCTTTGACCCTTCTCCTTTGTTGAATATTTTCCTTGATGTGAAATTTGATGGTCTTCTTGATGATTCTCTTTTCTTGAAGAATTTGTTGAATCTTTTGGCGAAGAGAACCACGGTCTCATCATCCATGTTGGTTGGATCAAAGCTGCTTTCTTCTTCTTCTATCTCTTGACGTGGAGGTGTGGTTGCTTTGAGAGTGATGCCTTTCTTTTTCTTGTCAACTCCTTCAAGTTGATCCAAACGACTCAACTCAAGCTCATGCTCTTCTAGCTTACCAAACAAGGTTGCTAATGACATTGTGCTTGGATCCCTTGTTTCGCCAATGGCAGTAACCTTCGGTTGCCAATCCTTGCTAAGACATCTTAAAACTTTGTTAATAAGATCTTCATTAGAATAATCTTTTCCCAACACATGTAGTTGATTTATAAGATATGAAAAAAGTTTTTGCATATCTTAAATGTTTTCTCCTGGATTCATTTGAAACAGTTCAAATTCTCTAGTCAATGCATTTATCTTTGATCTCTTTACCTCATCAGTTCCTTCATGTGTTACTTTTAACACATCCCACATTTCTTTAGCAGTTTTGCAATTTGAAATTCTAGGAAATTCATCATTACCTAATGCAAAGATAATTATGGTTTTGGCTCTTAGACCAAATTGAGCAAGTCTCTTTTCTTCGAGAGACCACTCTTTTCTAGGCTTCTCTACTAGCTTACCATCAACAGTGTGCATAGGAATATATGATCCTTCCTCTATAGCATCCCATACAGCAACATCAATACCTTCTACCCAAGCCTGCATTTTTATTTTCCAAAAGGAGTAGTTGTCTCCATTAAAGAATGGAGGTCTGTTCATGGAGGCACCTTCCTGGATAGAAATATTTTGAAAAGAGGCCATTTCCTTGAAGCTGTGAAGCTCTTTAAACAAGGACCGAGCTCTAATACCACTTGTTAGACAAGTGGCCTCTATGCTCAAGAGAGGGGGTGAATTCAGTCAAAATCCCCTTTTATAGATAGCAGAAACAGCAGACAAATCTGCGCATGATTCATTAAGATATTCGAATACGATATTAGAATATGACATTCTTATATTCGAATATGGCACTATTATATTCGAATATGTATTCGAATATAGTATTTTTGCATTTAAAATTTGATTTCTGTAGGCTTCATATTCGAATATGGAGATACCATATTCGAGTATGTATTCGAATATAATAGTTCTGGAGGGTGGAAAGTCCTAGGCACCTTGTTATATTTGAATATATATTCGAATACACAGTTTTTGGAAAATGATCAGGCCAAGGCAATATGTCATATTCGAATATGTCTTCGAATATGGCAAGCCATATTTGAATATATTGGTCAGAAAATTCAAATTTTATTTCCAGAACTTTGATATTCGAATATACAACCAATTTAGACTTTTTAAGTAAAAATCAATTTTTAGATATTTTCTTTGAAGTTTTCTAGGAGTGTCTTTTCTTTGAAAAATGTTTTTATCTTAACTTTTAGTATTTTTCTAAAAACCTTTTAAAAAGTGTTTGTTTCAATATCAAAGAGCCTTTAATCAAACTTACATTTATTTATAAGTTAAAATCCTATATACCCTTTTTTGTTGCGGATCTGTTTACTGCGCTTGTTCGCTTGATTTATCCTTTTGATTCTTGGTTTGTTGTGCAATCGTCGAAACTCCAAACTTGGAGCATTTGTATTTACAGAGCGGGAACGGAAGTAAAACAATCTCATCTCTTCCTACTTATTCTTCTTCGTAACTTATTTTACATTGTGTTAATCTAAGAATTTAAATTTTGGTTTGCATTTTACATTATTTCATACAATCAATGACAACAATAAATAAATGAAGGAATTCTTAAATGGGGTATTTTTGTCTTTCTTAACTTGATATCGAAAATATAACCGAGACTAAATTGGTTATTATTGAATTTTTATAACATAATAATTAAATAATTAGACTATTAATTTTTGATGGACTAATTTGGTATTAGGTTGTGGGGAGTAATACAATGTCAAAATTAACACGAGGACTGAATTGGTTAGGCGTGAATAATGAAGTAGATTTTTAATGTTATATTTCTTAAATGGAGTAATTTGATGACAAAAATCAATCAAAGACTAGATTAATAATGAATGAGTAATTTGTAACGTGGTTAATTTTTTAAGGTCTAATTTAATATTAGTTTAAATCATTATAAACTAATTTTAAAGTCTTCTAAATGTTCTTGGGAATAATTTGATTTCGAAACTTCAATAAGAACTAAGTTGGTTTGCTACTTATTTTTATAACATAATGATCAAATAATAAGAACTTAGTAATTTCTAACGTGATTAATTTCTGAGTAACTATTTTGTTATTAATTTAAGAATATTTAAGAACTACTTTTATAAAGTTACTAATATTTTGGGGACTAATTCGATGTCAAAACTAACACATGACTAAATTAATTATGTGTAAAATCTTAAAGTAACTTCTTGTAACATCCCAAAAATCCCTAAGTAATAAAGAGACTTAGGACTTAAGGGATTCAGTTGCAAATTACAAAGAAAATAGGAAGGAGGATCAGTTGCAAGTAGAGAGGTTAAAGAAGGGACCAATAGGACTTATATATCCGAATATGAATAGCTATATTCGAATATGACTGAGCTATATTCGAATATGGATGAGTAATATTCGAATATGGACTTTTCATATTCAAATATGGATGAGTGATATTCGAATATGGACTGGGCATATTCGAATACAGATGTGTGATATTCAAATATGAAGGCCTGATATTCGAATATGAAAGACTGATATTCGAATATGGAATGTGGAAATTGCTTAAAGAAGCTTCGTATTCAAATATGAATGGCTCATATTCGAACAATGTGTTAAAGATTGTTTGACTTAGGACCATGTATATGTTTGTAATTTGCATGCTGTGTCTGAATGATGTTTGTTTTAGTTGAATGTGCAAATAGATGATGCATGATTAGGAATTGATTTAAAAATGTGAATGATGTTGGAAGCATAAATTGTATGTGTTAAAATGGACAAGAGATTCCAGATTGTAATATGATGAAATTGAGACTTAGACACTGGATGGATTCCAAACTGTTTTAGAAAAACCAGTCCAGAGTTAGTATATTCGAATATGTATTCAATATGGAGGGCCACATTCGATTAGATATTCGAATATAACACTTCTGTTACATGATATTTGAATATGAGGTTACTGGAACTTTTGTAGGAATGTCTATGATATGAATATGAATGTTTGATGCATGAGAACATGTAATATGAAATCAAACAAAAGGAAAAGTGGAAAATGCTTTCCCCCATCAACATTGGTTCAGTAAGAGGGCTGAGTTCTGTTGTAAGTAGACCGGGTAAGTGGAAAAAGCATGAAATGATGATAATGTAAGGTTATCCCTAAAGGGGCAGATAACCTGAAGTGCTAGGTTATCCCGAGAACGCGATATATAACCTAGTTCAAAGGGGCTATCCTGAAAGAGGTAGATAGTCCTTGGGCTAGCCTTAGAAGGGTTGGTAGCGCGGCAAAAGGACCCTGGAAGGACGCTTGCCAGTGGCCATCATGATGAGCTCAGTTGTGCATTCAAAGTCATGCACCTATGGTGGATTCCCTGTGCACAAGGTATCCCGTTAAAAGAGGAAAGAAATGAAATGGAAAATAAAGTGATTCATGGTATGCATACATACTTAACTTGTCATCTCATACATATTGTGTGTGTTTCATAGGAATTTGATTTGGGGAAGTTTTCCAGTTAGACTGGCTACAATATTGTATATATTATTTTCAATACCGACGGTTACTCAGTTATATGTCGATATATAACTAACGGTTATAGTATTGTAAGTGATACCGACTCGGAGGGTGTCAGTTCCTAAGAAGACGTTAGCAACTGTAATTTGACATACTTAGGTAGCATTTGTTTTTTTGTATAGCTACTTAGTCGGACTGGTATTCTCTCTGGGTTGTAAAATAAATGGAAACACTTTTATGTGTATATATATATAGAGTTTTTGACTTCCGCTATGTGTTAGAAAAAAAAAACTGATCCTAAAATCTAGGTGTTACAATTTGGTACCAGAGCAGTTTGGTCCTATCTGGATTGTGGTATCTAATATATCACTTAAATGAAGAGTCCACAGAAATAAGTCATGTGTTAACATGAAATGTTGACTGTATAGGATTCATTATATTGAGCCTGATCAACTCAATGTTGTGTGTTTTATGCAGAAAGGCTTGGTAGGAAGACAACCTGGCAGACCTCGTTCTAACCCCTATGCGACACCAACTCCAATTGATTCCCCTCTGATACAGTAGATGGCACAGGCCATGACCCAAATGATGGAGGCAGAAGGCTAGGAAGATCGTTATCGAAGTTTTTGTATACATGACCCACGCACTTTCTCTGGGGGAAGGGATCCCATGGTAGTTGAGGAATGGCTAGATTAGTTAGAGGAAATTTTTCGAGTAACTAGGTCTGGCAACCAAGACAAGGGGGAGTTGGCTACATATAGACTTAGAGGAGAAGTGGCATAGTGGTGGAAGAGAAATCGAGAACACATGGAGGCAACAGGAGGCCACAAAACATGGGAAGAGTTCAAGACTATTTTTCTAAACAAATATTTTCCCTCTAATGTGAGAGATCATAAGGAGATAGAATTTTTCACACCACAACAAGGTGATATGACAGTAGTTGAATATGTTGCCAGATTTGAAAGTTTAGCTCGATTCTCAAACAACATCCAAAACCAACCTGATGAGGCATGGAAGGCTAAAAGGTTTGAAAAGGACTTAGGCCCAAGGTCAGAAACTTGGTGATCATTCAACGGATTCGAGAGTACCCTTGATTCAGGCGTGTCAACTTGTTGAACAATCTTTGGCCGCGGTGGCAGCTAGCAGACAACTTTTGTGGAAGCAAAAGAGGGATGAAGGAAGCTCCAAAGGAGGAAAAGGAAAGGAAGTTGATTATAAGGACAAGGGAATTGTTCCGAAATGTAAGACATGCAGGAAGTTTCAAAGAGGAGAATGCGACAAGAACAAGAGAACTTGCTTTATATTTCAGAAGCCGGGACATCTCAGCTGGCAATGCCCAAACAAGGATCAGAAACCAGCGGAGGATGACAAGAAGAAGAATCAGGTGAGAGGTCAGGTATATACACTGAATACTGAAGAGGTTGACCACTCCAAGGATCTTATCCAAGGTATGGGACTAATAAAATCAAAGCCTGTTAACCTTTTGTTTGACTCGGGTGCAACTCACTCCTTTATATCAATAGACTGTGCAAGACGAGTTGTATCCAAGCTACCCTATGAAGTGTTAGTATCTACTCCCTCTGAAGAGAAAATATGTACAACTACTATTTGTTCCCCACTATTCTTGGATTTTCAAGGCAAAACTTTCTGTTTAGATCTGTACTGTTTGCCGATGAAGGGGCTAGATGTGATTTTAGGCATGGGTTGGCTCAAATCTCACAAAGTCAAGATTGATTGTGCCACCAAGACTGTGCATATTCCAGACTGTGCATATCCCAAGGTATTTGGTTGTTTGTGTGAGTGATGTTAAGAACCTGGTGAATGTTGATTCTCTTCCCGTAGTCCGAGACTTTCCAGAGGTATTTCCTAATGACATTGAGTTTTGCCGCCAGAAAGAGAAGTAGAGTTTTCGATTGAGTTCATTCTGGGGGCTGGACCTATTTCTAACGCATATAGAATGGCACCGCTTGAATTGGCGGAAGTAAAACAACAAATCGAAGAATTAATGCAGAAGCAGTTTATTCGACTAAGCGCTTCGGCATGGGGAGCCCCTGTGCTGCTTGTCAAGAAGAAGGATGGGAAACTGCGCCTGTGTGTGGATTATCGAGAACTGAATAAGTTAACAGTGAAGAACAAGTATCCACCGCCTCAGATTAATGACTTGTTTGACCAGTTGGGAGAAGCCAAGGTATTTTCAAAGATTGATCTTCGGTCAGGATATCACCAAATTACGGTTAAGCCCAAAGATATTCCTAAGGCCGCATTCCAGACGCAGCACGACCATTATGAGTACTTGGTAGTGCCGTTTGGATTGACAAATGCACCTGTCGTTTTTATGGACTATATGAATCGCATCTTCTGACTGTACTTGGACAAGTTTGTTGTAGTCTTTATTTATGATATTCTCATTAACTCCAAGAATGTCGAAGAACTTCAAGAGCATTTAAGGATGGTGTTAAGAATACTCAAAGAGAAACAATTGTATGACAAATTGGATAAGTGTGAGTTCTGGTTAGAAGTCCAATTTCTTTGCCACGTGATCAATAAAGACAGCGTAGCTATGGACCCAAGCAAAGTCGAAGCTGTGTTGAAGTGGGAAAGACCAATGTCACATAAATCCAAAGTTTCCTGGGATTAGCAGAATACTACCGGTGATTCATCAAGGGATTTTCTCAGATAGCAATCCCATTAACTAAGGTGACTCGGAAGGGTGTTCCGTTTGTGTGAGAAGCTAAGTGTGAAAAAAGTTTTCAGTTGTTCAAAGAAAAGCTGACAACAGCGCCGGTGTTAGTGATTCCTAATCCGACAAAGAATTTCCATGTATGTTATGATGCGTCTAAGAAAGGCTTGGGGTGCGTCCTTATGCAAGAAGGACAGGCAGTTGCTAACACTTCCCGAAAATTATGGCCACATGAAGTTAATTACCCGACGTTTGGAGTTAGTGGTTGTGGTCTTTGCATTGAAAATTTTGAGGCACTATTTGTACGGAGTCACATTTGAAGTGTTCAGCGACCATAAAATCCTGAAATACTTGTTCAATCAAAGGGAGTTGAATATGAGGCAGAGACGATGGATTGAATTCTTAAAGGATTATGACTTTGAGTTGAAGTATCGTGCGAGAAAAGCCAATGTGGTGGCTGAATCTTTCCATGTGTCAACTATGATGATTCACCAGATGAAACTCTTGGAGAAATTCAGAGACTTGCACTTGGATGTGTCTTGCTACGATGCTATCCTTTCTGTGTGAAGGTTGATGTGAAGAGTACACTCCGAGACCAAATCCGGGAAGCACAAAGATATGATCACGAACTCCAAAGGCTCAAGGAACAAGATGATTTCTTCATGGCTGGTGATGGTATGATTTTATTTAGAGACAGAGTGTGATGTGATCATGGAGTGCTTGATGAGAGAAGTTCCAAGAAGAGGAAATTAGAAGCTTTGCTTAGGACATGATGTTATCCGAGTTGGAAGCTTTCTAATTGTAGTAAATGATTAATGTAGTGGCTGTTTTTAATGTATTTGTAGTATAAGGACTTTTTACATTTTTTGGTCCTTTTAATTTAGCTCTTTACATTTAGACCATGAGTGATAGAAAGTATAAATACTATTTGTAAAAACACTTAAACAACTTTTTGATTGAATTGTTTTGAGAGAATTCTCTCTTGTTGTTCATAGCTTGTGAAACTTTGAGAACATTGATTCTTTTCAATGGAGTCTAGCTCCTTTGTGGCGAATCTCAATGGGATTTATCAATTAATCTAGATTGATTGTGGCATCTCTTCATTAATTCTTCCATTTTCTATCTCTTTCCCACATTTTCTATTTTTGCATTTTTTGGGTTTAAACCGATTTTCCTCATCAATTCTGTTTAGCGGATGAACTTGGAGATTTTCTTACCAATTGAAGCTTGATCCATCACACAATCACATTATTTTGGTAATCAGAGGCCTTGGTGCCTCAATCTTGGTAAGTGATCCTTGCTGTTCTTCACCAATGCTGAAGACATTCATTTTTCTGTTTTTCTGTTCTGTTCTTTGCGCTTTCCTACATAATTCTTGATCATTCATGATTCTGGTTGAATTGATGCAAATTTCTAGATGCATTCTGTTCATTTTCGAATCTGAATCAAAACCTCTATGTTTGAGGATTTAAATTAATCAATTTCATAGCTGTTTCGATCAGTTTTTGAATCCCGATTTTCCTGGTTTCTGTTCTGCATAATTCTTGATCTTGATGATTGCTTGATGAAATTGCTGCGAAATAATCGGTCAATTATGTTCCAATTCAATTCCGCAACAAAACCTCATAATTTGAGGATTGTTTGATCAATGTTTCTTACTGTTTGGATCAAATTGAAGGCGATTTCCTGTTCTGTTCTGTTTCTGCGTAATCGCAGTTTTGTCTATGCTGAATTATGCATAAATCGTGATCCTGTTCCGCATAATTCATTGATTTTTGGTTCTGCAATTGTGTTGTGTTTTTGCAATTTGCAATTGATTAGTGTGATTTTACAGTTGATCCGAATTAAATCCTTCATTCCATCACAAATTCTGCTGCTAGTTCATGAATTTCTTGCATGTTCTGCACCTGTGCGTGAAGCTGTTCTGCTAAGCAAATTCTGCAGTTTTTCCTATACTGCTCTGTTCTGATTTGTGTTGATTCCTCGTTCTAGATAATTGATACATGCTATAATCATTCATATACTTCAATTTTGATCATTGGATTAGTGAAAAATTGATGCACATTGCTGAAATTACAATAGCATTGTTGGTGTTTGATAAAATGCTCAAATAAGAAAATTGAGTGATTCCATGTGTTTGTGAATATTTTCCTGAGTGTCATTCTTAGTTCCTATTAGAGTCTACCTTCCTTCATTTTTTTAAAATTTTTTTTGTAAAGTTGTTGGTTTGGAAATTGACCAATTGTCAGCTATTAAGTTAAAGGATTCATATTCCTCATTGGTAACTTCGAAGAAGCTTTTGGTGAGATTTATTCGTGTCAAATTTATAAAATTTATCAATGAATAATTTCTTTTTTTTTGTTACTTTATGAATTTTTAGTTGAAAAATTTGTAGAATATTATTATTATTATTTTTATGGATAAATTCATATTTGAGTACTATAACTTTATCTCAAATTTTAATTTGGTCCTTTTAATTTTTGTTCATATTAGTAATTTATCTTTTCAATATAATTTGTTCATTTTTTATTAATTTTTATGATAAATAATTAACAAGAATGCCCACAATAATATGTTTTTATCTTTGGCTTCTTTTCCACATCCAACAACTATTTTAGATATTTTTATTAAATATTTATGGAAATAAACTGAAGCAAAAATAAATAAAGGAGCCAAAATAAAAAAAATAAAGATAAAGAAAAATCAAACTAAAATTTGGTATTAAGTTTAGGGAACAAAAATAATTTTTTTGCTTTAGTGTATTTATTATAATATTCACCGTTAATTTATTTATCTTTTAACTAATAACAACACATTTCAGATGTTCACTGCGAAACAATATTGTGTTATATAACACGAATATTAATGTTGGAGGGTAATATAACACTAATGCAAGTAATTGAGGGACAACTCAAAAATAATAGTCACAGCCAAGTCAAAAATTGGGAAAGTAAAATTGTTTTATTTTTTTTTAACGGGATCTTCTTTAGGGTGTGTTTTCATATATTTGAGATTCTTTATTACTATTCAATTGTTAGCTTTCTAACTAATGCTATTCAGTTTTCTTCTACTTGTGAAGAGTATTTTTTTCTTGGAAATTAATGATTGAAAACAAATATAAATTGTGACGAGATCTTCACTCAAAGATTTCACAATTTTATAATAAAAAAATCAATTTTAGTTAAGTTATAGCATAAATGGATCATGACACCATGGATATATATTGACTTAGCTCTTAGTACGAAAACATGTGACCAAGTCTTAGAAAGAAGCGAGGGTGTATCACATCCAAGCCATAAAAAAAAAATAAGGCCATTTATTTTGAGTGCCGGTTGAAAATGAACGGGTGAAACTTTTACAATCACGACATGAAAAAGAATAATATCCATATTTTGAATTTCACTTTTGTTAAAAAACTTATGGATCTTTCACGGCCAAGCCATGGAAAAAAAATGACGACCGGATTTGAAGTCAAGGTTTAGGTTTACTTGTATTTTTCTATAAGAATAGATTATTATTAGTCATTAGCTACTACAAAATCATAGTGCCATTAAATAATTGTACCATAATAATATAGTGGCATTAGGTAGTACGTTAATTAGATGGACCTAGTGTCACTTTGGTCTAGAAGTGTAGAAGTGGGCCGAGCCCAACAGACCGGTTCGAATAACTCGCTCAATGAACTGGACTAGGTTCTAAAAATATAGTTCTGATCTTAATCGGGCTTGGACATAACCAACTCGAATTTTGCTCTGCCCATGGGGGCCGAGCCCGAAATGGTCTGGCTCGATTTATTATTATTATTATTATTTTTATTATTATTATTATTATTATTATTATTATTATTATTATTATTATTATTATTGTTGTTGTTGTTGTTGTTGTTGTTATTTTATTCTTGTTATCATTTTATAGTAGATTTTAATGATTAATAAATATTAATAATATTAAAAATAAACTAAATATATTAAAAATATTATTTAACTATAAAATCTATTAGAATATTGTGATTTTATTAATTATAATATTATTAATGGAGTTTTAAATTAATTTTTTTAAATAAAAAAATCAATAAAGAAGTCTAATTAAAAATAATACAAGCTAAAAAGGACAAGATATAACAAGTTTAATTTAACATCGCAATAAAATTATCTAATTGAAACCGTGTGCAAATTAATGAGAAAAAAATGCTTCACAAGAAAATCTTACGTGGATGATTTCACATAGATATGAGATAAAGCCAGTAACAACCAGAAATAATTAAAGAACAACTAATGTTTTCTCAAATCTACATGAGCAGTGTAGTCGAATTAGAGATGGATAACAATTACACGGAAATTATTAAATCACAAATGAAGTTTGTCTCTTATTCATATGAAAGATTCCAACGGATTTAAGATAATGTTAAATCTGCATGAGCAATCCAAATGGATTTGAGATGGGTTCAGTAATAACACAAATTTGTTAAAACACAAGTGAAGTTTGTCTCTTGATTTGTATGAAAGCTTCATGTGAATTTGAGACAATGTCAAATTTGTATGAGCAATCCGAATAGATTTTAGAGAGATTAAATAATAACACAAATTTGTTAAAACACCACTGAAGTTTGTCTTTAATTTTTATGGACGATTCCCGCAAATTTGAGATAAAGTCAAATATGAATGAGCAATTCGAATGGATTTGAGAGGGATTCAACAATAATACCATATTGTCAAAGCACAAGGGAAATTTGTCTCTAATTTATATGAATGATTCCCACGAATTTTAGACAAAATTAAAGTTGTATGAGCAAGCCACACATATTTGGGATAACAATAACACAAAATCGCGTTAAAGCACAAGTATAGTAAGTCTCTAATTCGTATGAATGATTACCACATAGTAATGCTTTTATAATTTTGTCTTATTGCTAAATCTGTATGATTAATCTCAAATATTTGAGACGGATTTAGCAATAAGACAAAATTATAAAAGCACAAGTGAAGTTCGTCTCTTATTTCGATGAACGATTCACACAAATATGAGACAAAAAAACCAATAGTACAAAATAACTGAAGAAAAAATATAATCTGCCCATATCTCGTGTGAAAGTTACACATGACTTTGTGAAAGAATAAACTAAAACACATAATGGAATCATTAACTGTGGTGTGTCAAAAATCTGTAGAAAACTAGAGACAAATTTGAGATGGATTTTATTTTAAAATATCAATGATATATCATTTATTTTAATTTGCGCAAAATGCGTCCCAAATTTGTGGTGATATTTTGGAGGCAAGATGGTGGGAAAAGTTGGGATGTAAAAGTAAAAGATTTTGGACGAAATATTTTTTTTTACATAAACTGTCTTAAAACCATGGAAATTCCATCCCAAGTTCTAAGGCGTTTTGGACAAAAATTAATCCGTCTCAAATTTCCATCTCTAAAAGGCATTTTTTTAGTAGTGTTCACTGCATCTATGTATAAAGTGCAATTTTTTCTTCCTACACACAACTTTTCAACACAGAGAAAATTGAACTCTGTACATGCGTGTACTCCCTTTGTACATCAATGCAATGCTTGAAAAACCTTCCAAAATTTCAAAAAACACCTTGAACAACCAGGCTAACATATTCTAAGATAAAACCAATGATCATAACCTTTTTAAAACACTTTTAGAGCACCTTAAAAACCTCTGTTCAAATGAAAGAATAATCTCTTCCTTGTATGAAATTAAAAGAAGGGCTCGGAGACAGAATCAAGCATTTCTGAGGTCAAAACTATAGATAAAGGTGCACTATGAGTCCTAGACCAGAAACTATTCTACATTTGTTACCACTTCGGTAATCATAGCATACCAGAAACTTTAAATTTGGCTCAAGACTGATTGAAAAAGGATGTATAGAACAAGAGATATGGTTGGGAATAACTATGGCAAAAATCAAGGTTAGAAGATGAGAAAAGAAGCAGAAAAATGTAAAGAAAACACGAAAGAAAGAAAGGGAACAATGGCATCACAATCTTTATTAGATTAATCAACCTTAAGAGATCACCACAAGAATTGGGGAATTCTTGATAAGACCCATATGATTGAATATGAATCCTAGAGACAAAACTCTCACAAAGCATAAAATCTGAATTCTATGTTGTAATCAATTTTTGGCCTCCTTTATAGGGGCTTGGTTACACCTAATAAAACCGTAACATAAATAACTTAATTTATCCATTAAATAACAAAGGTTAAATAATAGTGTTCAGCCCAAAAAACCAAACTAAAAGATTTAAATGGGACATGTATGCGTGCAAAGAAAACCAGTCCAATCAACGTTATAACAACTTTTCAATAATAATTTAAATTTGAGAAAATAAAAGTGAAGAATCTAGCTAAGAAAAAAAACCACCTTCATGGGAAACCTTCGAGCCTCTATTTCTTCTTTTTCAATTAAGAAATTCATCATTTTCAGCTTCAGTTCTTCAAGGCTTAGGTCTACTTTAAATAATACGGTCAATAAGTGATTTAGAGTGTCTTTGGCCTTCTTAGATCTCACCCTTCTCATCCGGCTTCAAAGGCCTTGTAAGTCCTTCATGTTGCCTTCCTTTATGCCTCTAGCTTTCTCCTTATAATGACAAAACTTCCATTTTAACTAACTCCTTTTGTTATCTGTTCCATTGTTTAGCTGATATTCGAACACTTGAAAAATCATAGTTGAAATTGGAGAGAAAGGTATGTGCACAGTTTATATATATAATAAATAATTGAATTTTTTTTTTAAAAAAAAAAACAAAACATTGAACCGGTCCAACCACGAGTGGAACATTGAACCTTGAACCGGTGGCTCTACCGGTTCAATGGTCGGTTCACATTTCAAAACATTGATTAAAGTACATGTTAATTTGCAAATAAACATTCAAATAAAATTCCCTTTTTGACAAACATTGAAATTTATTCGCAAATGAACCCGTAGTTGTTAAGATGGGAAATCACATTATTGAAGCCAAATCATGTTATACCTTTTATTTTTAATGTTAATCTTATGATTATATCAAGTGTTCTAATATCAAGTAATCAGCACTTTAGAAGGTTACCGACAAGGTAGTTAAAATCTAGATTTAAATCCTAAAATCCTATGATTTCATCTCCTTAAAATAATTTAGATTTATCTAAACTTTTATATGTATTAGAATCAGTGAAGTTCCGATTTAAATCATAAATCTTAATATCTTTATGATTTTAGCTAAACTCAAATTTAAAAAAAAAAATAGCAAAAAGAAAAGAATATGAGGTGGCTGATCCATTTGCCGAGGTGTTGAAAGAACTCTAATTTTCCATTTGTTCTTGCGTTCCACCTTAGAATCTCTCTTGATGTCTCCCCACATTCGTCCTTCCTTCCTTATTGTGTTTCTACTTCGTGCTTTGGCTTCTTACTTTGATATTGAGATCATGCTTTGCATTACTTCTGTGCAAATTCTTTGTATGTCCTTAATTTTCTTAATGTCTTGATAATTTGCGCTTGTTAAGAACTTGATGCTTGACATTTTCTTATTATTAAAACTTAGTTGTAACTTACTATGAGATTGTAGCGACTATAAAATTCTATTTTTGCTCTTTTATGAAACTCTATATGCGTATATATTAATTTAAATCCATATGTAAATTTGAAAAAACCCTACAGTTTGATTTAATGATTCTATGTTTCATGATCTTAGGCCCCCTTTTCGATCTTAGGTGAAGCAATTGAACATTTTTCCTTGTATCAAAAATCCTTGTAGGCAATGTAGATTCTACTTAAGTTCGGAAAGGGAATCCATGATAGTAAAATGTAGAATCATGAAATCGAATCTTAAGATTCTATCAAATTTACATATACATATAAATATAAACTTATATATGGGGATTTAAAATACCATAAAAACACTAAAAACAGAATGATAAAGTAACTACAATGAAGTCATAATACGTCACAAAAAAGTCTCAAACATAACAAATGTCAAATATAAAGTTCTCAACAAGTGCAAATTACCAAAACATCAAGATTAGGTATGCGAAGAGTGTTCACAGAAAACACAAATGTGAAGATGAACCATAACACAAAGCGGGGAGCCCAAGCGCAAAGGAGAAACACAAAGAGAAAGGAAGAACAAAGCAAGGGACAACGACAATAAGAGAGATTCGATAGCATAAAAAAGGAAAACTAAATATCTTTCGAAACCCAGGTCAAACGGGATACCCAACCCAAATTCTTTCATTTTTTTCTTAAAAACAATCAGTAAAACCAACATATTGAAATGCAAAGATATAAGGATTTTACGATTTAAATTTTTGATTAAATCAATTCTATTAGATTTATGATTTTATATTAAAGTGAATTATTTTGAGGAGATGAATGGTAGGCTTCTAGGATCTCACTCCAAATTTTGACTACTTTGTTGCTGCTTTAGAGTGTTACATTAGGATAAATGACTGTATAGTTTGCCTTTACAACAACTTTGATTTGAAAAGTATTCCGAACTTCATAAATTAGTAGTAATCTTTGCAAGATGTGATGGGAAAGTCTATTTTCATAGTTTAACTGGTAATTGATTATACATTGTGATTTTTTTTACAATTTTAAATAGTAAATCATATCCCGTAATTGTTCAAATACAATACTACTATTATGACATTTTACATTGTTTGCTAGAATTTGAACCATGTGCTGTTGAGACATGAAATACCAAGTAAGAGTTTAATCCAGAGCTAGAAGTGTTCTAAGGGCAATTATCCTCAAGGAACGATATAGCGATAGTACCTCATAAACCAATGAAAATTTGGGGAAAAACAAGAACAGAGAAAAACAAAAATCAAAAGTCCACGACTCAAAGAGAAAGAAGACATGCATTCTAGCTAATCAATATTCAATAGTAAGTAGCAAAGCAATGAGCCACAATGTTTAATTGAAAACTACGAACCACACATTGAAATATAAATGAAAAAATCAAATGTACAACACAAATGGGAATGCAAACTTACCTTATCGGCTTCTAGAACTTAGTTGCACAAGATTGAGGGATTAAAGGTTTGTGAGTGGGAGTCATAAACCAAGATTTGGGAAAAATCATTGATTGACTTCATGATCAATCTAGGATTCACACACATCAATGCTCCAAAGTAACTTTGTCTCACTTTCTTTGATTAATGAGAACCTAAATAAGATTAAAAAAATCAGACTACACCTCTCATTAATAATGGAAGATGGAAATCCTTTTTGGTCAAAAATTGATTCGAATTGGCAGCTATTACCCGTCCTAAGGAAGTAGTTCTTATTCATAAATTTGTTGAGCAAAAAAAAAGCAAAACAGCAACTATAAAACCAAGTAAACACAGTGTAGCATGGCTATCTATTTTCGGTTAATAGCAACATTTTAAAACACTAGTATAACACACAATTTTGCAACAGTTATATGAAACGACGCAGTTTAGCAATCGTGGCTAAAAGTGATGGAAAAAATAATTTTTCATAGTTTAACGAGTTATAGTTTATACATTGAGGTTTTTTTAGAATTTTAAATCATAAATCATATCCCTTAATTGTCTACATAGAATACTATAACTATGCCTATTTTTCCTTTTTCTAGAATTTTCACCATGTGTAGTAGAAAATGAGAAAACCTAAAAGTGTTCAAAGACCAATGATCCTTGCACAAGGAAATTTATAGCAATAGCACCTCGTAAACCAATAAAAATTAAGAAAAAATAGAAGTGGAGAAACACAAAAATCAAAAGTCCACTAGTCAACAAAAAAGAAAACTTGCCTTCTAGACAATCAATAGCAAGTAGCAAAGCAAAGCTTCACAAAGTTTAGCTGCAAATTGCAAACCACGAGTTAAAATTAGAATCAAAAATCCCAAACTTCATCACAAATGGGAATCTGGCATGCTTCAACAACAAAGTCGCACAAGATTGAGGGATTAAAGCTTTGTAAATTGGAGTTAAAATAGAGGTTTGGGAACAAATTAAATAAGCGATTGAGTTCGCGAACAATTTTGGGTAAACATGAATCAATGCTCTGAAACGGCACTTTATCTCACATACTTTCATTAATCAAAACCTAAAAAAGGTTAAAAATTTATATTCTAGTAATAATTTGGAACTATTCGGTTCTTAAAACCACAATCTAATATATCAGTGAAGCTAAGGTAACTTGGACTATACAGTATGGATATATACGTTCCTTAACATTCTCCAATATCTTCTCAAATAAGATAGCATAACAGGATAAACAAAATCTATATTGAATTTTGCATTTACTTCATGATTTTCTCAACACTTAACAATTAAATATAAATCCATGGTTCATAACATCTAGATCAAGACAATTTCCGGTTCTTTTGATAATAAAACTACTACGCATAAATCATGCAACTGTGTACATTCATTTTTATTTTTGTAAATAAATGTATACATTCAAAAATCATAATATTTCGTACAAGACTTATTGAATTTTCTCACAATAGAGTTCCATGGATATATGAATTCTGGTTTAACAGCAAAAAATGAAAACTAAAAACAAAAGAATAAAAACCATAACAATAACCTGTCTTGAAAAACATTCATGTTCAATCTATGTAGTGAGACAGAGACTAAAAAAAAAGACCTAAACCCCTAAAATTTCAAAATCTCAATGGAATTACTCTTTTAACTTTCCTTCTATACCTTACTCATCATAACTTCACAATGAGCAAAGCCTAGAAAAAACATTTGCTTACGCAATCAACACAAGAAAAGAGAGAAGGAAAATGAACCTATGGAAGTGGGGTGAAACTGAGCAAAGAATGTGAGGGAATGAAGAGAAAAGGTAAAGGTTCTAGAAGAGGAACAAGGAGGAAAAAATAGGAGAGGAATGTGAATTTTGATTAGCAAAGAGAAAATGAAACCGAACGGTGTAGGATGTGAATATTGAATAGCAAAGCAAAGTCTTAAATAGGACAAAGAAGGGATTTGAATGCTTCTTCGCAATGTTTCGCAATTCAAAAGCATTTATTTCAAGTTTGAAAATATTTTTTTTTAATTTTGGAAGCATTTATTCATCACTTTATGCTGAATTGGAAGGTAATGAAGGAAGGGTTTGAAGTTTGAATGGGAGGTTGAAATGACATTGCCATAAAAAAGAAAACGTTGGTGGGATCGGAAAAAATTAAAATGAAGAGAGAGGTGAGTTTGTGACGGGAAGTATTGGATTTGTCAAAAAACGAGAAAAATGGAAACGTTACAAGTTTGAATAGTGTGATTGAGTCTACCACAGAAGTCACATATTTTGGTGGAATTAGAGGAGCAAGGTTTACCAGCCAGTACCCTTTCATTTACCTTTCTAGTTAGTAGTACCAGATTGTGCATCTGGTTTCCAAGAAGCAGCAGCAATGATAGGAGCTTTTTCAAGAAAAAAATTGTTTGACAATTGACGTTCATGTTGCAAAATTTGAGTAGAAACCCTAGTAAAAGGGGAAGGGGATCCATACTATATATTTGACGTCTAACGGTATCATATGTATCATTTAACTCTTTCAAGAAACAGATCACATACTCAGTGTCACGGTAATTAGGCATGCCATTCAAAAGGGAGCAAGTGCACTTAGTGTCATAAACACAGTGTAAAACAGGTCAAAAAACATCATGTTCTTGCATAAGAACCTTCAAATGGATAAAATATTGAGAAATGTCTGGATCGACTTTAGGAATCGAGTGAATGGCTTGCAAGAGATTAGACAAACGATAAAAATCATCTGCGAGTATTGATCTTTAAGATATTTCGAAAGATCTTTGGCAATATCAAAAAAAGGAATACTCGAGGCTATCTTAGGGGAAACAGATTGAGAGAGCCAAGAAATTACCATCTAGTCATACTTAATCCAAGCATTAAAGAGAGGATCACCTTGAGGAAGCTTAGGGATCTCATTAGTGACGAAGCCAAACTTAACTTTGCATATGAGTGCTTTCATCCTGTTGGAGGACCAAACCAGATAGTTCCTTGAGCCCTGAAGGATAGGAGCCGCGACAACAGAACCAAGATTATCTCCGCGGATGGAGGTAGTAGGGAGACAGAGGTTTCAGAGCCGCTGCAGCAGCGTCATAAAGATCAATCGCCATTGGACGAGGATAGACGAAGAAAACAACGTCAAGAAACATAGAACCCTAATCACTATGTAATGCGAGAAGGGAAACGAAACTCCATGGGAAAGGCTAAGAAAGAATCCTTTCCCGATGAAAACGAAGGGTAAAAATCAAAAAACCCTAGCAGAGCGCCCATGGAAAGAACGACTCTATCAAACCATATTGGATTTGTGAAAAAATGAGAAAAATGGAAACGTTCTGTATTCAGTGAGGAATGAGAAGAGTATATATGTATAAGCTAACCCTAGAAACTGGCTACCAGCAGAGTAGGTAAAAAGGCGTAAAGGCCAAAAATGAAATTGGCCGAAACGCAATTACAAAAATAGAGCAAGGCCCAAAAAATACAAGAGAGCCAAAAATAAATAAAAGAATGAGGCCCAGAGTGCAAAATACTCTCTTGTTTTGCGTTTTTTCTATCGTCATTAGACACAGAACATTTGTCTCTTTTAGGACACAAGAAGAACCATGTGGCCCTGATAATGTATTCATTGTTCTCTTTCCACCTCACCTAACGCTCACTCCTTTGGATGCCTCAAAGATATTGTGAGTTTGGTTAAGATTTCACACCTCTCGATTTTAATTTCACTTGTAATGATCTTGAATTTCAATGATGATATAATAAAACCTTAGTGTTTTTGTTTGCTCCAAAATCAATTTGTACTCACTTTTGTAAGAGAAAAATATCAATTTGATTTTTAAAAGATTTTTTATCAGTTGGAATGATTTTAGTCACAAAATTAGTCCCTCTCCAATATTCATTTTGTGTATCTACTAAACTAATTTAATATTTGTTTTACATTTTCCAGTGACGAATGCTAAAATAAATGAGGGACTCGGCAGTGTTATAAATCTTTATCAAACTAATTTAGTGACAAAAAATATTTAAAGGCAAAATCAGTGACAAGAAAATCTTTATAGAGTATGAAATTAATATTTTCTCTTTCGAGAATAATGTTAAGGAGTTTCAATCATTGACCGGAAGATGAGAATATATCTTGTTACACATAAAAAAATAAATTAGTTATATTATATTATCATTCTTACGTGTCTATTATCACTATTAAATTTAATTATATTAATTTTAAAAATTAAATTAATTATATTGACTAAATATTATATTTTACATTCAAATGAAAATATATGTTTACCAAATATATATATATATATATATATATTTGTGATGTTAAGTTACTGTTTATCTCTATGAATCTGGAATTTTGTAAATTATGTTCATTTAAGTAATAATGACCATATACTATTAATTTTAACTGGAAGTAATTTCACTTAAATCATATATATATATATATATATATATATATATATATATAATAAAATAAAAACGAAAAATAAAATATACGCTTAGAGTTGTGAACAGTGAATAGCAAAAAAGCTATTACGTGGGTCTCATCATTAAAAAAAAAATATTCTTTCTTTCTTACAATTCATTTGGTAGAAAAAAAGGAGTTTGTGAGCTAGAGATACAAATGATTGTTAAAAATGCGAATAGAGATTGGCTTAAAATAGAGGCGAAACAGTTTATTATTTAGTTGAAAATAAATAATAAAAAAAATAAGGTAGATTTTATTTTTATTCTTTTATAGTTTTTTCTTCTTTATTTGATTTATTAAAAGTGAGAGAAGAGATAAATATAATTATAAGAAAATAAAAGACTTATTTTCCAATAAACAAAAAAAAAGACTTAAATTCTTCTATTACAGAAAAATGAGCGCCAAATAAATTATTTATTTTTAAAACAAAAATAAGTGTTAAAATTTATTATTCTAAAAACAGTAATTAGTAAATATAATGTATAATAATTAATTAAATTCTATGATAGTTCATTTTTATATATTATAGTCTACTATATATTTATTTAATATTATAGGAAAAAATAATGAATTAGTCATAATAAATTATTAAAAAACTGATTATTATAAATGATTATTAATTATTAATTAATCTAATACTATATATAATAATAATAATAATAATAATAATAATAATAATAATAATAATAAAAATAATAATTTGGAAAAGGTTATTTTGAAATTTGACTTCTATTATGGAAGGGGTTTTAGGTGTGGATCTCACCTACAAGGAACTTAATTAGGATATTTAAATATTTTATATCTTTTTCTATTTGTTTATCAACCTTTCTTCTTTTTCCTCGTAAGTTAAGAAAGAGATCCAGCAAAAATAGGATTTCCAATGTGATATTGCTTGGTTGAAGAAAAATAAGAAGAAGGAGTGTAAATGAAAATGAGGTAAATACAACAAGATAAAACACTCAAATAAATGCAAAAATTATTAGCTTACATTAAGAAATGTGTAAAGGGTGTTTCTCACAACCCTCTCATAATAGAGGATTTGTATGTCCTATCTAATTTGAGTGATTAAAATATGACATGTAGGATTTATGAAAGAAACTAGTAAACTATAGTATCAACTTGTTCAAAATTGTAAATTAGTCATATTTCTTATTTATAAATTCTATAATCTATTATTTAATATCATTTTGTTTTAAATATATCTTTTAAGTTGTCATTCGAAGGCAAATTTGCCTTCAAATGACAAGTTAAAGCATCTATTAAAAAAATAAGAAAAAAAAGTGGTATTAGAGAATAAAATTATTTTACATTTTTTATAAATAAGGAATTAGACTAATTCACAATTTTGTACAAATTGATACTAGTTTACTAGTCTCTTTCATTAATTATACATGTCACATTTTGATTGGTCAAACTAGAGAGGACATATAAACCCTCTAATATGAGATGGCTCGTGAAAAACACCCATTTGTAAATAGACATGTTGAGAGGTGATGGTCCCCAACACATCAAACTGTTGTCTAGCTACATACTTTTCCCCATTCGGAGTGAGACATCATGTGTTGATACTCAAGAGGTTTGATTGAGCAAGCCACAACACCACTTTTTTGTCTAATAAGTTCATGAAGGAGATGGATCATGATGTTTGTCACCCAATAAAGCTTCTGCTGCACTTTGGGTGGTTATGAGCATTAAGATATCAAAGTCTAACTCTATAATTCTAACGCAATGACCTCCTAACATTATTGGATATTTCTATTTGGTTTAAGAATATTCTAACACGTGATATCAGAGCCCTGCTGTGTTTAGACTATGGAGTACTAAAGTCATCGTGAGCCATGCTTATTTTATTTTCTTACTAACAAGTAGCAATTTTATCAAACCATACACTTTTTGACTCCAAGTAGCAATTTTACTATTGTCCTTACTAACAATAGCACTTAGATCCTTACACATATAAGGTGGACCAAGATTTAATTCAACAACATGAATTCCATTTCCCTCCTTATAAGAGAATGAATTTGATTCAAAAGAGTCATTCACATCTATATGAGCAACTTTCTCTTTTCTCACTAACTCTTTACCAGATAGTTTCTTAGAGTACGGATTTTCTACCTGTCTGACTCTATCAGCCAGTTGTGCCATATCAAGAACATGATGATTCAAACCTTCTTTTTGAATTGATAACCAAGACCGTTGACAACCATTTTGACCAAATCCAACCCTGTAATGTGAGTTGAACATCTAAACTACTGAATCTAGACAAATACTCAACAATGAGCTCATGTGGCCTTCATTTTATATTGGTTAATTCCATAACAGAAATTGTGAATTTCCCTTTATAAAAATGTTCATGGAACTGTCTTTCTAACTGTACCCATAATCTAATACTGTTTGAGTCAGAATTGTAAACCAAGAAAAAGCTTCCCTAGTTAAAGAACATGGCAAATATTTCATTTTAATATCTCAAAACTAGTAAGGTCTCCACATTCAAGTGTATACCTAGCAACATGTTCAACTGTTAATTCTCCTATCTCTCCTGAGAACTTAGTGAATTTTGGTATCTTATAAGCTTTGGGAAAATCTGTAACTTTACTTCATCAGGAAAAGGAGATGCAAATAACATCCTATCATCAATACCTTTGTTAAAACCATGTCTATTAAGGGTCTGTTCAACCATTCTTTCAATATTTCAGTTTTTGACCTGGTTTTGGGCATTCTAATAAGGGAATTGATTATGTAGAATTTGATTATTTGCTTGACGAGGAAAATTTCCCAATTGATTATTTAATGACATAGGTTGGACTATGGCCTGAACTATTCCCTAAACTCGATTAGGCCGTCGATGAAGACTCACACAAGAATCGCAAACATTCAAAGGGGTAATCCACACTTACATATAATCCAGGATGCTTCCATTGTTAGATATTACTGTCGTGTACTTGGTGTGCTTGACTTGTGAGGTGTGATTGGAAAGGTTATAGGGTGTCAAAAGAACTTGGATAACTGACCTTGCTTTGTGTTTGATAGAACCTTGGTTTCTTTGATATATAATTTTCTGTTCTAAAATGGAATATTTCTCAAATGGCACTCTCTCTTATGGAAATCACAATGACAAAATGGCATAAGTTTAAGACTGCTCTAAGGTTGCCTTCGCATATCTTCTATGGGTCCTATTTATAGTGCTCGGACTCGAAAGAGCTGTTACAGTAAAGGAGAAATAGAAAATAAAAATCTTCTGATGATAAGTTGCCATGTGCCCCAAGCGGTTATTTCTTCTTAATATACTATTTATTCAATCATGAGATGTGTCATGTGTGAAGATCTTATCCATTGTAAAAACTAATTGCCAACATTTTCCTCCTGAAACAGCTCCTTTCCGCGATGAATATGCGTCCATTCTTTATTCATTTCCTATTTTATTCCTATGCATGGCTAAATACTTAGCCAAATTTTCACTTGATGCTTGGAATGCACAAATATGAGATCAGAAACCCTTCTGACCACAATTCAGGTGTTTTGATCAAAATGATTAAATGAGCCCTGATTATCTAATGAATGATCAGGAAGCTTTCTCGCAAGTTATTGATTTCTTTTAAGTCAATTTACTTGGAATTTAGAGGTTAATACTCTTGATGAACCCTTCTAACTAATGTCAGAATAACTTTGACTCATGTAATACCTTTAGAAAGTAACTAAGAAGCAAAATGCTTAAGATATATTCCTCTTTTGAGTACAAGTGCGTTCTAAGCTCTTGTTTCATAGGTTCGGATAGCTTATTGTGATTAATGGTCAATCTCTTACTTCAATTTGGGTTTCATCTCGATCATTTTCTTTCTCATCATACTTATTAAAGGTAAATTTGTTATACCCTAATAGTCAGCAGTTTTAAAAGTACTTTATACATACACCCAATTAGTGAAATTGACCTATAATCGCCAAAATTATGAGGATTCTGCCTCTTGAGAATCAGCATAATAAAAGAACTATTGCTTCCTTTCACAATCCTCCCATTCACATGAAAATCATCAACAAATCTCTTGAAATAAGGAGGCTCGACTAACTCCCAAAATTGTTTGATGAATTCAAAATTTACACCATCCGGGCCTGTGCTCTTATCTAGTATCACAACCCCAAACCTCCTCTTTTAATTCCACCGCCTCAAAAGGTGCTGTCAGTAAAATATTCCTAGACTCTAAAACTTTCTTAAAATCAAAGTTATTTAACTGAAACTTGAAATCCTCCGTCGCCAAGAAATGAGAATGAAAGAAGGATTGTACCACATCCTTAATGTCAGAGGGTTCCAACTTCCACTCATCATTGACCACAATACTGTTTATGGTGTCCACATACCTTTTCTTTGCTATACACCTATGGATTATGGAAGATGGTTGCATTAACATCTCCCTCTTTGAGCCACCTCATTCTTGATTTTTGGAATGCCAATACTTAATTTCAAATAGACAAAAAAAAACACTTAAATGCTTATATTATAGAAAAAATGAGTGCCGAATAAATAATTTATTTTTCAAAAAAATGTGTTAAAATTGATTGATATAAAAATAGTAATTATTAAATATAATATATAGTAATTAATTATATTCTATTTATGATAGTTAATTTTTATATATTATAATCTACTATATATTTAGCCAATAAAATAATTAATGAATTGTGTGTAATTAAATTATTAAAAAATTGATTATTATAAATGATTATTAATTTGTAATTAATCTGTTACTATATATAAAATAATTATATGGAAAAGGTTATTTTGAAATTCAATTTTTGTTGCGGAAGGAGTGTTAGGTGTGCATCCCACTAAAAGGAACTTAATTAGGATATTCGAATATTTTGTATCTTTTTATATTTCTTTTTTTTTTCAACCTTTCTTGTTCTTCTATTAGGGTACGAAAGAGATCAAGCTAAAATAGGGGTGGCAAAGAGTAGAGATCAAGCTCAACTAGAATCTAAAATGTGATATTTCTTTTATTTTTTTAAATAAGCCAGAAACTTTATTAAAGAAAGGAAATATTACCAGAGGTACTCTACAAACAGAGACTACAAAAGAAGATGCGATGACATCATAAAACCGAGTCTCCTACAAAATCATAGAGAGGAGAAAAGACCACCAAGACAAGTAGAAGGACATCTTTGCCAATCACTAAAAGAATAACCAAATGCTGACACATTGGCTGTGATCCACACGCTTAACCATATAACAAC